>JAXDDX010000259.1:0-140000 GCA_034670405.1 Hoplostethus atlanticus
AAAAATATTTTTTAATGCCATTTTACAAGTTGAAAGGCAAAATATAACAGAAGGAGAACAAGAACAACAATCAGTATATTTTTTTAATTGAATGGGAATTTAAAATGCATAATGAAATTACAGCAAAGCATACATTGATTTAAATATGAGAGATTAGTTCTTCCAAATTAGTGTCCATGTGGGCCATATTGGCGAGGTCTCCTGCAAGTTGCTGTAGCACTGCAGTTTGATTTCACATTTTGTCAGTGGCTTCACTGACAGGCCTCCCCTTTGCAGGTGAAGATCTCTGTTGTTGAGGAATCTTGAACTGGCTCAAGAATCAACAGAATCATTTCACTCTCTGAGACACAAAGTAAAAATTAGGAAATGAGGTGCTGCTAAGAAGCTCCATTCTAAAAGCTGTTTTAATTGCCACGTTACAGACTGGCATTGAGGTCAGCACAGACCTTTCAAATTGCATGAAGGATTGAGAAGCATCGTGTCTTTGTGTACACACAGTACACTAGGCCAAACTGATAAGAGCGTGGTGCGCCTCCAGTCTTCTAGATGGGAGAGAGAGCTGCAGCCTTTTCAAACCAACAGAGGCGCTCTCCGTTCAGCAACACAAGCATTGTGTGCACCAATAATGTCAAGGGCTACCTCAGGTAAAGGTCATTAGTGTATCCACAAAGGATCCACTAACGTCATCCCTGGGGCACTCAGCACAGCAGCAGTTGGTGACCAATCGACATTTCTTACTGCCCCCCCCAATCAAAGCAGTCTAGAACCGGGCCTGCTGAACATGCTGGTGGTATCATGAAGAGGACTGGACTAGGTCAGCTCCACCCATTTGGCTCTGCAGTGAGCACCACTTGCCAATTGTCCAGACCTGTTCATCACTTTTAAGTGTCCTCTGGAAACACTTCCGTTGTGTTGTCTTAAAGGGTAATTCCGGTATTTTTAAACCTAGGCTCTATTTGTACAAATTCGTCATTTATACCAAAATAGGTACAAAAAGTTTTGGAATTGCTCCAGCGGATCGCCTCAGTCGGCAGTCGCGAAACGGGTTGCAATGGCTGCAACATAATCCGCAGGGACGATCAAAGTACGTCCACTAAAAGTGCTTGTTTTTGCTACTGTTAAAAAAAGGTTGATCTCTGTAGGGATCCTTTCTGTAATGTTGTCAGACACACGAATAACAATCTGAGCCTGTCAGTGGCAAAAACAAGCCCTTTTAGTGGCCGTACTTTGATCGGCGCACTTGCCCCTGCAGCCATAGCAGCCCGTTTCGCAAGTGCCGACTGAGGCGATCTAACAGAGCGGTTATCTATTTTGCGGTTTAAATGATGAATTTGTACAAATAGAGCCCAGGTTTAAAAATACCGTAATTCCCCTTTAATGTGTTGTGTTGTCTGTAATGTGTTGTGTTGTCTTAATTTGTTGTGTTGTCTTAATGTGTTGAGCTCTCAGGGCCACCATACGATTCTCATATGATACATGAACTTTCTTTTGGCATTTTTCAGGTTTTTTTTAGGACCCTCTAATACCAGTTTGTCTGGCCTCAAGTTGCATTTTCATCACTTTCCTCTCTCAGGTGTACATTCAGAGCCCTGAATACCTGAGCGCTGTAGAGCTCTGCTGGGATGAGCGCTGTTTCCATCACCAGGTAAAATGACACCACGTTTCATCAAAAACGTATTTCCTTCATTAAAAATCTGCCTTTGGTGCGACCGTCTGTGTTTTACTGCTTCCCTCTGCAGATGATGCTGATGAAGCAGTTTCTGGTTCTCCGAAGCGGTGATGCCCGGGAGCTTCGTACTGGAGGACATGAGCGACTGGCTCATATCCCAGAGGAAACTCACCCCTGAGAAGTGAGTTCACATGCTGTGTCATGTATTGGATGATGTAGCCGTCATGTACTGAATGCTGTCACTTCGAGCTAGTGTGATTAGTGCTAGTGTAGTGCATAGACAAGAAAGCTGAGTGGATCTCTGTTTGATTTGAAGGCTCTGGTTTGCAACGTCCGAGGAAGGGAGCGACTTCACTCGCTTGGTAAGAGATAGGAGATGAGGGAAGGGAGCGAGGAAAGGTTCTAGTTCATGTTGGTATACTTTCACTGCTACTCCGGTGTGACCTGCTGTGTTCTGTTTGAAGGCGTTGTGGGTCAACACCAACCTTGTGATGCGAACCATGGAGCTCCAGGCTGCTAGAGAGTTGAACCTCAGTCCCAATCAGGACATGGCTTCAGGAGACTTCTCCTATCTGTAAGTCTCATACTATACATAATGTATATCATAAATACCACTGTCACTCTATAGCGGTTTGTTTGTGTCTAATTCCAGTACTGACAAAGTAAAAGCCGAGGTCGTCCAAGGAATGAGGACCATTTCCCGCACGGTGACCTTCCATCCATGCTCTAAGTTGTGCTGTTCAACTGATGTGCTGGTGGACCTGGTGCCAAGGCTGCTGCTGAGCCTGATGCAGGCAGCTCAAACTCCCACCCATGACAGATCCTTTATGGCCCTGAGCGACCTGGCTGTCACCATGGTGCTGGAGGTGTTGAGCAAGCTGCCTTCTGCTCTGAAGAGCCCGGACACCCAAGTCCACTACTCCAGAGCCACCGGGATCCGCTCTGTCCGTCGCAGGATTGCTAAACACGGCAGTGTTGAGGAGCTTAACAGCGCTCTGGACTCCTGGAGCCCCAGCCTGATCAGGAGCATCACTGACGCAGTGACCGCCCAGGTCCAGAAGCTGTTTGGGAACCCTCAAGACTCCATCCTGCCCCAAGCCATCTTGACCTGGCTGTCAGAGAGCAGGGCAAATGCTCAAAACAGCACAGTGCCACCAAAAAAGCACCAGGAACTCATGCTGCACCTTGAAACCATCAGGAAGATAATTGGTCTGACAGATATCTACATACACGATGGAAACACTGAGTCTCCTATTGAGCTAGACAACTGGCCCATTATTGCTGAGGTGGAGAACATGCTCGCTCAATACAGTGTGAAGGTGTCCAAGAGGGTGGAGAAGGTCAACTGGCACCTGGATCCACTAGAGTTCCCCAACATGGTGACCCAGATCCACAACAGCCTCCACAGTCTATTTGGCACCAAGCTCAATTTGAAGATGGCCCTTTCTCACAGGGTCCACATGATGACCAGAGCCATCACTCACCATGTAGTCCAGCAGATCCTCACACTGAGGGACGCACTCTGTTGTAAGGACACAGTTGAGGAATATGATAATGAATGTTATGAAGAATCCTGTGACTCCTCTGACCAGGTGGGGGGACCAACAGCTGAGCTCTGGACTGGTAAGTTATCTATCTGCTGCACAGTGTCTCGTCACCAATTTAGACACCTGTTGTTTCATACAGGACATTTACATGATGATGATATGGATTTCCTCTGTTTGGTTTCCAGTCCAGAAGAACAAGCCCAAGAAAAGTGGCATCGCTCGTTTCTTCCGCAGACTGTTCAGATGCTGCTGCTACTGCATCTCCAAGCAGGATGTGGACAAGGACAGGAGGCGTATCGCCTCTCCACATTACACACTACCTCACCTGCAACACATGTGCCAATATTTACTGTATGATTCTGTGATTTTAATGTGATTTTTACTGTGTTTTTGTTTATTTATTTTTTTAGCTGAGCAAAATGTACTTTATTTGTTTGGGGGGATTGGGAGTGTCTTGGGGAGATTGTGGTATTGATCAACAACCCGATCAACCCCTGTCATCCCTATAGGGATGTTACAGTGCTTTTTTACTAGGAAAGTTATGAAAATGTGATTCATATAGACTGTGTTATTATATGTGCCATATACGCATTATACTGTAAATGATCATTGTTGTTTTATGAAAGACAAAACGTTTTGATGTCAAATCAAATGTTTAATAAATAGTCATTTGACATTTGTATGTTATCGTATTTTCTTGATATGTTGTACCGCAATTTCACCCCTAGGTGGCGTTTAGCGAGCTTGCCGTTAACATTTTCACAGAACACATCCCAGTCTGTTGACTCAAAACATGGAGTTTTCACTCCTCAACTCCGGTGTAAAAATGTGTCTCTGATTGGAGATTAATCTAATTATTGTATACTACACTGGGACCCAAGCTAACGGAAGAATTATAAAAAATACAAAAGAAATAAGGGTTAGACTTTGAACAGAAAGAGAGATAGAAAGAGAGAAAGAGATGAGAGTTTAATGTGTAATGAATTCCTCCATATCTGCCACACTTTATCGGCAGCACCAAACACTGAATCGGTACACAATTTAGCCCAAAATACTTTATAACAACTTTGATTTAGCAACCCACACACATGTAATAATAATAAATCTCCGATCTCTGAGAAAAATATCTCGGAAATACGACTTTATAAATTCACAAACACGAGATTAATCTCTGAAATACGGGTTTACAAACGCAGGAATACTAGAATAATCTCATGAATCCGAGTTTAAAAAAAACAACTTCCGTAATTTTGGGAGCTGATCTTAACCCAAATAGTTTTTTGCCTGCTAACGCGGGACACAACTCACACACAAACACACATCTTCAGATTTTCGTTCACATCTATTTATTGTGCAGCCTTCATGAATTCAAGGCCTGTTCATTATAATGGCAATTTATGTAGATAAAAAACAAGATTTGAAAGCACCCAAAGCACCCACACAACATAGAAACAAGATTCAGTGTCAGTGATTCTGTCACCCAAAATGAATGAAATGAAATTAAAATTAAAATTAAAAATAAATAAACAACACATTCAACTTTCATCTTATTGTCCCTGTCTAGCTAAATCTTACAAAGAAAATACAAAGATATAAGATAACTGTTCATTTTGACATCAAGATTTTCTTTATAAATCATAACTTTTAACTGGATTTTAAAGTAATTCAAAGTACAAACTTCATGCATCAAGTGTTTTGATTAGTATCATAGCAAGGCTAGAGCAGTCTCCATTGTGCTGCCGTCCCTCATGTGAATGATTCTGATGATTTCTGTACAAACCAACGAAGGAAAGAAACTGACTGGAATGACAAACAGCCTCATGGCATGGACATGTTCATGATAATAGCTGTATTAATTGGGGCCTGCCTCTTCCTGCATGCATATAATTCTAGTGTTATAAATAGCCCATATACAATCTGATAAAACACTGTATTTTTTCCACACATCTTGTTATGATGTTATTTACTTTTGTCTGTTTATTGTTATTAGCGAGGTTTGTCCATTTTTATTAACCATTTCGGTGAAAGACGTTTCTTGGATCAGTGGCCTCAGTCACTGCTACTGCTGCTGCTGCTGCTGCTGCTTGAAGAGGACTGTGGAGAGAGAGAGAGAGAGAGAGAGAGAGAGAGAGAGAGAGAGAGAGAGAAATCAAAGTTGTTTAAATATATTTTAACTTGTCTTTTCAACACACACAAAAAAATCTAATTTTAAAGATGTGCCCATTCAAATGAGAGTTTTTGCAGTAAATGTAGTTAAATTTATTGACTGAACATCAGATATGATGACTTCATGTATATTGGTGAAAGGTTGGGAATAACCTTTATTCAGAGAGTAGACCGGGTCGTTTGAGTCATACGACAGTTGATTGGAAGGAATGTTATTGTCATCTGGCTGTCTCAAAGCCCAAACACTCCAAACCTCACCCTTGTGGCTGAACCTTAATCTCACCTTGCCACCATGTTTATGGTGCTTGTGCCCCTTCTTCATCTTCTTCATCTTCTTCATCTTTTTGTGGGCTTTATGCCCGACCAGCCCCACTCCCACTCCTGCCATTCCCCCGGCTAACGCTCCGGCCATGGGATTCATCCCTCCATGATGATCCTTATGGTGACCCTTATGGTGGCCTTTATGGTGACCTTTTGGAGAGTGTGGGTATGGACCTGGGTGAACACCTGCAGGAGGGACCACTGGATAGCCACCGGGAGCTGCAGGATAAGGGTGAAGCCCTGGGGCTCCATGGGGCATAGCCCCTGGAGGCATGGTTGGACCCATGGCTGGATTCATCCCAGCAGGATACTGGCCATGGGGGTACGCTGGATTCGGAGCCTGGGGGAAGGCTCCCGGAGGAGGTACACCAGGGTATGCAGGGTTGTAGCCAGGAGGAAAGGCAGGGTTTGGTGGGCCCATTGGAGGAGGAGGACCTGCGATTGAAAACACACACATACACACATTATTCTTCAGAACACCTGCTATATATTATTAAAACAAATCTACTGGTTAATACAATCTATCAATTGTACTGTATAGGTGTTAGGTATGCCATCCTACCTTGGTTAGGCCACATGGTAGTGTAGTGTGTTTCTCCTGGCAGGTGACAAAGACTACAGGTCTCAGATGAAATCCTGGGGAAAAGTAAATGTAAAACACTGAGATGGACAACATTGCCATTCACACAATTAATGAGTAAAATGAGTCATTATGTTTATATCAAGGTACTTTGGTTTGCTCTTTTTTGTGTTTTTTGTTTTGTTTGTTCTCCCCTCCATGTAAAGCGTCTTTGGGTACTTAGAAAAGCACTATATAAGTCCAATGTATTATTATTATTATTATTGATGCATTGACTATGTTTTGAAGAGATTCGGAATTCAGAATTACACTTTACACTGTCTGGGGGGTAATGAATTAGACCAGGAGGACGCCACCTGGATGCACCTGATGCAATTACAGTATATGCTTCCTGGTCTCAATGAATGAAATGATTTGTTGAATTAGAAAATCTTATGTCATATACACATATACATGTATAACATAAGAATATATAGAGAGAACACAATAACATATGTCTATTTTTTTGTTTGAAAACAACTAATAAAGTACATTTTTTAATAGACAATAAAATACATGAATTTTAAAAATTCTTGCCACGATTATTTATTTTTTATAGGTATTTCTACAGAAGGAGTAGGGCTATTTGTCATTTGTAACAAGGTACATTTTGAAGTGAATCTGTGCTCGTGGTATAGCATTGAAATACACTGATGAAGCATGATAAAGCATGAAGTTCTGTCATTCGCGTGTTTACATTGTGGCCTAGTGTCTGATCAACCCCGAGGTCATCAGCTCCCCCCCACGCAGCACTTTCTCCACGCAACACATTTCTAGTTATTTCATTACAAAATAAAACACATTGAGCTACTTCAATTTATTATCGTCTCGTATTATCGTGTAGCATTATCGTATTCCGTATATTAGGATACTCGTATTTCAATGACACTCGATTTCATACGCCTACCTTTGAAAGTTGTCTCCGATCTGAGGAAGTTTACCAGCAATTGTTTGTCTTCCGCATTGAGTTGCGTAAGCAGACAAGCCCATACGTGCCCCGCCCCCCTCCTCGTTAAAGGCTGTGCGCACTATTTTCGCATTGTTACATGCCCGGTCCACATTTAATGAAAGAGGGAAGCTAGTTGCTACTGTAAGTGGTAATGGAATTTATTACGTGTACTCACAACAGTCAACAAGACTGGCTCAGAGCCTGAGGGTTTTGTCCATGACACACACACACACACACACACACACACACACCTTGGGAGGCTCGTTCACATACTGACACGTCATGGAGTTATGTACACAATACAACCAATTAGTTGCAAATCTAGGAGCTGAATGAATTCCACTTTGACAAAAACAAACAAAACATTGTTCACAATTACCCAAGCAACAAATCAATCAACAACAATGCCGGCGATTCTTTATTGCAATTATTTGTAAAAGTGTTAACAGCTGTCAAAATAGCTAATATACAAAATGAAATACTGAGTAATGAAAGGGTATCCCAAGTCAGGAGGTTTACCGATGGAGTTTGATGATGCCGATATTGTGAAAAGGCTTTAGAGAAACTGAAAGACAACTACATGATGTCAAGTCAATCTGGGGGGAAAAAAATGTCAAGTCATACTGAGCAGCAAGACTGAATAGAGAGTAATCTGTCCACAACACACTGAGCCGGCAGCCGGGCGTCTGGGTCATGGTCCCAGCAGTCCATCACGAGTTCCTGCAGTGTAGATCCCTGAAACTGTCACTCCGTTTTAGCCATTGAGTCAATGAGTCAAAAAATTGCTATCCAGCCTACAGAAATATGTCAAAGTGAGTCACACTCAAAAAATTAATAAATACCTGTGGTACCTGTTGCCAGTGTTTAGGCATGGAGGGTCTCTTGCCCATTTGAGACACATACAGGATGAGGCCCTCCAGTGTTACGTTGGCTCCCAGCTCAGCTTCATAAGGCAAGTAGTGCTCTGGAGCCAGGCTGCCTGCAGAGGGAGGCATTTGTATACATTTGGCATTTGTACCTCCTTTTACCTCAAGAAGGAAAATTAAATCTGACAATGTTTGATTAATGATATTTATTGGGGAATTATTTTTTTTATTTCTATGATGTATGGTCTTTTTGAAGTGTAAACTGTTAAAGATACTGGACAAAAAGATCTCACAACAAAGTTTAGAATGGTTAGATCCACGCGAGGGATCGATTTTCACCTTTTTTCTGACAGGACTGAAAGGATTTTTTTTTTACCTTCAAACAAATCTGAGCAGCGCATCCAGATCTCCCACAGCAGCAGTCCCAAGGCGTAGACGTCTCCTTGCATGAGACACCAGCCGCTGCTGAGGTTCACAGAGCCTTCCAGGATCTCGGGGGACATGTAGCGCAGCGTGCCTGTCTGAGCGGGACCCTGTAGATGCAAACGGGTCAAGTCAGCCCTGCCGATCCACGAGATGCTGCTATTACGACACGTTCTTATGTCTGTTCATGCTAGGAGAGCGTTTTGTGAGTGAAACTAAAGTCATATTACACAACTCATCAACGTCTCTATCTGCATGTGTGATGTTTTTATTTATTTATTTATTTTTTATTAGATTTACCAGGAGAATAGAATAGAAGAGAGGGCAAGCAATAGAACACAATAGAATATAACAGAGCTTTGATTTCTCCAAGGCAACTTTCATTGTGATTTTCTACCTACACATTAAAAGCATATTAGTCCCTTTTTAGTAGTTACAAACCACTTATTAATAATAAAAGTTGTTTAGAAAGAATACTACATGTGTTCTTGTGATTCTGGCACTGATCGTTGTTCATTCTGCACTTTTTCTCACCCTAACACGACTTAACAAAAAACAGTGGCTAGCATCTGGGGTCTCACCTCCGTGTTTCTGACGTGCCACTGCCAGCCGTGATGCCCAGGACACGAACACAGGATGGTGGAACACCCGAAGTCGCTCAAGGCGCAGCTACCGTCCGCTCTCACGAGCACATTGGCACTGCTGAGGTCTCTGTGGGCCACGCTGGGTTTGTGCACACCTGCAACAATACACGCACACGCACAGAATTATGAGGAGATCTTATGTACACAGTCAAGGTCTGGATTTTTTTTAATATGTCATGTTTTTGTATGCTGCCTCATGCCTTATTATCAGCCCTCACATCTCATCTCCACGTGATTAGTCTTAAATAACACTTAAAGTGATAAATAAGAATTGATTTATAACATATATATAGACGTGCATTTAATTGTTTCTGCTGCTTCTGCTTCTGCTACAACAAACAAACAAACACACACACACACACACACACACACACACACACACACACACACACATACCATGTCTGTGAAGGTCAGAGTGGAGGTAGGCAAGTCCCTGTGACAGAGACCAGCACAACTTCAGGGATGATATCCAGTCACTTGTCTGCTTAGACAAGAAGGAGTGGAGGGAACCCTGAAATCAAAGAGACACCAATGATTGATGTTGTGAAGTGAAGGTTAAAAGATTGATGCCATTTTTGCTGATAGGATAGGCAGTATCAGCTACAGAGGTATAGGAAAGATGGCGGTAGGCTACAGGCAATGAGCTGGATTCAAAATACATGACATCATGATGCATGACATGCCGCTTATCCCACTGAGCTACTAGGTCTCTTTATAGATACACATTTCACATTGTTGTGGTAAGATAGCTGCAAGACAACTCATTTTTTTCTAATATCTCTGGACAATCTAGTTCCCACTCACACACGCAGCGAGTTCCACAACCATGAGCCACTCCCCGCCGTCCAGCTTCCTCCCAGCGCCCAGGAAGTTGACAATGCCAGCGTGCTTCATCAGCGGTAGTTCGTACACCTCCTTCTCCGAGGTAAATTCACGTTTGCAGCCTGCAGGGAAAACCTTCACCGCCACCACGGATCCCTGGTAGTTCCCCTGCCACACTGTGGCAAAATGCCCATGGCCCACTATCTGAAAGGCCTATGATGATAAACATACGTGATACATGAGAGATAGAGCATGATATTCCAGTACATTGCTTGTGCATGACACTTTTGAACATTTAATTCAGCTTGATCCTTGGGCCTACCTGCTGTAGTTCAATGTCGGCACTATCAATCTCAGCGGTTTCTATTGCGTGGCAGGAACTTTCGGCATGAAGAGAAGCTTGTGGCTTCTCAGCTGCGATAGTAATGAAAATAAACAATGTTGTGTAATGAACATACACAAAGCCAAGACAATGTTACGCTATGATAATGTCACGATTCATTTCAAACTACCCTGGGTGAATAACCACAGAGGAGAGGCGGAGGGACGCTTAAGAGTAACAAAGAAAGGAGGGCAGTAAAAGGGAGTATAATAGCACAGATAAAAACCAAGGTCAGCCCAGAAGCGAGAGTGAAACACTTGCCAAGGTCAAACAATACATCATGAGAATGTGATGGGACGTTTGGCAAATGTACAAGTCAAGTTTAAAATAATGCTGGGCGACAGTGAATCCATTTGATACCAAAACAAACTTCTCGTACAGCCTGTCTGATAAGAACCCAGTTCCAATTCCCCGAAAGCATTAAGACAGGAGCTGCTATTTGTCTGTGAAGTCCATGACTACTTTTTCCCAGGGGGGCAGTGTGGAAGCAGAGGTTGTTATAAAACACAATGGACTCCTCTTGTGCCGTGTGCTTAGCCAACACATGCATGCATCAACTGCCTTCTCACAGAGCTGGCCTTGTACTAGATGATACAACATACTGCAAAGGCAATGCTTTTAATCCATCTTAATTCCCAAAAACATGACAATATTTTCTGCAGTGAAAACAAATGTGCCCACTTTCACGTCACGTCACAGCACGTTGTGACAAAAAAACGCCACAATAATATGATTCAAAATAATAGGATCAAAACGATTCATCTCATTTTTGCATTTAAAGGATAATATGAAAAGGATCTTACTGTTCTCTTTGAAGAGGCGTCTCCATTTGACAGCGACAAGCGTGAGGCACACGACTAGGACAATTCCAATGGTAACAACATTCATTATAGCTAAAAAAAAATAAAATTATATAGTTAATATCTTGTTTTCCATGAATGATGCAGTTCCCAGTTTAAACTGATCAGGTACAGTTTCTAAACAAAAGGCTTAATTTCTATACAATCTAATGGGAGGAGCTTAAGTCTTTATGAGAAGATTATTTCTCAGGATAAATTGAATATATGTAATAAATAAATAAATAAGCGTGGCCAAACATGGATTTTGTTGTGGTCTTATTGCCTCATGTGAATCATTCCCACACTTTAACATACAGGGTTACAGATTTCGTTCACCAATGGTCAAAAGGCTGATAAACACCAGATAAAAGGGGAGTGGAGGAGGACTGGGCAGGGGAAGAGGAGTCGTGGGTTGGAGGCAGAGGAGTTGATAAAAAAAAGGGTTGAGATGTCTTTTGAAACACTGATAATATCTTCTAGGATGAAAAGAAATGAACTCCGTTTTGTATCATTCCACAACTTATCACAAACTCAAACAGCTGGTCGCGAAATTTTACAATCAGTACGTTTTCCTACCCACAGAATCAGATTGTGTGAGTTGGAGCTGTTCCGGCTTCGGCTTCCACGTGATGTTGCTGTTGCAGAGGTCTGTGTTGCACACACACTTAATGAGCCTTTTGTCGAAGCTCGTTGACGCCTCGCACGTTGTATCTGGGCAGGACCTTTCAGCAATATCACAAGCTGCAACATACAGATCAGTAGCATAGTGGACAATCACTTTAAAGGACTATATAAGGCAAAAAAACATCGAGGACCAGATATGGCCCACAGATATGGATAGATGCTTATGGATCTTGATTCACAACTACAGAATCCAGACTATGCAGAGCCTTAAGGTGGACTGCTCGAGATGCACTATGACTTTGCGGGGGGTCCTTACCAAGAAGGTCAACCTCTGGCTGGCCGTTGAGGAGTAGAAAATAGCCCACGCAGCAGTGGGTGTGTGCACAGAGCTGCTCTGACCCACTCACATTGCCAGCCATCTCATACTTGACGTTCTGTGGCTTTGCCTGGAAAGCACACCGCCTCCGTTGAACTACAGACTGGCCGGGAATACACGGAAAGATGTATTCTGGAGGAGAGGAAGACAGAGACAGAGACTTGCTGTAGATGTCAGGTGTGGTTTCATCCAGCAAAATGATTTCTTTTCCTAGTTTTACCTTGCACTCCATCATCTGTGATCATTCCAGGGGCACAGGAAGTTGCTCTAGCTAAGAATCAATGCCTATAACTGACTAAAATGAAAATTGAACCACTAGGTATAGTTTTGTTATCATCATTATCAGGAATGAGATTTAACGTAGCTTTTAAGACGCTATTGAGACAAGTGTTGATTTGTCAGAGTCCATTTATCCATATCAGTGCACTTACACATGAAGTCAGCTGCACAATGCTGAAATAGCGAAAATGCACATATTTATCAAAGTGTAATCATTTTGTCGTGGGTGGGTGAGCGGAGGGGTCTCGTGCATGCAATAGTTTAGTGCTGTTACACAAAAATCACATCAATAATCATTTCTTGTCTTCCTAGGTTCTCTGTGCTAGCTGATAGAGTACATGATGACGATACACACAGTCTGATGCAATCCACTGACAAGGCACATTTCCCATTTAGGGCCTTTAGCCACTTTTGGACCTAAATACCATTAAGGCACATACAGGGTGATGAGTTACCATATACTCACTTGCCCTTAGCAGTACACACTCCAACTCAAATACCAGTACACACTTTGACAAAACACAAGGAAATTGTGCTCCTTTAAATTCATAGATCAATCAAAAAATCCAGAAATTGAAAATTGAAGTAGGAATAGACGTTTTCAACTACGCTGTTAAATCAGTACAGAGAAATGCTAACGTAACAACAATTGCACTTACGTCCAGCTAAAAACAGCAGCCACTGTTGCAGGATCATGGTCACTCTGAAACCCAGACTGGCCAAGCGGGGAGTGTCCATTTATAAGCCATGGGAATGAGAGAGGAGTTTTCCCACTGTCACTCCCACTATCACACACCTGCACGCACAGAGTGGCTCGACCCGAAAGCGTCTCCATACTGTCTATTATGTCTGTTAAATAGTGTGAGGTAGGAATGCACAATGCACTGTCAACATGTTAACCTCACTCTGTAAAGCAATGTCAACACCTGCAGTCAAGTATGGTGGGCTCTGCAGACTAACGGGCATGAAACTTAAACGTGTTTAGGAGTTAATACACTGAAAAGACAAGGCCACTGCTATAACACTGTAACAACATGGAATAACAGTACAGTGCATTCTCTCTCTTGAAAGAGAGACTCAAAACCATTGTAGGAATACATATAATGTTATGATTACATGTTGAATATATGGGAAAATACTCCATGCTATAGGCTCACACTGGTATGTATGAATTGTGTGGTTCACCAATCAGAAACCCTTTTAAACCCAAAGTTAACACCACTCACAGTGCCTCAAAAGTAGCTATATTTTGTATTTTATTTTGGAGGGCTGCACGTTTAGGTGTCCAGCATAGTCCAGGAGGGCGGAGTTTTAAACGATTTTTGACACACAGGGAGACAATTCTGCGTGCTGTGGTGAGCTACAAGGGTCCGTGTACTTGGCGGCCAATGGATTTTCGTTTTGAAATGAGAAAACAAAAAAACGGAAAACGGGAAACGACCAGAAACAGCTCGTTTCCCGGTTTTGTTTTTCTCATTTCAAAACGAAAATCCGTTGGCCGCCAAGTACACGGACCTAGCTACAAAACATACACATCCAATTTTCAATTAGTGTAATTGGGCGGCTACCTGTGCGAAGGCGGGGCTAAATAAACCACAACAGTTCGTTCGGTGAGACCTGTGCGCAGTTGCAATCAAGAAAAAAATGGTAATGTAATTTAATATTACTCACTTGTTAGGCCAAAGTAGCTAAGCAGTAATCTAACATGA
The DNA here is from genome assembly GCA_034670405.1 of Hoplostethus atlanticus. Classification (NCBI taxonomy): domain Eukaryota; kingdom Metazoa; phylum Chordata; class Actinopteri; order Trachichthyiformes; family Trachichthyidae; genus Hoplostethus; species Hoplostethus atlanticus. The sequence continues at coordinate 14,236 of JAXDDX010000259.1, forward strand.
CGGGGTTTAGAATGAAATGTGTTGGATTAATTCATTTATCTTCGCTCAGGATGGTGTTTTGGAAATGCACCCCCTCGCCAAAGAGCTGGCTGATGTTTTTGCAGAGGAGTCAGAAAACGAGCTGACGTTTTACGGCTTTTCTGACAGTGAAGTCAGCAACCACTGCGATAAGGTGCGCTGTTAAAGTCAGTGTCTTATTTAGGAGGCTGCAGTTTACAAACCTCATCAGGTGCAGCATCCTCTCCCTTTTGAAAAACAACTGTATCAATCACTTAAGACATTTTAATAGACTATGTTATTAGTTTAGTAATAATTGTACAACTTGGATATTATAGTGATTTTTCTTTCTTTCTTTTCCCTTTAAACACTTTTTGCTCTAAAAAAGGAATGACGACAGAAAATATTATCTATTACAGTGAAACTTTCCACTGAAATAAACTCCATTAATCTCCATCAGAATTCCAGTTCTGAAGATGGATGTGAAGCCCAGCCCGCCGCTTCCTCCACACAGAAAGACACTTCTAAACCAGCTGCTGCCCAACCCTTCAGGCTGAGGGTGGCACTCCGCTCACGTCCTTCCACTCACCACTCCACTGACGATGAGGATGCAGAGGAAGAAGAGAGGAAGGAAAACACAGCGGTTAAGAAAAAAGAAAAGATGAGTCAAGCCAAGAAGGAGAGACGTGTTAAATTTGAAGAGGAAGAGAAAGCAGTGGCATGGCCATCTCCGACTAAAGAGTCCGACTCAGAGGATGGCGTGTCGCAGTCGTTCCTAGGCCAAGAGAGAGCAGAACATCAAGGCGAACAAAGCGATGGTAAACTCTGCAACACAGACATGCATACAGTATAAGACCTACACCTGTGATATGCAGGGACTTTTTGAGGCATTGGAGATGGGCACTATTGGCTTCATCAGTGATGGAGATTGGCAAGTTGATCTGGATAACATAAGTTGCTTCCAAACTAGGGTCCCCAGGGGTCCTTGTAGACGTTCCAGAGGATCCCCGGCAAATTAGGAAGAGTTTAATTTCACTGTTCCTTAATTCACTAGAGGTTATCCAAACAGAGAATGCATGAAACTGACTATTCTGCTCAGAGGATTCATTCCCCCCTCCCCCTACAGTAGAGCTAGACAACAAATGTCTTGGAACAAAACCTCAAATGGTGCCCTAAAGTATATTGACAAGTCTTTGACATGAAAAAGTTCGGGAACACATGGTATAAGGATCAATAGCATGATGGACCAATACTATTAGCTGCTGCTGTGTTGGCAAAGGTTTTGGCAAAGGTACATCAAGATTCTCTAATCCTTCTGTTTCTCTCCTCTACCAGTTGGCTCAGCTGATGGCAGACCTCCAGAAGATGCCGGGAGGTGCAGCGTTACAGGAAAAAACAAGCAGGCAAACAGCCAAAAGAGAGAAGCTCCGTGAGTAGAAGATGATCATGCGTTTTTTTTCCTTGCCACAGTGATGAATCCTCAAGAGGGTGGTTATTCAGATTTAACAAACGAAGGACAGAAATTCTTAACACCCCCCACATTTTGCTCAAAGTTTAGAGTTAACAAGCGATCATTCTATGATTGATGATGATGATTCTTCTCCATCAAATCATCTCAAGTTTGAGTAAAACCCCAAGAGCATGAGACGGTACCTCCCTGAGATGACGCGATCCTAATCTCACTTTGCAGCGACCGCCGCGCTCTGGGACGGATGGAGGGGAGTCCAGGAGGAACCCAGAGCGGGCGACCCGCAGACAGACCCGCTCCATGGGGGGATGTGGCGATTCCTCGGCCCCTCAGGAGAGAGAACTGGAACTCAGCCTGGAGGAGGAGCTGCTGGAGGTCAGCTCTTTTATACTGATGTAGCATTATCTGCTTAACCACAGTGAGGCCACATGGGACGCCTTCTATCCATATTTCTAACATTGGAACATAGGATTGTAGGCTTATTTGCAACTATTGTCTGGCTGTTATACTGTCCGTCTCCACCAGGTGTCAGGCTTTATGTAGGTCTACAACCTGAGCTATCAAAAATCTTACAAATGCCTAAACTAGTCCATCATCATCATCATCATCATCTCCAGGTACGCCGAGCCCCGCAGCGGCGTGGCACCCCGCGGCCTAATCAGAGCAAACCTCACATCATACGTCCAGCGGAGGAGATCACGGAGGATGAGATTGAGCTGGTGGCGGACAACATGACTGATAAAGTCTACAACAGAGCCACGGTCAGTTCTCCGCTGGACTCTACCCCCAGTTGTCTTTCGCTGAGTGACGAGTGAATGATAGAATAAAATCACTGAGACCAACTCTGGTCTAGAGACCCGATTTTGGAAGAATCTTTTAAGGTCGTCATCGCCAATAACCAAGTGCCAATCCCTGCAATATCAGAGATTGTGTAATGAAATGCACAAGTTCTAACATGTATCCCTCCATCTAGCTGTAGACAGTCCCATCTGTCCATCGTCGCCGCCGCCCACTGTGTCTGTATTTCCTTGTCTATTTTCAGGGCTCCACATGTCACCAGTGCCGTCAGAAGACTGTCGACACCAAGACGTGCTGCCGCAGCGAGAGCTGCCGCGGGATCCAGGGTCAGTTCTGTGGACCGTGCCTGAGGAACAGATATGGAGAGGATGTCAGGAAGGCTCTGCGCGATCCGGTCAGAACACTTGACGCTCAAACACACCGGCTACGGTTGCCCTTGCCGTTCCAGTGCAACTTTTAGATCGATTAAGTGACAAAATTGATACTATAACAACAATAGCTGGACTTCAATTTGGTCACAATTAGTAAATGAGCAATGTAAAGAGATGGAGAGGGAGAGCGGGGGGAAAGTAGCGCAGACACAGATTTAAGTTAACACACCCACAGGAAACCCAGAACAGATCACATAAAATCTGATCTTTAGAGTTGCATCTCAAAAACCACGTCAAATGCTATGGTTATGTGATCACATCGTTGTATGTCCACACCTGCATATGCATTGTGGCTGGATTGCATCCAGACTATGAAGAAGTCTGACCAGACCTGTTCCTGTTCTTTCTTTCCAGACCTGTCACTTAATGTGTTGTACCATCTTGGTTGGATGGTGAAAGTTTCATTGAAATATCAAGCGTAACTATAGCCAAAATGACAATTGTAGCCAATGCCCCTGTTTGGGATTGATCATTTGCCTGTACTTTCTGATCCCCGTTTGATCTTTCTGATCTATTTAAGGCAATCATTTTGTTGTGTAGTGTTTTAACATTTAACTTTTTTTTTTTTCCCCAGGAGTGGCAGTGCCCTCCCTGTCGTGGCATTTGCAACTGCAGCTTCTGCCGCCAGCGCGATGGTCGCTGCCCCACTGGCATTCTGTTTCCCCTGGCGCAGTACCACGGCTTCTCCGACGTGCACTCCTACCTCAGCAGGTTAGGGTCGTACTACAAAACTATTTCATTTTGACCCTTTTCTCAAGTCACTGACAGGCTGAATGTTCTAACACATTTTATTAGCTTTTAACCCATTTAGCTAGTACAGTAGATTAAGAACACAGCAGGGGCCTGAGGGAGTACAAGGCCTTTTAAGTCCTTGTTTCAAGTCTTCTTTGCTGGTAGTTGAGGACAGGCAGTACTACTCATTTAGTCTACCCACCCAGCAGGTGGGTCCAGTCCAGGGTTTACACAAAACAAATGTAAATGAACTATTTTTCTCTATCTAGCCTCCGTAACAAGCTGAAGAGTGGGGAGGAGGAGGACTCAGATTTGTGATTTCAAGACACTAGAGGGAGCAATTGGCCAAATGGTCTGTTTTGTAAGAGTCAAGATTTTAGGTGTTTTTAAAGCATTACAGGAGCTGTGATTTAACTGAATAAACTAGTTTTTGATCAACTGATTGGTTTTGTCTGTTCAAATGAGACGTGAGTTTGCATAGACGAGACAATACATTGCATTCATAATTTTAATCCAGCTGTTGGCATTTGTAGTAGTATACACACAAATATAAAATTTCCCTTATTTAAAATTGAGAGCATGATGTATAAGGGCACTTGTCCAATGAACTTAGTCTAAAGAGTTTGACATGATACAAATGACAATTCGTAAATTTCTCAAATAAAGTAGTCTTTTCTGAACTTAAAGCAGACAATATTAATTTAAACAGTGGTGAGAAGCATAAACTCTTTTCAGAAACCCCCTGAACCTTACATTTGCAACTTATATTTATTTGGACAACAAAATAAAAAAAAAAAGATGTGCATCCGAAGTTTGCCTCAAGCTGGATCTTTCCAGTTAGAATTTTGACATCTGCATTGCAAGAGCCAAAACGGTTACAGAGAAACTCCATGGACTAAAGACAAGATTTAACAATTTCTTATAAAAAGTAATCTGAGCCTTTGGTTTGAGCTTACATATGTATGCGGTTTGGGCATGTAAACTACATGTGTTTCACTCTGAATTGATAGGACTAAACAAGAAATCCACTGGGGGAAAAACAAAACCTTTTGAAACTGATCTCGATGAGTGCTAGGCAAAGTTAAGCGCTTAGATAAGTATACCACAGGAAAAAAAAATGACTGGGAAGATCTGGACTGTATAGAATACATACATAGTTCTATGACAAAAGGCTCAAGAGTTTACAAACAAAATCTATATATAAAAGTGATAACAATATAAGTTTAAGATTGATTGTGTATGAGAGGCTCATACAACTGAAAGGCAATCTCTTGCAACCATATAAGATGATCTTTCCTACAGTAAGAATTTTATAGCCTTTACACATTAGAAAAAATATATATACATACAAAAAAATCTTAATAGGTTGTTTTTGCTATGATAAACGTATCAAAGCATGATGGCTTGAATGTGTGTACCTACATAATCATAAGAGGTGAAAGTGTTATTCTCACAAGGATTTAAATGTCCTTACATCCCCATACTGATTTGTGCTTCTGGCCCTGAAGTCACCGGTCATGACCTAATCTAGTCCAGCCCTCCTGTCCTTAAAGGGAAAATCCACCCGAAAGCAATTTAGACATCATTCCTAAGATTCTGGATAGGTCACTGACTTTGGGTGAACATAAACAAGTCCTTCCAAAGCAGCAACTATAGAAATCTGAGAACCACACATTGGTTGAACTGGTTGTAATGATAGCAATATATGGATTCAGTTTTAGGATGGAATTTAGCGTTACGGGCCGATGGGGAGTCAGTCATAACTGAGGGGTTTTTAAGCCCATGTCTGATACAGCAGCCCAGCCTGAGAGGGCAGAAAGCACCTGAGATGAAGAGGGGCAAGTAGAAGGGACGCTCACAGCCTTGGAAACAAGGACCTGGGCCTGAATTAGGAGTAGTGTCATCTTTTTTTACAAAAGAAGCTGGTAGAGAGAGAGTATTATTGCAAGCTACCAATTTAACATCAGGTTTGTTGGACTGTTTTATTGCAAACCCCATTATCAATAACTTTGACTGGGTCTTTATGTGGGACAAATGTCAATGTAGTGCCATTTCCCTTCAGGAGAAATAGTATGATTTCATGATAGAATGAAAGAATCTCTCTAGTCAATAACATTTTACTCCAACCACGATCCATAAATGCCACAGTAACCCAAATATAAGAGGGATCTCCATCTTCCTGCCTATGCTTTCAAAGACAATAGAGTCTGTTGTGTTGCATTCATGAACACCTCCCCTGTCTGAAGCCCTTTGGGCATTGTGAGTCTGCAGTCAGACATGCCCTTCTTAACCCTCAATGTCCAAATGCAATGTCCACCAAGGCCCTCCTCTTGCACCTCCGCCGTTCTCAGTAGCTGTTGCCATTAATTTGGTGAAGGTCCACCTGCATCATGTTGATTCCACTGCTGGCTAATCGCGCTATACTCTCTGCGGACAGGGTTTCCATGGTGACAAGGGTGTGCTGGTCGTTGGCCGCCACTGCTCCGCCGCCGGCTTCCGTGCCCGCCGCGGGGGAAGTAGCGTCGTTCGAAACCATGGTGCTGGAGGTGGCAGCGACTGCTTTCTTGTTCAAGTGGGTCTTGATGTGCTTGGAGAGGTGGTCGCTGCGCATGAAGCGTTTAGGACACTCTGGGCAGAGGAACTTTTTCTCACCTGAATGGGGTGAAAAAAACTGTTAGAAAGGTGTAGGTAGTAGCACCACAGACTACAATAGACTGGAAGCTACATACTTGCTATTCAGTTATAAGGAATTATACATTCTATTGCGTAGTGGAATGCAGAGTTGCTACAAAGTCAATAAATAAAGGCCTGGCAGAAATATAAAGGGAAACAACTGCAGATGGGTTATTAATATTATGTAACTATGTGTTGCGTATGCATAGAAAGCTACATTTTTGGTAGGACAAACAGACTTAGGCCTATGCACACAGGCCTATCTGGGAGCATCACCTGTGTGCGTCCTCTTATGGCGCTGAAGCTCATCTGAACGTGTGAAGCGTTTTCCACAGAAAGACCAGCTGCAGACAAAAGGCCGTTCTCCTGTGTGCCAGCGGAGGTGGGCCCTCAGGTGGGAGGTCTTGCCATAAATCTTCCCACACCCGGGGATATGACAAATGTGCTGCTTCTTCTTACCCGGGTCACTGCTACTGTAAGGTGTTAAGAAAGGAGTATTACCTGATGTCAAGCTCCACACATTGAAGTAAAATAGGGTTAGGGTTAAATCCTCTTTTTCTGTTATATTCACATGGTTCTCTGGTACGAGAGTAGACTAAGAACCAGGTTAAATTGGAATCCATGGTTTGGTTCTCTGGTAATAGTTGAGTCAAAGCAAATTGTATCCGCCAATCATGGCATTACGGTACATGCAGATAGTTTGTGGCATCTGACCAAATTCTCAGTTTGTTTAACGTTTGCAGAGACCTATTTTGTATTTGTACAAGCTAGCAAGCTAGAATTAGCAGCTAAAGTATTTTAGGCTTGTTTAACATTACACAACAGGAAGACCAACAATCTCCAGAGTTTTTTCCTGAATGTGATTGGTTCTTGCGCTATTGCTGTGCTCATTTGCATAATACAATGTTTCAAGTTCTCTAATTGTGTCGCTGGCCTGGTTTGCGCCACCACCTATCCCGTCATGCTGTGTGCATGTGGTTGTTCACTTCTCGTAGACAGTGAATGGATGTGTACTGTTACATTTGTGAAATCACACCTGGTTTGCAACTACCATTAGAGGTCCCTAAATTTTAACAATTTCTTTAAAATGGCTATTAAATTACCAGATGACCAAGTCATACATTCCAGTTTATCTTATCCATAGACATCTCTCAGGTCAAAGAACTATCAGAACAGCACATAAAACAGGAATTATACATTAAGAATAAAACAAATGTATAGCAGTTTTTAAATTGACTTACATTCTGAAAAGCATAAAGATGCCATAGTTATCATCTTGTGAATAAATGGATTATAAATAAACATACAAAATTCATTCTCTGCTTGGCTGAGAATGCAGCCATAAAACTTAATATGGTGAGTTCAATGACATACCGTCCTTCTCCATCCTTGCAGAAGGGGCAGGTACAGGCTTCCCTCCGGTTACGTCGCCCTTGAGGTGGTGGGCTTATATCCTCATCATCCATGGCTGTGCTGTCATCCAAGCTTTCTCCACCCGGCTGCAACCCATGTTCTCCTGTAGTGATGAGAGAGAAAATAGCCCAGAGTGTGAAATTGTCCATTTATGAAAGAATTGTTTGACAAATGTTTCTGGGTTATGTGCATTTAAGTAAAAACAAGTTAAAAAAAACAACTAAGAATACTCAATCCAATCATTCCATTTCAGAGTTACATAAAGTAAATAATAAGCAGTGTTTGAATAGGAGCAATACTGAATAATCTATGGCTCATGTTGTTTGATAGGCCTATGGGTCTTAGCAACTATGTTAGATTAAATGTTTAAATATTTGTTTACTGCCAGTGCTGTGAAAGTGGTGCTGAGAAAATGAACACTTGTGGAGTCCAAATACAAAGAATGGTGGATGGGAATTACATGATTTTATAACAAGGATAATACAGCAAATTGTGTACACTAAATAGAGTACACTAATAGACAAGACAGACCTAATATTAAACCAGATAAACCATGTGACTCTTCACAAACATTTGCCACAAAAAGGTTGGCAGGTATAAACCTAATGGGAGCCACATTATGTGCCAATGAACTGGAGAGGGCTTGAAACATGATAAAGACTGCTGTATGATGGGTGGGGTCAAGTTACACCCCTTCTATGACACAGATACTGTAGCCAACCCCAAATATGAATAAAAGTGACCATGGTCTGAGTAAATGCTGCATAATAGAAAAAGAGATTTAAAGACACGTATACACAAGCACATACATTTACTAAAGAGCTCAAGGAAACATTAGGCGCACACCTGACAGCCATGAGGGCTTAACCGGTTAAACCAGTATAGTGTAGACACAAAAAGTGGGAAAGAGATCAGATGCAGAGATATAAGAACAAGATACTTTGCATTTCAGAGCAAATAATGGGCCAAACCATGCAAACAAACATGTAAAGTAATCTCAAAAGATAACAATTATCTCTGCTATAAACAATAACATTTCTTTTGAGTGGAACTGAACATAATGTAAGGAAAGCCCTGGCTAGCCCTCTAGTGGAGGCCAGGTTACTGACTAACCTGCAGCGTTGGTGATGGTGATGGGGACCCCTTGCAGCTGGTGCATCTGCAGCCCTGAGCTGCTGAGTGTGTTGAGATTGATGGTCTGGAGGCCTGGTATCTGCACTGTGTTTACAGCTGCAGTAGCTCCTTGGGCCTGGCCCAGCTGGGAAAGGGACTGCACCGGGGCCAGCGTGATCTGAGCTCCTGCCGGGCTCTGAAGCTGGATGGTCTGCCAGCTCACCTGGCCGTTGGGGCCTACAGTGCGCAGGAGGATGGGGCCTGTGTTTGGCATAATCTGAAGGTTTTGAAGCCCTTCCTGGGTGAGCGTTGGAGCAGCAAATACTTGACCTCCGCCTTGGATAAGTTGCTGGGGCTGGATAAGGATCTGCTGTGGCTGCTGCTGCTGCCCATCTCTGTTGTCTGGCTGTATCGGGACACCCACAGCAGATGCTGTATTCTGGAATGTACCTGTCACAGCTACATTGCTGTTCTGCGCCATTCCATAAGTGGAGGTTTGCGTGGTCACAGTGGTTGCACCGGTGATGTACCCAGTCCCACTGTTGGAAGACACAGGCTGTTGCTGTATAAGCTGCTGGTTCACCCCTGTATCCCCTATACCATCTCCACCTGTTCCAGTACTGACTGGCAACAACGTGATGTTTCCGTTAAGGGACATGGGCATGTTAGCCAGGAACTGGGTCTGGTTTTGCAACATGCCATTACCTAAACCTAGGTTCTGAATGGGGATGGCTCCTTGTATGAGACTGGGCATAGTAATGATGTTTCCTGCGCCGCCTGCTCTGCTGGCCGTGGTTATGATCTGCTGGCCGTTGGGAGAGGACACTATCTGAAATTGCTGCCCTGCTCCAGCAGTGGCAGATGTAGCAGGATCCTGCTGAGCGTGAGTGAACTGCAGCTGTTGGGCATCCATTGTGTGGAACTGGGGAATTACCTGATACTGAATATTGGGCATCATGCCTGATAATGTGGTGAGCACCTGCTGACCCTGCAATGTTGGAGCCTGGGTAACTACATATTGTTGTGGCTGCTGCTGCTGTCCGTGAGTGCTTACAGCTGCTGCTATTGGTGACAGCACCTGTCTGTTCTTGCCTATGTCCCCTCCTGTCATCACCCCTGAGGAGTCTGTGGAGATGGTGTTGGTGCCTGAGGATGCTTGGATGCTGACAGGGATAACTTGCCAGCCGTTGGCAGTGGAGGTCAAAACGCCTTGGCTCAGGTCCAGCTGTTCTTGCTGGTTTGGATGTTGTTGGTCGGTGGGTGAATCGTTCTCTCCTGGGTTGTCAATTCGACTGCAGGTGGCCGCCAACAAAGCCAGAGGAGATGGCTGCTGTGAGTCCTGGGACAAGTAAACATGAAAGAAAAGGGGAAAAATTAAGATAGGGAAAAGGAGAAATGAGAAAATACAAAAACGTTCCATATAAAAGAGATGCTGACATTACAGCTTTGATGAGTGTCCAAGCCTCTGATCATAAACAAATTACAAGTTTGTGTACTTAAGGAAATACATCACATCAAATGAAGATTTACAAACAACTCAATATTGTTGCCATTTTTAACGAAAATCTATTTTCATTAAATGTAATGACCTTTAGGTTTTGATAATAATAAAACAGTAAAACGCCTGTTTGAGTTTGTAAATGCCTACCCAATAAGGTTATATAAACTTTCACAGCATTCCCATACACATTTTTGTATATAATAATATAATAGCTGCAATTTCTCCGTCTTGGTTCCTTAGTCTACTACACATGGAGTGGGCTGGAATGAAACAAATAGGGGAGCAGAGTGGGAGAATGGGTGGGACCACATTTTTTCGAGAGCAGCGGCGGGCTCGGCTTCCCCTCCCCCAACCCACCCATCTCCCTCCCACACTTTATTTTGCCCTATAAACTGACTCACTCCTCTAAAGCCACCCCCTCCACGGCCAGCCAAATGGGCCGAGCAAAATACACATCAAGTGCGGGGCTTGACGGGAACACCCAGTGTGGGCGAATTTACCTGCCCATTCCCCACCCCAGTGACATGTGCTCCTGAGAAAATCAACAACACGTACAAGTCTTTACACGGACAGATTATCGAAGCATACGCAGGATGGAAAAATAGATTATGTTAAATGGATATTAAGTGGCAAGCGGGATAATATCTCCGCCTGACAGCCGTACACAAACCGAACATCGTCTGATCTGACAAAGTGCAAATTACATGTCTGCTAAACGTACTTGTATATTTATGTTTCGCTTTTGATTGAAGCCTCCGCCGCTCTCCATAGCGGCCATTTCATCTTGCTGCTGATCTGCGGAAGAAAAGTTTGTCAGATTATTGGTGTTACAGTGCTGCAAAACAGCAGGCGTTGATCAACTACGTTAATCGCCGCATTAAACAAGAGACAACAAACCACAAAATTCACAACGTCGACGCGACAAATAGCTAATTTTAAGAATCTTGTATGATTAAGTAATTTAGACAGGAAGCTGAAATGCAAGGAAATCCAAGCCACAAGTGTTCTAAGGGCCAGCTAGCTGATTGGCTAAGCTAACATGAACTAACTGCAATAAATATAGAAAATGCCTTCTTAAATATGAGATAAATTGGCCGTAATGGTTTTACTTGCACTACTTCAGTTAGTTGGCTAGCTTATGAGAACCGAGTCACGTTAGCGTAAGTAGGTAGAGGCTATGAAGAATTAGCAAAAGTTACGTTACTCCTCACAGTTAGCTAGTTCGCTAAATATTGTTAGCTAACTGCCGACAATTAACTAGGGTACTTTTAAACAGCTTGATAAGCTAGCTATAAAACTTACAATATCATATTTAAGACAACCTATCCATTTTAAATGACATACTTAAATTTAATTTGTAATCGTTAACTTATTGCCTCATTCACTGCAACAGACTACTGAGTAAAAAGTTCACTTACTGCTCATAATTTCAAGACGGGAGGAGTTTCTCTGGCTCTTTTTCGGGTTGACAACTTTTCACAACTTCACACAACCTTGATGGGCTACGCTATGAAGGAGAAACAGGGTGCGTTTGTTTTACCAACCAGTGTAGCCTACTCACTTGGCGGAGCACGAACAGGGAACAGCAAATAGATTATAAAAGGTAAAATAAATAAAAAATCAATAGAAACAATATGATGCCATCGCGCACAATATGTTTTGTCCAAGCTTTAAAGCAATACTCGACAACATATTTCGCCAATGGCAGAGTAAAAACATCCAAACAAAACGTTTTTCTCTTTTGTACATAATTGAGTTCACTGGCGTTTCAACACAAACACGGCACACATTTTAATTAAATGTAGAGAATACTTTTTGCTGTCGATTCAATTTGATAAACAAACAGTAATTAGATGACTACAGCATTATATGTCCTTCTGGATTCTGGCGGGTCCGAGATACAAACCACACGCTCAAAAGCATTACCCAACTGCAAAACGAACCAACCCCAAGCTAATTAGTACCGAAGCTCATGCATTTTCGTTTAGTTTGAATTGCATATTTTTGGCTGCCGTGTGAGGAACTCAAGCAACCCACTTAAAAACACTTTTTGTAAAATAGTCAAATAAAAGAAGCGCACCCTTCGGAGAGCTATCTGCGAGGGATTGTGGCCTTAGTCCAATGGGAATTATTGTTGTTGTCAAAGCATAGTAACTGACCAATGTAATTCAACCACAGGCGGAGAATTGGGCGGGACCAAGCAAAGATAGGTTGTACCACTTAGTATGATTGACGTAACGTTGACAAGAATTCTCTTTTTCGGTTAAAAAGGCGCCATCAGTAAACTATATCCTCGTGCGAATAATAAAGTTGGCCCTTGTTGCATCTCTGATATTGTCTTATCATTCAATAGTGTAAGGTGTGTAAGGTTCGTCGGTTATTTCGAAGCGGAGGGAAAGAAACGCAAACTGGGGTTTAAGTCTTGCCTCCGTGGCCACTGGCCACTCCCTGGTGGCGTTTTGTGGGCTGGGAAACGGCGAGGGGGGAGGAATCAGGGTGGAGAAGAGGGGACCCCATCACAGACACTGGCTGTAACCGCGCTGGGAGGAGAAAATGGTTTGCGGGTGGGAGGGCTTTTATTACTCAGATGTGTAAGGGGCTGTCGGTGTGGCAGCACATGTGCCCATGTAAACAGGAGGTCCCTGTGGACAGAGGGTGGAGTCCCCAAGCCAGGCCTCATTTATGCACCCACCCAAAACGGTTTGAAGTGAAATCAAGCAAGGCATACTAAGTTATGCTATTTTACATAGACTGATTCCCGGCCACGTCTGCAAATTACAAATTATTAGTTTTGAAATGCCCTGTGTCTTTACTTTCTCTGGTGGCTTGGTCTTGTTATTGTAAAAGCGAGTTAAACGTGAGCAGATCTTGTAGTTGGCTTGGTCCAGCTTCAGGTTTTCATGAATGTAGTTGACTAACGAGTGAGACAGGTAGTCATGCATAATGGAGTAACAATACTCCTGTAGCCCCCCCAGGCTTTATAAGTTAAAACAAGTATTACTTATTAGTAGGGGGGTAAAGCCAGCTAAACACACCTTTATATGCTGACCTAAACCTATATGGGACCTATATCTACCCCATAGTAAGATGTATCAAACTGATGTAAGTCATATGAAGATAGAAAGAAAATAAATTTCATGAGATTTTTTTATAGATTTTTTGTTAATATTGATCTTTGCCTAATGATGATCACTAACTGGAGGTCCTTGTTTATCCATCTTTTAACCACTGTATCACTGGATATCAGTATTGATCTAGTCCACAATGCTCTCCGTAACCTTTGCGACTGACATTTCCAACTAGTTAACCGAGGCTGTCGGCTTGTGTTGTTGCAGGATGTGTCATAAGCAGCGGCTTCCCACGCCGGCTGTTTTATGTCAGATCAGATGCAAAAGCACTTCCTATTTGTGCACCGCACCAACATGATTTGCGCGCAAATTCAACCAGGCACGTAACTGTCTTATAGTTCAAGAGGACAAGAGGAGGATGAAGCATTTCGTGAATTCATCGTTGAAAAAAAAAAATGGGAAAAAAACAACAGACCGAACGCAACTGGAGATGCTTCAGTTTGCTTTAGATTTCTAGTCAGATAACTCAGAGCCTATCCGAGAACAGGAAACGAGAAGAGCAGCGCAGCATCAGAAGTGAAACATGCGTCGATAAAGGTAGGTGAAGTTGTGCGTGTTTTTCTATTTAATTTTCATTTATTAGGCATTTGGGAAACGCTACACAACGCAGTCGTAACATTTTAAGACTTTTAAAAAATATCACACAGCACGCTATTCATCCACATTTCAACGCGGCAGTTCCTACAAAACTAAAGAAACATCATTTCAAGGAGCGGAAATTTTAAAATGGGTAGTTTCGGTCAACATCATCGTTACGATTGGTTATTTTTCTCTTTATCTGCTGGTTCTTCAGTCAAGGATTCAGTAGTGATGAATTACACACAAGGAGGGATTGCAGATAGGCATATTGATTATATATAGTATTGATTAGCAGTTTATTTCTTGATTCTAATACAAGTTTTCACTCCATATGGTGTGTCTGTGTCAGCCTGACTTTGGTATGGGGTGATTTATATTAGGATTAGACCGATATATCTTGTTGTCGCCATACAGGGCAGATGTTGGCCTATTGTTAAAAATCGGAAATCGGCCAATCATTGTCGTCCACCACAGATATGATGACCACAACCAGCCATTCTTCATTTAAAAGGCTGACATGTATTCCAGAGTTTCCCTTACCATTGAATAGCCTACTGTATGTGGGCTGGGTCACCCTGAAAGAATTTCATTAGTATGGGTTTCACTTGAGAGTTTCAGTGTCACACAATGGACTAAATGCTGTTTCAGAGGCCAAGAATAAACTTCCTGAGGCGAGAATGAATCCTTGTCATTTTTTGTCCTGAAAATAGATAATGATAATAGATAAGATCGGCACAGGATATCAGTGACTAAGAATATTCTTCAAAAAGAAACCTGATTTATGTTTTTCTCTTCCTCAACAGAACCCTTCTGTAGCCTCAACCCCATGAGCCCTTTCTGTCTGTGAGGGATGGAGAGCCCCTCTTCCACAGTGAGGCGCCGAGCCTGGATCCACAGGAGCCGACAGCGGCTCACCCTGGAGGAGCTGGACCCTCAAGGGCCACCGTGCGACTCCATAGCAGACGACGACGTCTTTTCAGATGGTCAGTCCAAACCTCGCAGTATGTGAGAACCCAATGTCTGTCCAGTGTGCAGGGTCAGCGTAACAGATGATTTGAGATAGAGTGAGAGGCTTTGACATCCCTTAATCAACTATCAGAATCAGAAACAGGTTTATTGCCAAATATGTTTACACATACAAGGAATTTGTCTTGGTGATACATATATAATACATATATAAGGAGTGATCCAGTTCAAAAGTGGTCCAGAATGACAAATTCTGACCACTTGTTAGATAGGTAGGGGGGGACATTTCTTTGTTACAGCAGCCGAGAAATAGAATAACACAACTAAGAATAAAAATTGCAATAGGACTAATAAAAATAAAGAATAAAAAACATATAAAACTATGCTATACAAAAATATACAAATGCAAAAGAAAAAGTATTGTGCAAAATGTGAATGTGCTACCAGGGTGATGTTACTTTGATTGTGAAATGCAATCAGGCGTTGCCACTTTACATAACATCATTCTGTTTAAATGTCTATTGTTGCATGTGTATATTTCATGTATTGCAAAGCCACTGCATCATCTCTGAAAAAAAAATCAGCTAAGAGAAATAAGAGAATTGTAAGAATAAGAAGTGTTTACTTTCCACAGGATGCTCTGCTGGAAAGATCGAGAGCTGGCTCCTGGGTTGTGGGTGAGTGAGCTTGCGTTGGTTTTTTTCAAGACGATGGCTTTTTGAAATGAATTGAGTCGCGACGGGGCTAAAGGGCAAGGCGTCAGTCACTGGAAACTGGCTTGACAAACAACAACAACAGCTAGAGAATGGAAACTCTGTGTGGTCAGGTGTGTTCCAGGAAGAAAGACCTCTGAGGTAGCTCTATTGTCTTTCTCCACAATATAGTCTTAGATTAATGTGTTTCTCAATAAAAAGGGTGCACATTTTACACATTTTATACATTTCTGAGTAAAATGTAAGGGTGTGATGTATTGGTCTATTAGGATATACTGTAGATAACACCAGGGCTCACCAGCCAGAAAAACAGTTTCACACTTTCTTTTTTCAAAGTTACCTCATATTTCCTAGTACAAGCAGTACCCAGTACAGTACAAACTGATAGGAAATAATAGTTTCCTCTTTCAGTTATGAAGAGCCGATGAGAGGAAGGAGGTCAGCGTGGACAGAAATGATTAACCATTATCTTGTTTTTATCACTGGAAAGAACCACTGTGTCAGTAGTAGTCAACGATGTAGCAGTAGGAGGTCATCATTGGGAGTGTGGTCCAAGAAGTGACATGATAAAGAGAAACCTCAGATGTGTTTTGGGGTGTTCATGAGGCCAACTTGACATTGGTGTTGCTAAGCATGTGAGCATATCCAAAAAAGGAAAGTTCGCAGCCTCCAGAAGGCCGTTGAGCTGATATGGGAATAGATCAAAGCCATTGTCGCAAAACGTGTAACTGCGCTGCCATTGTGCTCCAGACGGCTACAAGCACGTGAGCAATAGCTTGACATTTGTGCTGTGTGTAGGTATTCATGTGTGAAATATGTGGGTGTATGTGTCTTACAGGTCGGAGGCATGCTCAGACAGCTCCAGCCACCTGAGTGTTGGTAAGTCTCAACTGAGGAATAGGAGTCTGGCAACACGCCCCGTGATGCGTGACCGTGCACCATATAAGGCCGTTCTGAAATCTACTGAGTTCATATACTGGCCCGACGTGCACGTAGTAAATCAAAAATTGTTTTGACTGTGAATGTTACATATCATCGAAAAAAAAAAGTACACCGTGTTTTCTGTCTTCCACCGTGAACGTACACACACACGCCAGCGAAAACGTACAGTCTTTAAGATAGCAAACACTGAGAACTCAACACGGTCATTCTTTGGCCGAGGGGACCGTGAAGTTAAATCTTCTCCACCGGTTCTTTCTTTAGAGCCTGTGCCGAAAGCCATCAACAGCTTTGAAGATGACCTGACTCTTGGTGCTGATGGTGAGTGAGGACGCGCGCACACACACACGCACACACACACACACACAGGAAACTAATAAAGCAGGAAATAATCTTGTAGGAAAATTAGGTGTGCATCATGAATGTTTCTTTTTTTATCTCTGCTTCAGCTTATGTTTGTTTTGTTTGTGTGTGTGTGTGTGTGTGTGTGTGTGTGTGTGTGTGTGTGTGTGTGTGTGTGGGTACACGTGTGCATTTTACAGAAAGAACAGACAGAATGAGACAGAACAGAAAGGACAAATAATGTGAAAATCATAGCAAGTCTCACTGCACTGCATGTCCTGTCATCATCACTTTCCATGCAAATGTATTAATTTGGTATAAGAAAGTATTTGCATGTACAGGAACTGTGGTGTAGCTGCACTGGAAGGGGAAAGTATTTCTCTATTGGAAGTCACCTTCGTAAAGAATAGTCCTTGTTTGGTACCACTTTTGATAAAAAGTTAATATCTAAAAAAAAACCATGGCACCCGGCAATGGTACTGTGCCGGATTTTGGTCTTTTTTAACAGAAAGTAGAAACATTTGCACCTATACGGCCTCACAGGGGCCACACATGATTTAACAGATGACATTTGGTGGACCCAAAGCACCTTAAGAGTACTGGAAGTGCACACAGTTTTAGCTTGGAATCAAAAACCCCCATCAGCCTGGGGACGTGCAAAGCAAGTCTAGCAAGACGTTGCATTCAGGTTGCATCCAAATTTCACTGGGACAGCCCAACCAGATCTGCAGGCAGGCATAGCACACACACACACACACACACACACACACACACACACACACATGCACTAAACTATGAAAATGAGAGACATGCAGATATACACAAGCGCATTCCTCTTACATTTTGAAAATGTGTTCTTTGTTGCAGCGTCTGCATTACATTTTGGAGACATGAGCTCAGGAGTGGGGTGAGTATAGCAACCGTCAGTTAGGCTCAGTTCATTTAAGTTGAGTCAATTCATATCGAGGCTGTTTCCATTGAAACAATTCGGCAATGCAAATGCGTTCATGCATCACTGATTGCAGACTGGATATGCAGCCCTTCCTGTAAAGACATTTTTTTCAGTCTTTAAACAATGTGTGAAGGCCCAGCGACTTCCTCAATTGATTGAATCGATAGTAAAGAAAGCTCAAACCGTGTTTTTGTCTTCTTCTCCTCCTCCTTCCCACTTCTGCGTTGAACATGAAGCCTCCCGCTGCTGCCTCCTCCTGCTGAAGCGCGTCGCAACAGGCTCGCCACCAGGTCAGTGGCCTGAACACACACACCCTTCATTAATTAATGTCCTCTGCACTCACAGGCGAGCAATAAACAAAGGAAAGGCCTTTTGAGTTTTGCTCGTCAAGCCGACTGTCCTTCAATTACAATCTCGGGGTGTGTCTGAAAGCTCACACTGCTGGTATTTTGAAGCTTAACACCTAGCTAAATGAGCCAGTTGTTGATTATGTCATATCTTACTGCAGGTGTAGCATTGTTTCATAGGTTGTACGCATTAAGAGCTTTCAAATGTACCCGTGTGTTTGTTTTGCAGTACCCCTCGTCAGCAACTGTGTCTGCCATTGCTGAACCTGGGCCACAGCATGGCCTCCAGCTGCCCCTCCTCCTCCTTCAGTAAAGCTACGTCAAAGTGAGTCTCCAATAAAAGAGCCGTATTATCGGTCTAGGCTTATCAAGCTTTCTCTATAAATAAAGGTTATAATACCTTTACATTTTAAGGGCCAATACAATAAACATGCTCAATAGAAAATGAACTGAAAGCCAATCTTGTATTTTGTGTATCAAATGTCAACTTTTTCCTCACCCTTCCTCTCTCTCTCTCTCACCCACCAGTGTCTCTGAGGTGCTGCAGATGTGTTCGGAGGACGCAGAGGAGACTCTGTACCAGCTGGGTTTCGGCTGTGACGAGCCGCAGGTCACCGCGCGCATCCCCGCCCGCTTCCTCACCTTCCCCTCCCAACTCGAGGGCATCAACTTCCGCCTCTTTCTGGAGTCGCAGCTCCGGCGGATACGAGAGGAAGACCCCAGCCTCTCTCTTGCCAGTAAGTCTGGGTTCCATCTGTATGAAGGACATCTTTGAGCCTGACTAAATAAGCGTTCTTTCAGCTGTACTCATTCCCCTCGTTTTATCCCCGAAGGTCGTTTCAGACAGGTGGAAGTGCTGACAGCGATGGCCAACGCATTCTACTCCCTCTACTCCCACGTGTCCCGCACGCCTCTCCAGAAGCTGGCCCCGCCAGAATTCACCCTCTCCTCTCCCGTGGAGAAGATCAGATGCAGGATGAGGAGCAGCGTTCGCAGCGAGCCGCGTTCTCCCGTGGAGAGGCTGAAGGACACCGTCTCCAAGATGTGCCTCTACACAGGCTCTCCCCGCGGGTCGGACTCCACCTCTCCACAGACCTCGCCCAGGAAGAGGTCCAGCCTCCCGGACGTTGTGGGTATCGTCTTGGAGAATACCAAGACAGGGACGTGCAAGAAACTGGATTTGGGGGAATATAATGGGACTTGTTCTACTGTGGATATTAGCCCATCAAGGGATGAATCCTGTACTGATGGGCTGGAGGAGCCCAGGCAGCAGACCGCTGTGGACAGAGGCACACTGCAGCCTAGTAACACCGTCTGTCATAAGGAGATACAGGGCAATAAAGAAACAGATGTAGCTGAGGCTGATGGGAGTGTAGTCGAACCAACAGACCTCAACAGCAGGACTCACAGCCTAACAGCATCTGTAGCGTCAACCATATCAGAAATGGATCATCAGCGTCCTTCATGTCAGCCAGAGCTGGACTGTGGCTCGAGGTCAGCTGACTTGATCCCCGTTGCCGAGTTTACCTATGATGCCATCGGCCCGCAGATAGCCGAGGGGCACGGTTCACCTCGCATCTCCTCCGAGAGAGAGAGCAGCCCCGATAGATCATGTGCTGGACGCCATACGTCCGGCGGACAGTTAGCAAAAAACAAGGGCGCTTCCGGATCGCTTCCCCACCCGGCCCCCGATAGCACGCCGCCTCGCACTGCGACCGGCTGGGAGGGCGACGACGTCTCTCTCTGTTCCCCGATCGCGCCGGATTCCATTCATAGTCCGGCTACCCGACCTGTTCAGACTCGCGAGCAGCCGTCTAGCCGGGGGGAAAGCCGCTACCTGCATCCACTGAAACATCAAACCCTGCGACATATCTCCCACGACCACCAGCAGGTTAACTCCTTTGAGCTGGAGGAGGTATGCTAAAGGAACACACACACACACTCATACACACTGACACTTTGTATGGAATACGTGATACTACCTTTGCCACATTTCTCTCAATAGGTGCAAAGTGCAGGAGAGGACGATTTTGGACAATTAGAAACTGCGAGAACAACAACCGCACCAACCTCCACAGAACATCAATGCAAAGGTAGATTGATACAAGTTGTTCATACAAGTCTGAGCAGCAGCAGCAATTGGTGTGGTCGCCACAGTGTTAACCCCATACACACCAAAGATAGTGTCCGCCCGGTTCGTTGCAAACGTGTGAAGGGTGCATGTTACACATCACACCTTCTCTCAGCCGTTACTCAAAGGTGTTAGTTTACTGGAAACGTTGTCAAATTTGGTCTTGTGTTGAGGTCGGACATGACATACACATCTTTATGTGGAACATGTGTGTATGTTGTGTGTGTGCAGGTGTGCTTGTAAGTGAGACTGCAGGGTGTTGCATTTAGGTCAGACTGCAGGGTGCAAGTCTAGCTGTTGATTGTGTGTTTGTGTCCTGGTGTAGGTCTGGTGGTTCGGGGGGATAGCGTGCAGTCAGACAGCAGCGGCTACGCAGACGAAGAAGTCAGCCCGTCCAGACAGACACGGGAGATGACAGGAGACACGGAAGCTCCTCAACGTGGATCTTGAATGATGCTAGATGTGGATGTCAGGCGCCTGGGGATTTACTTTTGCAGGATAGGATTTGGGCAGTGTGCCTAGAGGCAAACGGACACAAAAGAGTGTACACATTCATGGTACTGTAAGGCATATGGTGTTGTAAGGTGTCTACCAACTGGCATGGCATATGTGAAAGACTACCATAGGCCCTACATTGAAGAGTGGGTAAGCTTTCTTAGTTTCCTTCATTCAGGATGTGCACAACGTGAGCTTTTCCCCGCAGTGCTCTTACTGAATCCAGTACATTGTGACTCAATGAATGTGAAGCTGTTCAGGCCTTGATGAAATATTGTGTGTATGTGATTATTTAAATAAAAAAGGAGTTTACATACATTTCCGTTTATTTCAACAAAATAGTTTCCAGTGAAATGCTTTATTGAAAATAAACTCAAATGACACAATTTCACACGGGGCAACGTTTCAGTTCAATTTATGTAAATTTGGGTGACATTTTCCACCAACATAAACATGAAGTCTCCCTCAAATCAATTTCTGACTTATCCTCCATAGTACTGCCAGGCAGTAATGTCAAATTAGGTGTTTACAGTGATTATTTCCTCATTTCAGGAATTAAAAAAACAAACAATATTCATTACCACCTGTTCAGCTCTCATGGGACCGCAGTGAGAATGAGGTCAAGGTTTGGTACAAACGTACTGTATACCAGTAGAGGTAGATCTACAGAAACTTGCTCAGCCTCCATTAGAAAAAGGGAAGTGATTCATTCAGGTAGTGCAAGCTCTACACCATTTTCAGTACTTTCGTTTCAAACAGCAACAAAATGCACGAGCAGGTGTGTTACAAAAACTACAGTTTGTAGTGATGACACTTTCCGACGAGAAACAGTGGGTGCTCGGAGAAGATAATCTGGAAAACGGCAAGATGAGCTACACAGAACTTCACATCGATTTGATCAACATGTGTGTAAGCATTACAGATGACCAACATATCCTCTGTGAGGTTCCAATTCAAAAGGGACCCCGCTAGATACGCTACATATGAGCAGAGAGTCACGTCTGAGGTAAAGAGATCAGCACTCCACATGACAATATGTGGTAGCTTGTCTAGACTATACTAATTCAATGATGTTACGTTAAAAGGGAGGATTGATTTGACATGTCTTGTATGATTCCAACTATCATGACAGGCATGTTTCAGAAATTAAACGCCCAATCCATCATCTAGGATCAGTTATGGTTCACCCCCCAATCTTGGCTTCACGTTATTTTTACTTTCAAATTGATTGGCGGACCTCTTGATACGAAAAAGGATTCTTACAAGGAGAGTTAAAAACTGTGCTTCTGTTATTGCTGTGTCGTTAGCACGTCAGCGTACACTGGACCCACACTTTGAGTTGTAATGCAACCTTAATATTACAGTATTTTCCACCAATTCGCCAGACCATTAGAGACCCAATTAAAAAAATATAAATAAAAAAAAAAAAAAATGGTGGCTTGAAAAGAGAGAAACTGGTCTGCATCATCTGATTGTGAATTCCTGAAATGCTTTCGAAAAGTCTGTCAAACGTGTTTATCTAGCCAACTCAACAAGTGAGTCTTACAGGGGACAGAATTGCACGGGCCATTACAAGGGATGGACGTTTTCAATGATCAATGTTTAAAATAGTGTTACCATTTAACCCATATGCTGCCTCACAATAATTCATACTAAAAATCCAGCAAACAAGGTAACAAAAACATCCGATTTGATTTTCTTCATGCAACACAAACCATTTTCAATTCGTCGTGGTGCCTAACTTGAACCTTCACATGGGAAGAGACTTGCAATGTCCAAACGCAAACCTTTTGAGGCCCAACATTGAGACTACTACAATGTCAAGTGCAGTCTTGTTTTAAGGGACGTCTTTAAAAGAAAAAGGGGGGCAGTCTTTAAAATAACGGTCTTCTGCAGAGTCCTCGTCTCGTCGTGTTCCGGCGGCGTGGCTGATGATCTCAGCTGACGTCCGTCCGTCCGTCTGAATGGGCGTTGGGTGAAGCACCAGGTCCCTCGAAAAAAAAAGTATCACCCCCTTTTAAATTTGCACTTTTGGTTGCGCTGGGAAATCTATGGAACGGACTGCAAGTGCATCATCTATATCTTCACACAGTGGTGGGAGGAACTGGCTCCAAGCACCCTCCCCCAAGCTTATTCCAGACAGAATACAGCACTGTGAATGGATGACACACAAACCAAATGTACGTAAACAAATGCGCAAAAAGGGGGGGTGACTATTTTGGGGCGACTATATCTTCATTGGCAACAATCAGAAATAAGTGGGACCAACCAGGAGGTAATTTGGGGATGGGAAGAAGTCTCAATTTCCCCATCTCAGGTAATTCGGGGCAATTCAAACCAATCACAAAAAGCAACGGTCATTTCACTGACAACCATTATTGAGTGTCTTTGTCCTCCCCCCCGAAGTGGAAATCTGTCATGGCTTGGTGGTGGCGAGTTTTTAGTCCGTGAGAAAAGGAAAAGACGACGAGGCGCGTCACTTCCCTCCAGCCATGATTTTGAGGTACTGCAGTGCATTGTGGGCTGCGTTGGCGCGAGCGGCGTCGGTGCTCGGGGCGAAGCCGTGGCACACCGTGATTGGCTGGGTGGACAGCTGCACTAGACACTGGCACAGACCGCTCAGACTGCGCTCCTCTGAAAAGGCACACAACAGGCAAAATTACAACCAAGCCTTCATGTTGATTGGCTGCAGCGTGTAGCTTCCCACAGCAGAGTTTGACATTCGAGGTCGTAAAATACACCATTCCATCACAGGATTACTGCTTTGGCAGGAGAGGATACTGACACCCTGTCATATACCATCAATCTGGGATGTTCAATGCGTTTCCAGGAGTTATTTTGTGACGAAGTGTTGTAATTTACCTTTTTGCTGTATCCAATTTGCCTCAACCTGCCTCGTCTACTTCTACTTCAGTTAGTGATTTCCTACCTTTCCCAGAATGCCTTTCGAGAAAGTCTCTCTGCTCAAGTCCAAGTCAAGTCTCAAATTCTGCCGACTGTCTACACATTGGCCTCTATGGAAAATGAATGGTGACTTGTTGATCATGTTGCTCGCAGTGTGAAGACCCATTAGGGATCTGGTACCAATAACCCATTTCACACTCAAATGTACTATGAATGATCTGATATAAAAGTGTAATGATATAATTAGGAGTGCAAGTGATACTTGTACATCTGTTTCAGCCTATCTACTTCACAAATGAATACAACACGATTCACAAATATATTTTGCGATTTATATATAAATGTCTCTGTTCACAAATATGTTTTTTCAATGCACACACAAATGTGTATCGTTTCATATAAATGTAAAACAAATCCACAAATATACTTAGTTAAAAACAGCTGCAGTGTTCATCTAAAACATATTTAAATGTTGTTACATTTATATACAGATTGTCGAATCTGCGTTTAGAAACCTCCAGACGAGTTGTGAACCTCGTTACATTTGTGTGAGGGTTTTTGAGAGTTTCCTGACGTGGTTAGTTTCACAAATGCATTTTTTCTAAAGGGACCTTTCTCTGTAGCCTATCAGACGTCTCTTTCCATTTCAGCCAATCACACTAGCGTGTGATTTCAATGCTGCGTTCAATGTCCCTAATCCCGATGAGTTTGGCGTCCAGTAGCAGTACTCCAAGTGTAAATTAAACATAACATGTTTAGCCAATAATCCCCTTGTCGTTCATGATTGAATACATTTGAATGCTAACGATGTGTTATTTACACAGCTAGAAAAGTTAGCTAGGTAATATTTGAACCATGTTAGGCCATTTCCACACTAGCACCGCCAAAACAATCTCAATCCAAAACACAGAGCAGTAGTCTATTTGAGTTGCGTCAGGATTGTCCACTATTGCCTGCTATTTGAGGAGCAAGAGGATGAGGAGAGAGAAGATGAAGAGATCAAACCGAAGACTAAATGTAGAAGAGACTTTGGCATTGTTTCATGAACTGGGTGAAGGGGAATCTGTTGGTGGACGTTGCAGTACGTGTTTCCCAGTGGGACCTTTGAGGGAGTAACACAGGGGGCGGAGTCCAGTCGAAGACTGTCGTGGAAGTCATAGAGCTGTACTGCCCGAGATATGTTTGATATCAGTCAGGTGTTTGAAGATACATCGTTGTTTGTACTTATTGCTATAATTAAACACTTATTGAAACAGTGGAGACGTCTCAGACTTGAGCGATGTGGACTGGAGCGAGGAGGAGTGTTCGTCTGATGAGCCAGAGGGACCGTAGCATAGGTTATTATTTTTCACGTAGGCCTAATTTATGTTATTTTGGGTTTAGGGCTAGGTTGAATTAGTTCGCCGTCAAATGGATCACGCCTCTGTGTAGATTAGATTAGATGGCTCTTTATTGTAGTATAGGTCCTATACATTCATGGAAACACAGCTGCTTCAAAGTGCAACGTTGTGCAAAGTTTAAAAAAGAAGTTGTAAAAAGCTGTAAAATCAATAAGGAATAATAATGAATAACAATGTTATAAACGTCAATAGTGGGACAGCAGGTAGCTGTGTAAAATGTGCCATCCACACCCGTGCCAGAGAGCACGCACCTGTTCTCCAGATGCAAGTAGGCCTATTGCAAATGCTCTGGCTATTCTCTCTCATTTTTTATTGAATTTCATTACATTTTTATAACCAACACACCAATTATGACAGCTTGCGCTAATTTCGATCTCCGGTCGGTGTTATTCCTTATTGATTTTACAGCTTTTTACGACTTCTTTTTTAAAACTTTGCACTTTGAAGCAGCAGTGTTTCCATGAATGTATAGGACCTATACTACAATAAAGAGCTATCTAATCTAATCTACACAGAGGCGCGATCCGATTGACAGCGAAATAATTCAACCTAGCCCTAAACCCAAAATAACATAAATTAGGCCTACGTGAAAAATAATAACCTAATGTATTCAATCACGAACAACAAGGGGATTATTGGCTAAACGTGTTATGTTTAATTTACACTTGAGTACTGCTACCGGACGCCAAACTCGTCAGGATTAGGGACGTTGAACGCAGCATTGAAATCACACGCTAGTGTGATTGGCTGAAATGGAAAGAGACGTCTGATAGGCTACAGAGAAAGGCCCTTTAGAAAAAATGCATTTGTGAATCTAACCACATCAGGAAACTCTCAAAAATCCACACACAAATGTAACGAGGTTCACAACTCGTCTGGAGGTTTCTAAACGCAGATTCGACAATCTGTATATAAATGTAACAACATTTAAATATGTTTTAGATGAACACTGCAGCTGTTTTTAACTAAGTATATTTGTGGATTTGTTTTACATTTATATAAAACGAGACGTATTTGTGTGTGCATTGAAAAATATATTTGTGAACAGAGACATTTATATATAAATCGCAAAATATATTTGTGAATCGTGTTGTATTCATTTGTGAATATTGAGAGTTAACTGACCCCATAGCTCCCCGCTAGCACACACACACCACAGAATCAATACTTCAGTCCTCTTCAACTTCCAGCGGCAGCGCACGCCATCGTACGTGGACTCACCTAAATCCAGGTAGCTGATGTCGAAGCGCTGCTCCTCGGACAGCTCGCTCAGCAAGGAGCAGAAGTTGGAGCCGGAGGGCATGCCGAGAGGGTGGCTGCGGAGCTGGAGGATCTTCTCGCCGGCCGAGTTGCGCAGAGAGTCCCACGTGCAGCCGAAGCCTTTACACTTCCCCGACTCGGCTCTGATCCCCACGTGCTGCACATGTACGCACAAGGACGTCAAGATTTTTGAGATGGACTTAAATTTGCACATCCCTTTCCTCTAGCAAGTAACGACGCTCACGTGACGATCCAAATAATTTAACGTTCAGGATCTCCATTAAAACGTTACCGACTGCGTATGCAGACGTTGAGACATTGCGCGTCCTCACCATGGTGAACGTGTCGTCTTCCGTGTCGGCCTCGTTGCTGGTCCTCAGGTCCACTGGGACGTCGTGTATGCGCGATAACATCTTGGCCGCTGCGTTTCTCTTGGCTAGCTTCTTCGACGTGCCACTTCCTGGGGAGCGACAGGAAATTAGAAGTCCTCAGTCCACAGACAGCGATCCATTCGTTAAGTTAAAACACGTCAAACGAACGGTAAGGCCACTTAGATTCCAATTTCTTTACAAGGCAACACATGAGTGATTTTCTCTCTACAGCATGATGCCAGATGAATCGCAGTAACAATCATCAGTGCTAGCCTCTGTTCAATGAGCCGCTAACATCATAGCAGTGTATTAGCGATACATAGTTACAGATCTAAACCTCAATGAAAACTTCCCAGTGAAAATTCCCAGTGAAATATGATGCAGTCTATACCGATTTCCACGAATCTCTCGACTCTGCAGGTCATGGTGAACTCTTTGCGGTGCGCTGGACCAGACTCCTGGGTGACGGTGTACTCCGGCAAACGCCAGCCTTTCTGCACCACCAACTCCTGGCCGAGAAGCACACACACATAAACGAAATAGCCTAACGCGGCCTAGTAGACATAACAGGCACGCAATGCATGTATGCATGCACATACACGGTTGAATAGCAGTCTCAAACTACAGTAGTCATCTTTGTTATGTCAGCTCACCTGCAGGGCTCCTACAGGGTTACATTCAGACTGCTGAGAAATGCCAGAAGTCTTCATCTCTGATTGGGGGCTACACAGAGGATTGGATAAAACAAGTCAGGAGCTTTGCTATAATCTTTGCTAGAATACTGCTCACTCGTACATTACATTTAGTAACGTACCTGTCTCCGTCTGCAGGTACTTCAACCCCAATAAACCCCTCTACCCCGACGCCCACTCCGGCGGGACCTCCGAGGCCTCCCTTGAGCATCTTCAGAGCAGCCTCGGCTGCTTTGTGCTTGGCTGCCTTCTTGCTGGGCCCTTGGCCGGTGCAGCTGATCTCTCCAACGGAGACGCGGAACGTGAAGTTGGGCTGGTGGGCCTGTCCCTCGGCCTTCAGCAGGTCGTACACTGGGGTCTTGCCTATCCGCGTTCCATACTCCTGCAGCAGACTGATGGGCGTCTTTCCGGGATTCACAGCCAGCATTTGCTCAATACTGGATAAAGGAGCAAGAGAAAAATGACATTTTTTGTTATGCAAGTGTTGACAAATTTACACAAGGTTACACAAAGTGCTTTACTTGGGCTACAGAGGCCTGACAGTTCTGGCTCCCCACTGTGCAGGTCCCCTCAACTATTCAGACATTAAAGACAACAAGGATAACACGAGAGTTCATGTATTTGAGAAGTAAATCAGAGATAAAAATGGGTCATATAATGTGCCACTTTTTACGGATGCTCTCTCTCACACTCACACTCACACTCACTCACACACACACACTCTCTCTCACACACACACACCTAGCTAGTTACCAGCTGGTTATCTAGCTAACGTTAGTAGTAACTAAAGATTGTGGTTATTAGCCAGAGTCGCCAGCTAGGATCATAATCGTCCCAGTTCGTGAGGCTGTTATTATCACAGATTAGCTACTGCTCGCTGGCTAGCTAACATGCTATGCTAGGTTAGCTAGTGACCAGTGCATCACGCTTTACCGACCTGGAGCACCCAGAGTTTCTCTTGCAGCTGTCCGGTGTTGTCTCGTCGTTCATTCCCTATTTCATGTAGATAGAGCCGATCGGTTTCGGATGGCAAATCCCCCCCGCCAAAAGAGACACTTGCTTTCATTAGATGATATTTTACACGACAGATGAGACAGCGACATGTGAAGAGACGAGACCCTCCTCTGACCGTCCCACTGAAAATGCAGTTGTTTAGAAAAGATATGACGTACGTAGTGCCTTTCTAAACTCGGCTGCTCATTGGTCCGCCAGAAGCTTTGGGTGGTCTCGTTTTTGAAATCGGTGTACACCGGCTACGGAGGAGCCAGGTCACGTATTCTGACATATTCTGACAGTTTTGCCTTCCTGTGAAGCAAAACTGTCAGAATATGTGACCTGAGTATATTTATGTAACATATGGGCTCACACTAAACAAAATCTGTTATGGTGAAACTTCATACCTTATGTAAGCATTTGTGATTGTCAGAATATGTGACCTGAGTATAGCTATGGAAAATATTGTGGTGAAACAAACCTAGTGTGAATGTAGCTATGGAAATAATTTTGGATTGCCAACAGCAGGGAGACAAAAGTAGGAAAAGGGCAAACTGATTCCAAAAACAATAATTATCAGACATATCATCATAAAAATCATGGGTTAGACACGTACAATACATTTTAGGCACCTCTTGGTTTCAAATAATAAGCCTAATAATAATAATTGTTATTATTAGCAGTATCATTATACATTTAGAAAGTACTTTTCATACACATGTAGTACACTTTCAATGAATCTCAGATGAATTTGTTTAATAAATATGGAAGATTTATTGTAAAAGTCCAAGCTTGTAAACAATGAACAGCTCAATCACTGTTACAAAGTGCTGTAGGCTTACGTACATTACAAAACAAAATCCACAGAAGGAAGGGGAAAAAAAGCTTGCAGATGGAAATGATATTAAATAAAATATTTAAAACGATTTAAACATCTTTGCTAAAAATAATATTTCTTTAGATATGTAGTCAAATGGTTTGAGAAAAAACACTTCAAATCATTTCCAAAGGGCATATAATACTTTCACAATTCACAATAGTTTCTGCATAAGAAAGCTGAACCCTGAACTATATTCTATATTCATCTCAACCCTGATATGCATTACAGTTTGTTTTTTTTAATCACAGGGCTGTTTTATGCTATAATTTGCTATGATCGAAGTGATCCACAAGAGGGCGACAGTCGGTCACTGATCTGCCCTGCTGAAAGGCCTCTCTGCTGGGGCTGCATTCAGGTCCTTTGGGGCCGCGAAGTTTCGTGACACCTGCCATTCCCACCATAGAGCAAATCTCACTAATTTGGTTGACTGTCCATTCTAAAGCTAAAAATGAGGGTTTGGACCCAGACATACTGTGGGTCTACTCAGGGTGAGACTTGTGTTGGTATTGTGGCGTAATGCACATGTAGCTATAAAATGATGACATCATCATGTCATGGGCCCTCAATCAATCATTCACATGATGTGTTTGTGTGTGTGTCATGTATTACTCATCATTTAGGCAAGTAAAAAGTAATTGACAGCAGTATTTAATGACTTTTCTTCTATAGATAACATAAAAATGGACACGTCTACTGATTTTGACCCACGTTCTCTGTCTAGTTTTGATCCCTTTTGCCTCACAGACGTCTCTGAGGACTTGTGCCACCCTTGAGATCTCGGGAACCACAGGTCGAGAACCTCTTGCCCGGCTAACGTAGCAGTAGTAGTTGAGCATTTTCTTTGTTCGTGCGGTCGGTCAGTTCATCTCATGATGGTTCGCTCATAGACCTCTACTGGCCACACTGTTGAAAAAGAGCTGGAGCTCTGACGGGCTACACATTCATTCACTGGCAATGTGGATAAGCACATTCTGCCAACTGCAACACAAAAGTGAACTGGCCATGACAATGAGTAAAGTTGTCTCCCATTTGAACTCCCAAACCTACAATCACAGTGCCATGATTCATCTGTGACAAGGGCATACCCCCTCCTACTGGCTAGCCATACTTTCAGCGCTAACTTGCCTTGTTCGCCAGGCCTTCATTTGTCGGTTGAAGGCCCTAATTTATTGACCTTTAACGTGATAATGTAAGTGCTTTTATTGGGCTAGTGGTTAAATTACTGACTGACTGAGATCTGAAATGAATACCATCTAAGCAGTTGAAATAGTATACTGCATGCACACACACACATATACGTGAACACACACACACACAGATTCCCTCCCTCTTTTTCCCTATCTTGGCCCAATGCATTAGTATGTGTGGTTCCTTCGTTGCCAAAATCATCAGTATATATCTTCAAGCATGGAGCTATATGAATGCTCTTTTTCCCCCTCCTTCCACAATATGATGTGTTTCCTTTTTTGTGTGTGTTTTGATCCCTCTCTTGCGGCCAAGCTGCGCTGTGGTGAGGCGCGAGTTCGAGTGGCGCTCCTGTGTTATTTTTGGCAGCTGCAGTGGTTGGTGGCTGTTGAGGAGAGAGGAGACAGAAGGGGG
Source organism: Hoplostethus atlanticus (assembly GCA_034670405.1). Classification (NCBI taxonomy): domain Eukaryota; kingdom Metazoa; phylum Chordata; class Actinopteri; order Trachichthyiformes; family Trachichthyidae; genus Hoplostethus; species Hoplostethus atlanticus. The sequence goes on from JAXDDX010000259.1 coordinate 45,053, forward strand.
GATAGCATGAAGTCCAAAACCAAGGCTGTTTAAGGGATTTCTGTATGAAAGAATTGCTCTGTAATGATCAGAGAGTCATTATGCGTGTGTGTGTGTGTGTGTGCGTGTATGTGTGTGTGTGCATACACGCTCATGCACATACACACATACAGGATGAATCTTGCACATTTGCTCATGAACCACTTCACCAACACCTCATTTCTACATTCTCATTGACAGCCCCTCACACACTTGGGCGTGAGTTGCTCAACATCTGAGTTGCCAGGTTGCTAAACAGGCAACGTAGAAGAGTCCCTCCATCCGTGCAGTATGTAACCTGCACTCAAAACCACTGCGCTTCATCTTTTCACATTTCCACTGTTGGGAAGTATTTCTTGTTTGTTCACCACTTTGTCAACGCTGTCTCTCCTCAGACACGTTGCCCCCCCAGCTCAGGCAACATGCAGCGTCAGGCCTTCACGCTCCTCCCACTACGCTTCTGAAAACACCATTTGAAAAAGATTTTCTCGAACTCTATTCTTGGCCGCAGATCAAGAGAATATTATTACTCGACTTTATTTATTTATATTTGGCGGTGGTAGCGCGTGTGAGTGTGTGCGTGCACGTGCGTGTGTGTGCGTGTGTGTGTGCGTGCACGCGTGTATATGTCATTGTGTATGTATGTGAGTGAACCCACAGAGATATTTCAATTTCTTCTTGAATATTAAATAAACATGCAGCAGCAGCAGCAGCAGCTTCAGTCAAGCGTTGCCTGCCAGTGGGTTTGGGGTTGGATGGGTGGTGGTGCTGGTGGTGAAGGGGGAGAGGGGGTTTGTGGCCGTGGCTCCGGGGGGGTTGAGGCAGCTCATGGTCAGGGCCCCCGCCGGACACGCTGGCGCCTCGCGCTGGAGGACTTCTGAACCACCACACTCCTCCACCAAAACCCTGCCAGCTCCCTGGCTCCCTGGCTCCCTGGCTCCCTGGCTCCCTGCTTCCAACCCAAATCACTCAGCTCTCAAACTTCATTTTGACTCTCTGTCTCTCTCTCTCTCTGTCTCTCTCTCTCTCTCTCCTGCTGTCCTCCCCTATCCTTCTCCCTTTCTTCTGATCTGCTTCATCCAAATCCTGATTCATTTGTTGTTCGGTCGGTTTCCCTTTTTTCGCGCTAACCGCTGTACTTTTAGTGGCAGGTCTATCTTATTGTGTTTTCTCAAACGTTTTTTTTTTTTTTTTCTGAGGGTTTTCTGTTTCCTTATTTGCTATCCCTTCGCTGCTCTGTCTCTCTTAAATCCCTTCCCTTTAAATGTTCCAAGGAAGTATTTAGTGGCTTGAGATGAAAAAAACAAGGATGGTTTGGGCGGTATGTCAGTCAGAATACCATCAGGATAGTAAGCATTTTCAAAAGGAAAGAACAGTTTATGGGTGCTCTATATATTTGTAAGGGTATTAGGTTATAATGGGCACCAATTTTCTAAGTGTTTTTCCTACCATCTCCAAGAGCTATTTGCTCTGTGCTGTCACAGTGCATAGGACTATTTCTCTTGTCAATGAATAAGACTTTCCACTGAGGTTGAAATGAAATAAGCCATACCAGCCTCGTGCGCTCTTACTATAGATCCCCTCGTGTGACCTCACGTTTTGTGTGTCTTTGATTTGTCGTCCATCGTGATCGGGGGAATGTATATCGGCATCACATAATAAACACGACGAAGTGTTCAGGGGCAAAGACAGAAAGAAATGTGTTTGCCGATAAAGCTTTTTGGAGAACCGTCATTTCCCTGGATGCCTTGGGAGCAAAGTCAGAAATGTCCAACCGTCGCGTGTCACTGAATTACGGATGTCAAACATCTTAAGCGGAGTGGCTGTGTCTTTTTAAGTGTCACACATACAATTTTCTTAACATCATTTTCCCCTGGAAGCAATTTGTCATCCGGACGCCATTAAATGGGAAGCATATTATCTTTTTAAAGGGCACAGAGTCACCCGCAAGCCTCCCACAGTTCCTATAAACAAAATGGCCTCATTTAGTGGCACATTTTGGTGCGGCGAGGCAGGGCTTCCTTCAAAAAGACAAGTTCAAGCAGTACAAGTGGCCATAACAACAGATAATATTACAACACTGTTAAAAAATTTCACTCAAAATTGACAAAGACAGGCAGACCACTATATTTTATCAAAGGGGAGTAGGTGGTCCGTCCTCCTTCGGTAACTTTTTTTCAAATACTCCAGTGAGGAGAAATAGGAAGGAGTGGAGAAAGACACGTGACATCATAGCATGAGCTGGATTCAAACCCATGTGGCCACAGTACATTTTTATTATAACATACTACTACTTGGAGCCAGAGACGGCCCTACCCATTAAGCTATATAAGCAGCCCCCTGGTCTCTGGGGGCCCCATGAAAATATTTTTTTAATGAACACAACACAATAACAAAATAAAAATGTAACTTCCTAAAGAAAAACTGACAACATTTCGTGCCATTTTGCCAACACATAGTGACAAAACAATAAGCTCAGAGACGGGCAAAATGGACAATTTAGGTAGGGTGGGTAATTTACTGTCCCCTACGAAACAAGCACTGCAGGATACTGTGGTAAAAAAAAAAAATCACATTTTGCGGGCTAAGTAATGTGAAGTGGCAACACATTACAATGAGGGGGGCCCCCAAACCAAATCCTGCTTAGGGCCCCCAAAAGTCTAGGGCCGGCCCTGCTTGGAGCTCACTAAGGTTTCCTTGCCTGACTGATGCACATGATGGTGAAAATGATAAAGAACATCTGCAAGGAGAGCTCGACCTTTTCAACTCTTGTCCTTTCTTCGCCTTCCTTATCTGTTATGTTTTCCTCTTCCACCCCTGTTTCATTTGACCCGACCTGCACTGATCTCCGGGGTCATATTATGGTTCACCTGGGTCAGTTGGCCTTTCGCCCCCTCTCCCCAAAGACCTTATCTTGTTTTTACTTGAGCCTCTGGCCGCGCCGACATTCTCTTTCCTCTCTCCGCCCACTCCGCCACAGAGACCCGGTCACACCTGCGGACACCTGTGCTTTTGTCCTGCCTTTAATGCCTCCCACAACCCCCCCCCCCCCCCCCCCCCTCCCCTCCACACACACACACACACACACACACTTATACCCATTGGCTTGGGGAAGCAGGCATCCATGCCTGTGGCTGTGTCAGAGCGCTCCATTGTTTCACAGGACTATTGACTTAGCAACAGATAACAGCAGGAAAAGGAGATTCATTAACATTTGGTCGAACACATCATGATGTTTTGTTTCAGAGTAAGAGCGCTGGAGGGGCATGGAAGCAAATCCCAGTGTCTCGGAAAGTTCAAAACCCCCGGGATAATTCATTAAGCACACGTTTGTGTTACTCATCGAGTCGAAGGGCTAAACTAAACACTCCAACTTGAATGTTTTAAAATGACTTCTTCATGTTAGCCGGGCTGGAAATGGACCGTGTGATGGCTTAAACAGGTCGGTCTGGTGTCCTCTGGAATTACCTGTTCCACCGCACGGTCTCTATAACAACAGCTAGTGATACCAACTAGACATGGAGGACAAGGGGGCAAGTGGGCAAAACCATATGGAACAAATTGTCCAGATTCTGGTTTTGCCCCTGTGTGTGTGTGTGTGTGTGTCACTGCATGTATATTTATCTTTTTTTTTATGACCTTATTTGAAGCAACACTTAATGTTTCCTGGCTTTCTAAATAAAAAAAGTAAAAATAAAGTTTAGGTTATACCGCCACCGCTGCTGAGGGAATGTTTTTTCAAAAAAAACAAAAAACACCAGTAGCAAGAGAGGTTTAAAAAGCCACTGACCGTCTCCTTACCCCCCACCCTCACTCACTGGCCTGACACACCCTGCCCATACCCCGCTACCCCCCCTCCGTTCGCCTTTTATGTTGTGGACTCGACCGCGCGCCCACTTCAGACCACCATAAACATGTCAGTCCCTGATGACAGAGTCGGCCCCGGGACGTTTTATATAAATTGACCTCAACTACAGCTCATTAGAAGCCCTAAATTGGAACCATGCAGCCTGGGAAGTGTAAATGTTACAACAGGAGAGTCAGGAGCTACAGGGGTGTTCCAGCAGGTCCTCTTCTGTCATGAATCTATTTTTACTACATTTGAAATTATTATTTTTTTCTTTCCTAGGATTTGTTATTTATATATACCATTTCCACAGAGTTGGGAAGGATCAAACATCACCTGTCTACACATGTTGAAGAAGGTTAGAGTGTTATTATCATCTCTATCAACTCTGACTGAAGGGTTGACTGTTTCTTTTATCGGGTTCTCTTATATATATTGTAAATATTGTGTTGGTTTTTTATTGTAAATAGTGTGAACCTGTTATTTTGTTCTTTGCACATTTCTGTTGAGCATTGCCACTTTTTACATTTCACTGTATGTGACAAATAAACCTCTTGAATCTTGAATCTTGAATATAGTGCGCAACCCTTCCGTTGCTAGGCCTCACCCGGTCCTCCCTAAGGTTATCTCCCTTTTTTTTAACAGAGGGAGGGCAGTAAACCCACCTCAAGTATTTTTATTAGCCTTTGCAGTAGCCATAGTAAACCAACAGGAAACTACGCAGAAACAGCCACCTGTTGTGATCCAAACTTAGACTGAACAAGAACGAGTGCATGGCATGTACAGTAGCAGGACGTTGTTTTTGATCAGAATGTAAGATATGCCTGGTGGTCAGCCCGGCTTCTCCTCTGCATTAGTACCTCCACAATATGTCTTTCATCCTGCATCTCGCCTTAATTGGGGCCCTTTGTTTGACCGCCTCCCCTCGGTAAACAATACAACCACGGCTCCCCCTCTCCTAATCCCCCTCTTCTCTCCTCCACTGACTCTGCCGGAGCATCGTTAGAGCAGTAATTACCCCTCTCAAGCTGGAGAGTGGAGTAATTGTCTGGAGTGTAACTACAGTGGCTCTCTGAAAGGGGGTCATTGTGTGGAACCGAGACTTCACCTCAGTGGACGGCTTTGTTTGTGCTGCAAAAGATAATGAAAGTATTTGGTCGGCCATGTGAGGTGGAAATATAGTAAGATATGAAAAAAGAGAGAGAGAGAGAGAGAGAGAGCGGGGCGAGGTGAGGTGAAGGGGAGGATGGGAGGCCTCGGGGGCCCGAACTTAATGGCGAATGCACGTTTTCATTTTCATTTTAAAGTATACATGTACACTCTTCGCTCTTTGAAAAGCCCTTTGATACAAAATAAAACAAGTGAAGAAATTTCATTTGAAATGTCTTTACTTTTAAAAAGCACCAAAATAGTCATGATTCCACACCATGACACTTACTGCACATACATCTTACACCAGGTTCATGCTTTATCACTATTTACAGTATCTTATACGCTCATTTTCACATCCAAGGCAGCAAGCGTCTACGGTTCACTTCTTACCGTGAACAGAATTATCAGCAACAAAATGACAGCTATCGCTTTTTACGTGTCTTTAACTGAAGCCACAAAGACATCCTCTCATTGTGTAAAGTTAGAGACTCCTAGAAATATAGAAAATACATCAAAAAGAAAAAGTAGAAAAATAACACACCTAACAATATCTCTATTGTTGGAAATGCATAGTATGTACAAACAAGGAGAAACCCTTATTAACCATTACTTTGCCAGGTGTGGGAAAACTTCACAATAAAAGGTTATATAGAAATATTACACACACACACATCTAATGTTAAGATCTATAAATAAATCTGCCAACATGATAGCCCCGATCTCCACTTTATAACCAATAAATAGAAAAAAGTCTTAATTTAATCCATTTTTTTTTTTGGCCAGCTTCAACTATCTTGCAATTGTTCAGGTATTATATTTCCCGCGTGGTGCAAGATACTCTTTCATGCGTATAATTTAAGACATAAATTAGATTATTTTACGTAAATATGAATTTAAATTAGACATAGTAAGAAGCAAACAGGCACAAAAAAAAGTGAGATAAACAAAAAAACTTTTACATCAAATTTCCTTTGTGAAGCAGTATGTAAGACCGCCCTCTGATTGGTTCAAGAATAATGAATGAAAGTATCAAAGTACGGCTGTAAATCTGATTTTTGTCTGGGCATGCATCGCTCCATCAACTTCATCATCCTGACCATAAAACGACTTTCCTTTCGTGGCCTCGTAGCTCTTTTCCTTCTGCTGCTGCAGATTCAATTTCCCCAGTGGTTTGTCTCATTTGAAATTCAGAAAATGTGTGTAGGCTGCTATATGTGTGGAGTGTGTTTACTTGTGTGTGTGTGTGTGTGTGGGTGCAGACGTGCATGTATGCTTGCACGTTCGCTCGTAGTTGTTTCCGCGCGCGCGTGCATGTGCCTGCATTTGTCTATTTGCTGCTTGCGTGATGTTGCTCATACTTGTGTGTGTGTGTCTGTGTCTACATGTGTGTGTGTGTGGTCCACATGAAGCGATTGCTACCTGCAACATGCTCAGTCATTTTTTATCATAAAAATGACTTTTCAAACATGGTCCGTTGTACCCTTAGCACGTCTTGAGACAAAATGTTGTCTTTTTTATTTCAAATGGTGAAACTCATCACCGCAACAACAAGCTAACCCAGCCATGCCTTAAAATGGCAACGCGTTGACGGATGCATGAAGTCAGATCTCCAACAGTCCGCTGCTGTTCTCCACTCCGTTAGGCGTGCCAGTCTTCTCGTCTCCGTTGGTGATGGGGTCGGGGACGGAATTGGTGGGTACGGCGCTGTTGTTGAGGTCCGCGTTCTCCTCGTTCCTTGGATCCGTGTCTCCCTCCACGGCCACACCTTTCCCCTGCAGCGCCGACTCCGCGTGGGTCTTCTGGTGCTTGGAGAGGTGGTCGCTACGCGTGAAGCGCTTGTTGCACAGCAGGCAGGTGAACTTCTTCTCCCGCGTGTGTGTGCGCACGTGCCTCTCCAGTTCGTCCGAACGAGTGAACCGCTTCCCGCAGAACAGCCAGTTGCAGACGAAGGGCCGCTCCCCGGTGTGCCAGCGCAGGTGGGCTTTGAGGTGGGAGGCCTTGCCGTAGACCTTCCCGCAGCCCGGGATGTGGCAGCTGTGGACCGGCTTCTTCCTCAGGGACGCGGCTGAGGCTCCCAGCCTCTCCAGCTCCTGGCAGTTGGGGCAGTCGCAGGACGATCTGGTAGGGGTCCCACCGTAGCCGCCTGATCCCCTTGCAGGCTTCAGGCCCATGGGGCTCTCTATCAGCCCTGCGCTGGCCACGGGCTTGGGCTTGTACATGTCCTGGGAGAGCATGTGCTGGGAGGGCTGGAGGAGGTGTGAGGAAGAGCCCAGTCCCACAGAAGAGTAAGGAGCCGGGTTGAGGGATGTGAAGTCGCTGCTGTAGCTGGGCAGCTGTGGGCTAAGGGAGGCTTGGGGCGCTACGGGCTGCAGGGAGGCCTGGAGACCTCCATCCGCCTGGGGCTGGGTTGCCGACAGCCAGTTGGAGTTGGGGTGGACATCCCACCAGGAGGACGTGGCATTAGCTGGGGCGGCAGTGATGCCAGGGTGGATACCAGCCTTATACCAGGAGCCATAGGGGTGCGTCATATCCAGGGAGGTGTACACACTGGTGAGGCAGTCGGCCGTAGCGTGGGTCTTAGACACAAGAAGAGACGGGTCCTGGGAGACAGAGGTCTGGAAGGAGTGGGAGAAAGGGTTATACTCTGTCGTGTACCCTCCGGCTGAAGGAGGGGGGCTTCCGGTGGGGGTGAGGAGCCCCCCACCTCCTCCTCCTCCTGCTGTGGTGAAGGAGCCAGTGTAGGAGTCCGCCAGGCCGCTGCCGTCTGCGGTGCGCCCGTTCTTGGCTGTCTGAAGGTCAGAGGTCATGGCGTAGGAGGACTTCTTTACTGGAGTGCTGCTGCCGGTCTTACCGGGTGTAGCTGAATCCCTGACGGGGCTGGTGCTGCCAAACTTGTTACAGGTAGCAGTCAACATAGCCAGAGGACTGGAGCCATAGCGTGCTTCTTCCTGGGGGAGGAGAAAGAGAAGGGGGGAAATTGAGACTGTCTGTCTGCAGGAAATGGCTGCTTGCTTGCTGCTGCTGCTTCTGTCAGTGTCAACTCTAATAAAAAACGTATGTCTGACTGCCACCACTGGCTTTTCCTGCTCTCTCCTATTTTCTAAGTGGTCAGGGCAATTTTGAGCAGTGTATGTTTAAGCTTGTGGAAGTTCTGCTCTGCTCAGCAAAGGAGGAATCTCCTTGCTCTTGTGTTTCACTTAAACCACTGTCTACAGGCGTTTCAAACCGTCTCCACAGTCCCCATGTTAAGGGGCAACATGTGTAGCTATACATTGTCTGGTTATGTATCTAGGTAATACACAAACACTGTTGGCAGCGTTAGTAATTGTGTCCCAGAAATAGATATCTTGTCAAACATGTTTTCCCCCCAGTGGTCACCATGGCATTGGAGATGGTTAGGCATGCTAAAGTTATGCCCTCACACAATGGTAAATTGTACCATAACCGTCTCACCATTGTTTTTTTTTTATTACCGATTTTGATGTCGCCAGAGTCAATCATCAAGTTGGTCAAATTATGGCATGTTATTTCCTGTAAACATTCATAACAGATATGGAAAGCTCAGCATTTTCCATTGTTCACAGTTTGTTTTGCGTAACCTCTCCACACATAGTGAATATAAGGGATTTCATTTTATCTAGAAGGTTAATACTCCCTTTTTCCAATATTTTGCTTTTCCATATGGCACGGTATCAGCGCCATAGGCCAACATATCATTTCTGTATATACTTTTACCATACACTGCACAATTAGATATAGCTAATAAAAAAATCACTATAATATCCCTATAGGGACTTACAGTGCATCTATGGCTTGTCGTGGTAGTTTTTAATCCCCTGTGGTATCATACTAGAACATCCTTATAATATTCCTATGGGGATTTATAGGTTTGCTTCCTTATAGGATCAATACAGTTCTTTTTCATCCTAGCCTATAATTTTGAAAATTTGTGTTGAGGAAACCCTTTCCAGTCTCCAGTACTCAAACTACTTCTGTTAAGACATTAGACAATAGGCTTTCCATGCAGACTCTCCTGTCCCCACTAGCCCCAGTCAGAGGTGATTAGTGGTTATCTCCCTCTCTTCCAACAAGTGCCTGAGGTCAACTTGGCCCATCCCGTCCTGCAGCTCTCTCCTTTGCAGGTTAACAATGCTTGATCACAGACCTAAAGTTGTTTCACTCTAATGCTTGTTGTCTATTCAAGATTGGCTCATGCAAAAGTAAAAAAAAAAGAAAAGAAAAGAAGTTCTGGACCTCCACTTTCATCATATTGGGGTATTGAGACAAACTCTGTCAGACAGCTCACACTTTAGTTCTAAAGTACCTACCGCTGAGCCCACAAAGCATTCTTCATCTCCTCTAAGTCATAATTTCAATTTCTGATTTATATTCAGTCTTATATCATTTTCAAAGTCCAACACCTTCATTTGCCAAAAAAAAAAAAGTTTCTTCACTTAAAGTAACTACTGCGTGACTTCTCAAAATGAACTCTAGCTGGATTTCCACAACATGCACATCATAAAAAGTTGGGTTAGTGTAAAAGAAAAAAAGAGAAAACACTTACAATTACGTTCCCTACCTCCAGAATAGATGCGGCCATCCCTGAGAAACAAAATCCTAAGGAAGCTGAGGGAAGTGGGAAGCTCTCTGTCCCGGGACAGTTTGGAAGAACTTGAGTACTAACGCGGGGAAGTGTTTTGACAGACGGGGAGCCCGCCCCCTAATTATAGGCTACGGGCTCTTTGAAGACTCGCTAAGAAGCAATAAAAACCGAGAGAGGGAGGAAAATGGATGGAGATTGGTGGAAAACGGAGGACATCCCACCTCACCAAATTGAGAGAGTGTCGAATCATTTTTCAAGATAAATGTATGAATGGGTTGCTCGTCAATCACCATGTGGCCATTACTTCAATTTCACTGGCGTCCCCGGCACCCCCCCACTGGGATTATTTCTGCCCGTACAGTCTGAAGTAATCAGCAACATTTAACATCAGATCACAGTGAAGCACCTTAGGCAGGCTCTCCGTCTTTCCATACACATAACTGATCGATTTTGACATAAATGGCATTCTGAGATTAGGCGCTCAGAGATCCCGACCCGGGGTGCAATAAGTGATAGGCGCACTGTAAATAAGACTGCGCGGTGAAGAAACAGAGGGGCTGCTTTTCCCGGTTTCCTCAGAGAGGGGAAAAATAACAAAAGAACATGTAGCCTCGGCCTACGCCACATAAATCAAAAAAATTAAGCTGACCGAGTCTGTGGTTTTCATTCGAGATTTTATTATTCTGGTTTCAACCCTCGTTCTGTTTTCAATATTCTTAAATGCAGTTAACTGCCTTTTTAGACATTAACTGATGGTTTTAAAGGCTGAACTACAGAGACAAGCAAAGAATGAAAGGATCAAATCATTAAATAAAATGAAGAAGAGATTATCATCAAATAAAACGAATTTCAAACGGGGGAATACACTAGGGGAAACTGGCAAGATTGTTTCCTCGAGTAAAGACTTTTGATTAAAAAAAAGGGGGATAAATGAGGGATGAAAGCTAACTGTACATTTGAAATTACATACATAAACAGTCCAAGTCTAAGAAAAAAACAAAAAATGTCTAAGCTGTCCAAAACGCTTGGAAAGTGATATTTCAAAATAGCCATTTTGTGCTGTCGTTAATGTTGTCTCATGAATCTTGAATAAAAAATATTCTATCACTTTTACTTTAAGCAGAATCAATGACTAAGGAATGGTCTCTTGAACACAACATGTCTCATTATTTGCCTCTCACCAGTTGAAAATTATAACATGGATCAGAATTGATTTATGTTAAGTTTAAAGTTCATAAATCATTGAGAATAATTATTTAACTTCTGATGTTCTCCATAGATACAAATTCATTCATTTAACCTTTTTAGTTTACCCACCTATTTGGCTGACATTCATTCATAGTACACGTAGGGGAGGCTGGGGCTGGTTGACAACAGGGGTTGGTAGTCACAGTGCTTATTACAGCCATACTAGGGGGCGCTGTGTTGTGATCCTCATATCACATAACCATGTGGTCACTTCATTGAGGAGACGTGGGGGTAATTTTTGTATTTTTCATAGGTCTGAGTACAAGTACGTAAGTTGATTACGTCCATAAACACTTATTTCCGTTAAAAGGAGAAGAAGGATAGCTTTGATTTGAGGTAATGTTTGTGTTGCAAGGTTAAACCAAGTGGTAGTTAGCTACACATTTTGCTAAACAGGTCGGAGGGGGTACTACTATAAGAAAAAAGTTACCTTGTGAGGTTTAGCTAGGTTTAGTCATTTATTTCTGCTCTCTTAAAGGTAGAAACAAAGCTCCAGGGAAAAAGTATAAGAACCAAAAGATTTCAAAATCAACTTCAGAACAAAAGAGTCCTTCATTTCCTTCATTTACTTGTTATAAGGCTTTTTGTATGCTACCTTGATTGTAGCAGGTTGGGTCAATTCGCTTTTCAAGTCAGGAAGTGGATTTTCTTCAGTTCAAATGCTGAAAAACACCTCCCACCTCCCTAATCTGTTCTACTTGTGTTGTAATTAATATTTTTTGATTGAAATAATGTTCTTCTATCCATGTAAATTACATTAGGATGTTAAACTGTAAAATGTATTGTGGCTGTGATTAGAAGTGTTAGATGAGTATCATAGAGACGGGTATTGCATCATGTTTTAAAACTGATTTGGTGTCTTTGCTAGAATGGTTTTGCGAGGATAAAAGAGATATCTATTTCTACCCACGACTTTAAGCTTTCTACTGATATTGAAACGAATCTTGTGAGACACACTGATTCTGAGAAATCCACAAGAGAGCAAAAAGCGTACCAACCAGCCCCGGTCTCCCCTACTATCACACTTATGTAAGTTAAATGAAGATGTGCTCTTTTAAGGTAAAATATTGAAAAGATAAATATATTATATTGATATTCTTTTTGCCTTATGATGACTAGAGGCCATAGTTTAACAACCTTCCTATTTACAGCTACGTTACTGCTCACAATAGGCCATGCCGAGTTTGAATGTAATTCTTTGTCTATTCAGTCTATCTGTAAACACTTCCTTATACCAACTGTGTCACATGAAGTAGTCAGTAAAGGCAACATAAGCCTGATCATTTCTTCATTGAAAAGTAACACAGAAGAAATCATATCTATCTTTATTATGGTCTTTAGAAAGCTGAGATACTGTAATCTGTAACTCGGTGTCCAAGACGAGCTGTTTTACCGTAACTTTGAAGTGATGTTATTCAATATAGTCTCAGTAAAACATTGTGTTTATTCCAGTCAAATTGTCTGATGTAATAAAGTTGCATCTCAATAACTCTACATAGAAAAATATTTTGCTCTTTATTTGAGATTATCAGTCCAGCCTTTTAGGTAGAAGGTCATATTTGGTTGATTGATCTATTGAAAATACACACTTAGCTTTCAGCTTTCAGTAAGACTGATTCTCAGCGCCTTTTGTGGGCGTCTCTTTCTCTGAAGGAGAGTACAGAAGATTAAAATTGTTGTCAAAAATAAACATATAATTTCTGTCCTTATTTTCTCCTCAATTACAGGGCATGGTCAGAGCTGGGCTTGTCGTTCTGGAGAGTCTGGCCCTCACATGAACACAGCGGCTATATTTGGCAGTCTGCTCTCCAACTGACCTTCATCGCTTTATTTTCTTATTCCAAAGGGGTGTGAGTAGAAGAACAAAGACTGCTACATGCACATAGTGCATAGTTTACACTCTCACACACTCCTACCGGATTGCACTCACAGTGGACCTCAAACTGAGGGCAACGTGTCTCGGGAGACACAACATGGCAATGCAACACCTGCTGAGAGCCCCTCTCTGTCTGTCTGTCTGTCTGTCTGTCTGTCTGTCTGTCTGTCACAAGGTTAGGCAGCGCTGCGATACAGATAGGCATGCACCATAATAATCATCCTGAGATATAAGCTCGGGAGTAAGAAATAAACGAGCCGACATGTTGTACAACCATAGGAGATGGATCATGAGATCTCTCACGGACATACGGTGCCAAACTCCTCACAGACACATGTGAATCTGTCATACGTGGCAAGCTCTTGACACATTCTGAGGCATTTCCTTCCCCTCTCATTTGGCACATGGTCTCTTATTGGTGTGAGCCTTTAAGTTAAGGTTTCCTTTTTTTTTCTTGCCGTTCATTAATGCTTCATGTTTTGACATTAAAGTGAAATGAGAGGGGAGGTAAAAGCTCCTATACCTGTTGTAAGCATTGCTAAGTGGTCCACATGGGCTGCTTCTCCTCTCTTTTCTAAGAGTTGTAGTAATCTAAATCTTTGGCGTGTTCCCATTTACAGTTCTCTTCAAACGAGAGCAAGTGCGATCTATAATTAGAGATTGTGTTAAGGCGCTTAACAGCCCCTTCAAAAAGCTTTCTCTGCTCTATTTACTATTTTCTGCCCTTTGTGGTTTAGACTTTTGGGTAGGTACAGTAGGCACTGCGGGCTCCATGAACATCGGGGCGTTGGGTGGGCACAATTAAGCTCCACAGGGCTGATTACATGTTTCATATGGACAATTATTGTCCATATGACAGTTATCAAAGTTCTCTAGTAAGGTCAAGCAAAGAGGGACGTGAATGCATCGAGTGGCGGTTGGTGTCCACTCCACTTAGAACCAATTACTGACCCCAAGGTATCTATGCTTTCTTGAAACTCTGGTTAGACGAGGCAGTCGATCACGTACATTTCAGATGTTTTGACCTTTCTGAACCATGTGGCCTGTTGCCCTCTGGGATGTTGCTCGGCATTCTGGGCAACAACCCCAGTGTATCTAACGTGTATCACCTCACCTGTCTGAGTACTCCCCCTTTTCCCCCTATTAGTGGTGTCCCCGGTTGACTTGAGCAGGACATCGTGACCAGAAATGAATGTGCAGACGACTCGCCTCACATTTTCCAAGAGTTATTATTACTTTACTTGGTCATTGAGTTGCCCAGCTCTGACATTTGGTGGGTGATCAGGACAGTCCTTAATCTTGAATCGGGATAGTCCTTAATCCTTAATCTTAACAGAATAAATTTGTGATTACCAAAATAACACGTATCGATGTATGAGATGTATTTCCCGTGACTTGAAACAACTCTGTTACAGCCTTGATTATGTTCAGTGTTAGCTACCTGTCTTATACCGGTGAACAGACTCGCACTTCAAAAGCCATCGACTGACACAATTTATCCTCTGTGCATTGTTTATCACGCGTTTATTTCTGTCGTTTTTTCAACTAGGAAATTATAATGTACCGCAAAGCCTTTGGATAGCTGTCATCAACTTCTCGTGCATTTTGGTCATGGCTGGCAGAATTTTTCAGATTTTTTTTCACAAACTGTTTCAATTTGGTAAGAAAACAGGAAGCAAAAAAAAAAAAAAAAAAAAAAAACGGATCGGCTGTCTCCAAAAAGTTCAGCAGTGGTCAACTTTTCCGTGCCGACTTACCAGTCGACCAGTTTCGTATTGGCGGAGGTTCTTTTGGATGTTCAGCTCTATAGAAAATGAGCGCACTTCCAGGGAGTAGCTGCTTGAGTTGATGGCGCTTGCCTTGTGTGTGAGATGCTTACAAGCTGGAGATGAGATGATACTCCTTGATACAACTTGATACAGAGGATATGTTCTCTTTATCTTATGTTCCCAGAGGAATGGGGGTGGGGAGATAAAAAAATTCCCAAATTCTCCCAGCATGCATCTTTCTTGTATTAGTAATGCATTATCTTCCAAATAATTCTTCTTGGTGGTGATGTAAAAGCACAGCAACAGTACAGCAAACATGAAAAAAACACTGGGACAGATGCTTAGGCTGCGTCTGTACATACATCACATGCTTGGTTTTATATGCATCTTTCATTCGAGGGTGAATAGCTCTCTGTTTTCTACATTGGTTTTAAATTGGCCTCTCGGTATCATTAGGCCATTACAGCAGCCAAGTAAGTGTGTATAATGGTGGATCAATGGAATATCTCTCCATAATGCATTTCCCTTGACATTCCTCTCTGGGCTGCAACCCTCAGAAAATTAACAATGTTAATAATACTGCGACGGAGGGGGAAAATTGAAATGATTAGATGTGTTTTACTTCGCTGCTGATGGAAATGTGGTGAGAGGGAATCAGGGTCAGGGATAGACTTGCCTTGCAGCATGACTCTGTGCTATTTTTCCAGGCTGTGTGGTCAAAGATTCAGAAAGCTTGTCAACGGAAAATGAGAGAGTAAGAGAAATGGGGGAGAAGAGAGAGAGAGAGAGAGAGACACAAAGGGGACTGGGGGACAGAGAGGGAGAGCGGCGGGGCCGTTCAATGCGATGGGGAACATCATGCTAATTTGTGTTGCTGTTGGTATTGGTGATTACGGCAAAAAAAGAAAATTGTCACTTAGACCTTTTTTTTTTAGTCAGACATGAAAAGCAATATGCTTTTAATAAAACGACCTGCCTGGCTCGAGTGGTCTGTCTCTACTTTGGGGCATGTTGGTGGTTTTGAGTAATCCAACCGCCAACAGGCTGCATTTCAACCAGTGGACACAACATAGTCAGTCACCAGACATGTTGGTAATCACATGTAGCAACAAGGTCAAAGTGATCTTTTCGCTGTATGAAGATTTTTCCTATTCACATGTAAAGAGACTGCCACGCTACGTTTGTACTGCAAATGCTGAAAAATACACGAAATGTGTTGCGTTTTATGCCGTTTATTACACGCAAGCACTTTTTCACAGACTTCAGTCTAAGTCTAGTTGATGCCCTGCACTACGATATATCAGGCATGCTGGCACTCATAGAACTGGATATAAATTGATCATTTCCCTCTATGAAGATGTCTTTATTATCCATATACCCCCAATGTGACAAGACTATTATACCCATAGAATTGTAAATGTTGCACAACATGCTGAATATGTTGTTTACTATACAAGGTATTACATGCAAGTATCAGCTTTACAAACTCAGAAGTCCTTCCACCCCCCAAACACAACCTAGTCCACCGCCTTCTCGCTGTATACAAGCCGAACGGCTGGCCTGTAATCTGTCTGTCTGTCTAGGAGACCTGTGGCCACCTAATGGCCCATACAGGCGTCATGCATGCAATTGCTCAGGATGGTGCAATGACACCGAACTCTTTCAATGTCTTTTTTATACATACCTTGTGAAATGAGAAGCATTTTGGAGGGGATAGTACCCCCTACATATTGAATTGAGTGTCCAGTCAGGCTTGTACATGTAGTTGATCCTTGAGGCAAGAATAACCGATATGTCATAAAAGTCTTTTCATGAAAAGCTCATCCACATCAGGATTTTCCTTTTTTTTTTTAACAAATTTGATGGTTGGACGTCTGGAAAATATTGAAGTTGCATTCAAAAGATTCATAGTGTTGTGTCAGGTTGGTGAATATGTTAAAATAAGTTAAAAAATGTGAATTGTTCTGCAACCACTGTAGAAAAATCAGTTTAGAAACATCTCTTACTTGTCTCTGTGCAAGCAAACACACAAAATACACAATATAAACACTTGAGTCTAGGGGGGGGCCGCTATAGTTCCGTGCCAGTGTATGTCTTTATGTGTGTGGATGCATGTATCCGTGTGCGTTTGCATGCCTGCACATACTTGGAAGTGCAGCATTTGATTCAACGTCACTTTGATCTGTCTGTCTGTGTTAAACCCCTTTGAACAATTGCGCTTCCACTTGCTCTTTCATGTCGACTCTTTTATTGATTTCTTCGAAGGACCGCCGTCGTGTCAGAGGGTGCTGAGCCCGAAGCCCCACAGGGCAGCCCACCTTCTCCCCTTCTCCCACCGCGGGATCATACATATTTAGCTAGTGCCCCCAGACCCCAACAGCTGGTGCTGAGGTTTGGGTGGGAGCTCATTACTCCCTGGCGGAGCCCCGCCAAAAAGGAGGGGAGGGTTTTTTAAAAAGGAGTAAATTGAGGTTTTCTTTTTTCGGTTACTTTATTTGGTACGGTCAAATCCAACTGCATGCGTTGTGTGATCTGTTCCATGTGTCCCGGGTGCCACCAGCAGCCATCTTGGGTCCCTTCAGCCCTGGAAATAACTTCCGCTCTGCTTGATTTAATGAACTCCCCTCCAGGATGTGCTTATTTCCCTGGAGTAATCAGATTTTTTTTTACTCTGCGTTTGGCAGCCGTAGCCTCCGCTCAGTTTAACAAGGTGTCATTTTGGAAATCCTGTCTTATTACGGTTTGATATTTCCACGGCGTATGAAACTTTCTGAGCATGAAATCGGCCCGGACGCCTTGTTAAATTTGTTATAGCCAATGGTTTAGAAGAGTGTGGGAATTTCTCTGCTAACGTGCCGATGCCAAATCCATCCATGGTCAGATGCTGATGATCTTGATTCCTTATTAGAGTAATACTGTAGATTTTTACTGAGAAAGACAAAACGGCACACTGCAAGGGCCTGTAGCGTAACTATAACTATAACTGTGATTGTTTCTGTCTGTATAGCTCTGTGATCTCCCACCCACAAGACGAAAGCCCCCCATCTCTCTAGCTCCTTTACTCCTTTACAACAGAGGCTCGTTCAAAGCTTTACATTTGACGTCTTAGTGTCATAACGATGCGGTTTGAGGGGGGATCGGGGACTATCGTTTATTTATTGGAGCCTTATTGCTCCGCAGGAGGGATAATATCTTCAAGCAGGTCAAAAGTGTGCGTTCATCTCTATTTCCTAGACGGTGACCAAGAGTATCGGATGTCCGTGTGTCTATTGAGTGATTGCGTGGAACGCGAGTGAAGGGTTCTCTCGATTTCTTCCCCCGGAGAAGAGACTGATGTGGGGGACTTCCTGGAGATAGCGATCGAGACGAGAGAGACAGATCAAGAAGAGCGAGAAGAGAATTTGAGAGCGAGGGGTTGGGGATTAAAGCCAGGTTCAAGATTGTCAAAACTAGGGCTTGATATAATGGATAACGCAGTAGGGCCGGAGTTTGAGTGTACAGCAAAAGGGTGAAATTGGAAAAAAGACTGTAAGTACTCAAAGAAAAGGGTTTGAGACAGAGAGAAGGGTGGGGTAGGGCATCCGATTCAGAAATAGAATGACATTATAGGTAGGTAAAATAAGCATGTCGTACCTAAAGGGAACTTTATTACTTATAACCTAAAACCCCTAAAACAAAACAAAAAGGCCAAGCCGCACCATATGTGTGCAAGAGGAAGCTCAAGTTTTCTCTCCTCTGGACCACCCAACGCTTCACCCACACACACACACACACTCCTGAAAAACACTGGGACCGTGCAGGACTGAATCAAACCAAAAACCTTCACGTGTTTCATAAGATCTTGGAACGAAACGTTTTAATACTCTCAGTCCGTCTATTGTTTTGTGATTGGGAGAAAGACAAAGGAAAGGAAAACAGACGGGTGACAGGTATCGGGGGCCTGTCTGATTTTATTTCTCATGAATGAAAAGTTACACCCCACCACTGCAAGTATCCTGTTGCCGAGCAAAGTGGGGGGATACAAATACCATTAGGTAGCAAGATGGGAAAAAAAGATATTATTGAATTCCATCTCAGACATATACCATTTCTCTAGACTGACTTGGTATACTGGAATGCAAATGTAGAAATTCTCCCAAAGCCCATGGCGCTTTGACTGAAAATAAAGAAGAAAAACCTTCCTTCCCCCTACTTGCCTGAAGCCACAGCATGTGGTCTACTCTGTTGCTGCTCTAAAAATGGCAGGCGGGCGGCCTCGGGAGAAGCCCAGAACAGCCTCCACCGTAATGGCCGTGTGGGTGTGGCCCCTCGTAGATGGCTTTGAGGGGGCCCCTCCCGGACGCCCGCACCCCTTGCCAGCGCCCAAGGGCTCCAGGCTGCCTGACCAGAGACACCGCGATGCGGCCCACGCTGAACCCAGGCCGAGCCGGGGCTAGGGTGGGCTGGGCCGGGCTGGGCTAGGCCGGGGCCACGATGGGCTCCGCAGTCGCTACCACGGCAGGTTCCTGCACTCCTGCCCCCTGCTGGGGTCACGGAGGAATAAGACAGCAAAAGAACCGGACGGAAACCGAAGACAACTGTCCTGCAAAAAAAAATAAAAAAATGTCTGCCTCAGAGTTTTAAAGGACCTGACAAAAACGGGTCGGTTCCCATTGAGAAGCACTTTTAACATCTATCAAAACATTTTCACAGGTTTTGCTTGGTGTTAGGGTAGCGAAACCTTATCAACACATTGGAAAACATGCTAGTTGTTAATTACAACGACAGCAACATAGTAAGAAAGACAATATAGGGGATGGGAGGGTTCACAACCCAATGTGTACATTGGGTTGTATAGGTGCCTGTCTGAGGCTGACGCCAACAAATGAAAAGAATCAAAAGAAGCTGGCACTCTACTTGCTGCCATTTCCACTGTTTTAATGTGGTGAAGACAGGGCTTTAATCCTTGACGGGATCTCTGGCAGGTCAAACAAACACAGTGCACTTCCTTGTATGCATCCTGTCGGGGAGTAGCCTGTCATTGAAGGGAACATAACAAACCCTAAGGAACACTCTCTTGTCCATCTGTGTTCATTTTTTTCACATGTCACAGCCCTGTAATATCGAGACAAAAGACGCTTTGGCACGCGACGCACGCATCTTCGACATATGTTTGAATCGACGCAGGACTTTGATAACCTACTTAGCAAGTTGGTCACCATGCTGATTTATAACCGGGCTTATCGCTGATACACACTGAGCGTGTGCAATACATCATTGCGTGGGCTAGCTAGAGTTCTGCCCGTAACAACTGTACATGTGATGGTAATGTGGCTTGAATGTTGATAGTGAGTGATAGGGTGAAGCCAGCCAGTCACCTTCTGGTTTGAATCAGCAGGAAGGGGGGGGTGGGTGGGTGGTGGGGGAGGGGGGTCGGGGTGCTCTCGGTAGGTTGGCTTTTATTGCTTCTCCCCTTTGGTTTTAAACAGATCTGCCTGTTTGTGGAAGTGTGGCTGGCGGTCGGCTCCTCAGCTGGCAAGGCAGCGGCGTTTAATTGCTCTTTGTTGTGGCGGGTTGGGGGGAGAAGGAGGGCCTGTGGTCGCCTGCTGCACAATGGCGCTGGGGCCTGCCAGCACAGAGGCACAGACACACACACACACACAAGCGCACATGGATGCACACACACACGCGCTCACACAGGCATACTTGAACACACACACACACACACGTGCACACATAGACTAGTTATTGTGAAGATGCACATCGGCTAATAGAGTCGTTTTCTTGTATGTTCGGTCCCTTTTTGCGTGGGGGGCGGGGCTACTGCAGCTCACGGGGGTCACCGCGTAGGAGTGCATGTAGGAAATGGCTTAATGACACACCAATGTTGGCTTATAATGGAATAACACAGTGTTGGAAGGGCATAAAGAAGGAATTAGGGGAGAATAAACAGCAGCAGCGTGGTTTGTATATTCGCACTGTTCTGTGAACAGGGGCAAGCGTATAATTATCACATTTACGGGGAAGAGCTGCCGAATAATGGGTCGTCGAGGGTGTAGCGGGGCAGTGTATCCTCCCTCGCTCTGCCCTTCCTAGAGTGTGTGTGTGTGTGTGAGAGAGAGAGAGGGAGAGAGTATGATGGATATTTGATTGATTGGTGCTTCATAACACACCTCTTTCTCTGCTAACCTGATCAAACCAGATCACATCCTGACATCCTGCAGTACAGGCCTTCCCCTCGTAATTCGTGGATGCAACCAGTTACAGTTCAGGTTCACACTAGTCCAGTCTGATGCCGTTTGACCTCCCTCCTCCTCACCCCTTCTCCAAGCTCT
Source organism: Hoplostethus atlanticus (assembly GCA_034670405.1). Taxonomy (NCBI): domain Eukaryota; kingdom Metazoa; phylum Chordata; class Actinopteri; order Trachichthyiformes; family Trachichthyidae; genus Hoplostethus; species Hoplostethus atlanticus. The sequence continues at coordinate 65,880 of JAXDDX010000259.1, forward strand.
TGCCCCTCGCGAGCGCTTGCGTTCGTTCGTCCCCGGGGCCAAACATTTCCTTGCCTTGTTTACTTTTCCTGCAGCCCCATGCACGTGTGTTTATCTAAAACTCAAGTATTCTTTTTTTTTCGGCTCCTCCGTCACGGTGGCTTTTATGCTCGACTGTGGTGAGTTTTGTGTATTTTTGTGTAATTTACTCCTACAATTGGAAGAATGATGTGCTCTTCTCCTCTGCCCTGCCTCTGCCTCCCCCCCCCTGCCCCACCCCCGCCCTCCCCTCCCAGAGAGGTTCTTTTCCATTGATGCGCTTACAGTAAAGTGTTCCCTCTGCCTCCATTGCTGACCACATCAACTTGGCCAATCACTGGTGACTCATTATACACACATAAACAGAACAAAGCACAAACACAGTCATCATGGAGATGCTGCGTACGTTTACACATGCGGCACAGTATTTTTGAAACTTTTCGAAAAAGAATCTCTCGGCTCCCCCCTATCTCTGTTTTTCTTCTTTTTTTTTTTTCACCCTCCCCCCCCCTCTCCTCTTTCTCTCTTTCTCGTTCTTTGTCTCTTTCTCGGTCATACAGAGCGCGGATGTGCGCGGAATGAGCCGAACGCTATACGCCGCGGTAATTTCTTGGAAATGAAAATGGAAACTGGCATCAATTAGGGAAACCAATAAAGCAACCTCAGTGCTGAACGTCTGCCAAGTGGTCGAGGGGGATTCTACTGGGGGGTATAGGATTACAACCAGCCTTTAGCTTATCATCCAGATAACATCATCAGGTTTTATGCCATAGATGCAGTTATATCTCTACTGTTACCCCCCATCTCTGACACTGTATAGATGATGAACGCTCCTTTAGCTCCCCTCTGGGCCTCGGGCTACGTCCACGTCTGGCTATCTCCGATATCGCTGTATTTCTGGACAAGACAGCCTAATAGCCTTTCACTTGGTAAGTCAATGTTTACATCGTCTGGCGGCGCAGCGAGCTAATACTTAACAGCGGAGCAGCGAGAGGGAAATGTTTTGATTTAGCTAAACACTTACTAATTACGCCCCTCATGGGCGCAGCGATTAATTGGTTCCTGCAGAACACTACGTTTAAGAAAAGGAAAAGGAAAAGGGGGCAGATGGGGTGGCGAGCTTAATCCCGCCTGCCTGCCTCTGGTAGAGACGGAGTAATGGGGTAATGATGCTGTGGCCCCTCCGGTGCTGATGTGGTGTTGAGAGAGGGAGAGCAAAAGAGAAAGGAGAGAGAGAGAGAGAGACTTTTGATGTTCTTTTATGAAACAGCAACTAAAAGACACCAGGAAACAGCCACCACCTGCTCACACACACACACACACACACACACACACACCCCGACTCTCACCCCCACTGGGCATAACAGATAGAGCAGCAATGCAACAGGGCATAATACAAACAATACATCTGGCATAAAACGACAGAGCAACAACAGTACAACAACAGATGATACAACAAGACACAGAGCAGAACAGCAGCACACATTTCAGACGTAAACAGCACACCAGGCCCGAGAGAGAGAGAGAGAGAGAGAGAGAGAGCGAGAGAGAGCCCTGAGCTACAGGAGAACCACTAAATGCTGCCACATTCATCCAGAGCCATGACGCCATGCCACACGCCAGTCACATGATCTGCCACACACACACCCATCATATGCACACACACACATGCTGACACGCACAGACATGAACATGCACATACCGCACACACACACACACGCATGCACACACATCCAGATACAGACACGCAGGACGCAGGAGCTCGTTTGCACATAAACAAACACACACACATAAACACACACACACACACACAGAGAAACACACACAGAGATGCACAAACGTTCAATCCACCGTTTATACTGGTGCCGGGCGATGCAAATATATGCACAGTCACAAACACGTCTGTGTGTTTTGTTTCTCCGAAGAACCTCCCTCACACTGACTCACGTATCCAGTCAAATATTTGGTATTATGAAAACAATTTCATGCCGGTCAGACGTTTGTTTTTTCGAGAGGGAAAAGTACCAAAGCGGTTCTCACTAGCTCTTTGTGTGTGCCAATTTAGCCATGTCCTGAACTTTGCTTCCTCCACCACTCCTGTCCTACAGTGTCTGCAGTTCTTCCCTTCCTCTCCCCTCTCCTCTCCCTCCAGCGTCTCTCTCTCTCCATCCCTATCCCCCCTCTCTCTCTCTCTCTCTCTCTCTCTCTCTTGTCTTCCTGGCCCCTCTGTCCCCCCCTCTCCGTTCTCTCCCAGTTGGACTCATGTGGGACTGATTGAGCTTGAGGATCCAGCCCTCATCAAAGGCCCAGTGTGGTTGAATGCAAGCAAGCCACTGGGGCTCCAATCTCGCACTGGTTAATGAGCCCCCAGTCCCTTCCTCCTCCCCCCCGCCCCCACCATTCCCGTCTCCCCCCCCCCCCCCGCCCCCCCCTTGGCCCCGGCATCCCTCCAGCAGCAAACTCATACGACACAGCTTGCAACCGACCCCCAACCCACCCCCCTTCCTCTTCTCTTTCCCATTTCTCCTCCTCTCCTTCCTCCTTCCCCAGCCCCTCCACACTTCAGCATTCTCATATAACCTTCCTCCCCTCTCGTCCTCTCTCTCCTCCACTGCCCCTTTTCGGCCTTCCTTAGCTCATCCATGGCTCCTACTCGCACAATTTCCTCCTCTATTCTCTCCTCCATCCTTCCCCAACATACAACCCCCCCCCCCCCCCTATTCTCTCCTCCTCTCCCTCTCTCCCTTCCTCCCCCCAGTCCCTCCGCACTCCGTCAGCCACAGTCCCTCCACAGGCTCAGTTCCAAACCCAGGCTGGCGTCTGTCTCTCTGTGTCGGACCCCCTCCCCCCCATCCTCCCCCCTCCTCCACCACCGCCATCACCGCACTGATGATACATATACTCCCTCACTGTGGACTCTAACTTTAATCACTGCACGCATTCAGGCGCACTCCAGCCGCACATATGCACACACACACACGTGGAAGCAACAACTACACAACTTGCAGGAGCGTCTGTTCATGCACATACGCTGGTGAACATAGACACACAAAGGCACGCACGCGTCGCTGCGCTTACACATGTACACCGATATTTTGTCCATTATGACTTTTAGCCCAAAACTTTAGGTTGCTAAAAGGATATTTCCTCACTTTTGAGAGATGCTTTGGCCACATGCTATAATTATGGAATTCGTAATAATAATATAGCAATAATAAACTTTCTTCGTATAGCACTTTTACAGTTTCCAAAGTGCTTTAACAATCAAATAAAAGCAAACATACTCAGAGAATAAATTTAAGTATAACAAGAAGGCACCACAAGATGCAAAAGGGTAAGAATAGAGGGTAACACAATACAGTTGTAAAACTAGTAGGATAAAAGACATCACATAAAAGCAAGTACATAAGAATAGGCTTTAGGAAATGATTTAAGGATGGATACTGAGTCTGCTGGCCGGAGCTCCTTAGGCAGGTTGTTCCTGAGCCACACTGGCCTGGTCACCTTTAGTCTTACGCCTGAACTTCAAAGGGGCCAGAAGGGCCCTGCGATATATTGTAGTCTGGGTCAGAGAGTACGTTCACAGTATAGCATCACTGACTTTCTCCATATTGCTAAATGAAAAGAGCTTCATTTGGGAAATTGTTCTCAACTGAAGGTGGCAAGACTGCACCACTCCCTTTACCTGTTCAACAAAGCTTAAGTCAGCGCCAGAAATTACTCCAAAAATTCCACTCCCCGTGCCGAGTACTGCCAGATCATAGATGTTTGGGGGGAAAATAATTCTATTTCTGTTTTTTGTTTTTTTTTGCTGCAGCCAATTGTAGTTCCAGTCAAGCAATCTGATCGGTTAAATATGCCTTCCAACCATGATTTATGAGCACACCTTCATGCTTCATGATGTGCTTACAATGGGTAACTGGTACACAAGCAAGATCTTGCTATAAAACACAACACATGGCGTAGTTGAAATGAACCCTGTGAATGTGAAAGCACTAAATCGCTGTAGATTCTCACTCAGATTTACATTCCATGTAAATCTCTTCTCTGTCTCAGACTACACACAACAGATCTCAAACCGTGGAGACGCAGGCAGATTTATGCTTAGATTCCGGTCATACCCAAACTCAAACCTCATGCCAGGCCTCACACACACAATGTCACAGTCTCACTCACACTTGTACGGCGCCCCGGAGGTGACATAGAGGATTTTTTTTTCTTTTCGTGGCCACGAAATACTAATTTGTGGCCTTGAAATAGTTTTAAATAATTTTAGGAAAAGTTTTGAAGGCTCGGAATGATGATGTCACGTCCATGCGACAGGACACAAACCACACACAACAACACTCCTAGCAAAAACACAAATGAAGGGTTTAGTGTAGGTTGCTGCTTGTTAGCTAGCTAAACTGCCTAACGTTATGCTAACTTAATGAATCTTGCGCTGGGCATGGATGTGACATCATCATTCGGAGCCCTCAAAATTTTTCCTAAAATTATTTAAAACTAATTTGTGGCCACAGAATAAGTATTTCGAGGCCACGAAAAAAGAAAAAAAATCCTCTATGTCACCTCCGGGGCTCCGTACACTTGGGATTGCGCGATACACACATACCGTCCCCAGTAACGAGGGGTGCAACGACTTCAACAAACATCACTATTTCAACTTCAGTGATATTACAGGTTTTTTTTTACAATATTACAGTTACCAATCAGAGAAAACCTTTTTTTGTTATCACCCCTTCACATCACATAAAGTTTAATGAGCCAAAGGACACGCCGCGCGCCACACACTGCGCTAGCTAGCTAGGATGGATGAAAGATGGATACGTTTACATTCAGCGGCCGTAAGTACTCAAATTACTTTGCTTTTGTCAAGAAGAAATTACAAAAATATTGTTGTCAATTGTAAACTATGTGTAGGTACTAAAAACGAAGCTGTGCAGTGTTTGGTTATCAGTCACAGAGGTTGAAGGGAACAATCTCTGTTTTTTTATTGGGGGAGAGGGGAACGGAAAAGTAATGTAAGGAATAATGTAACCAGTTACTTCTCCCAAGGAGTAATACGTAATGTCATTACTTTTGAAAAGAGTAATGAGTAAAGAGGAATAAATGACAACACTGCCTGTGACCTACTTGGCCATGAGGCACAGGGAACATGTTGAAGTGACATGGTACAATTACCAACAGCTACGATCAACAACACTCTCATCTGCCAATCTACTGCCGATCCGCCACGAAACACTGCCCGTGTATCATCACCTTAACACTCACACCGTTTCTGGCCCATCTCCTGTCTTTGTTGTGTGTGGTTGTCTGGATGTTGGTGGAATTAGAGGCTGAGGTGGAGGGGGAAGACCAGCAGTCAGACCACTCCATATGTTTCCAATTCCCCCCTGCAGGCCTTGCCTCTTCTCTCTTCACCTCCCCTTGCCCCCCCTCTCCTCTCCTCTCCTCTCCTCCTCTCCCCTCCTCTCTTCTCCTCTCCTCTCCCCTCCTCTCCTCTCCTCTCCTCTCCTCTCCTCCTCTCCTCTCCTCTCCTCTCCTCTCCTCTCCTCTCCTCTCCTCTCCTCTCCTCTCCTGACACACCTAATTACCCCTCAGACTTTCTATTTGTCTATCTGTCGGCCTGTCTGTCTTTGGCGTGGCGGCCAAGCTAAAGCTATCCTCCAGTCCACACCAATTACACCATGGGAGACCACTTCTAACATCTTAAACTACGTGGCTGCCAGAACCCGACCAGGCCCTGAGCCTACACACACACACACACACACACACACACACAGGCACCTAGGGTGGAACAATTCAGTGGGATGCAACACACAGATGCATATGCTATTCCTGATGCATCACATTATTGTCCAGTACACTCAAAACTACTGAGAAACATCCAGTTGCTACATCTCTTCTCTTCTCTTCTCTTCTCTTCTCTTCAGCTTATACATACATATATGTGTGTATGGGGGGGGGGGGGGGGTGTACAGTGGGTATGGCATGACATCTGCTTTTGTCTTCATGGAGTCTTGCATATATGTTATGTATATGTTTTCTCAAACATAATTTTAAAAGACGTTAAAAAGCAGTTTTCTGTTCCAAAAGAAAGAGCGATCAGCCCCACACACATCCAATCCAAGACAGTGACCAAAAGAAGTCAAATGATGCGGTCAAATGCTTAGCTAAACATTGTTGATGCATTCTGTAATAGAGAGAGGAAACCTGAAAAACCAAAAGCCCTCTGAGAGAAAGTTATTAATATCCCGTCAGCAGTAAATTAGCTGTACGTGTTGAAATCCCTGATCCCTCTCGCAGTTTTGCCCAGCGGCGGTCCGTCCACTGTCGCTGGCCCAGTGTATCCCCCCCTCTGGCAGTGAGACTGAGGCAGCATACCCTGGTGATAAAACTGGCGATAAAGGAGTGGAGCCCAAATGGAGCCTGTGTATGTATGTGCTTGTCTTGTGGGAGGATGATCTATGGCGCTTCTGGTAAAAGAGGGTGCGGTGGGTGTACTGTATGTGTGTGTGAAAGAGAGAAACCAAAGCAGTTTAAAAAGCAGAGTCGGTATCTATATCTAGACATCAGGGTTGAAATGGGAAGTTGGGTGGTTGAGGGGTGGGGAGGTGGAGGAGACAGAGACAAAGGCGAACTGTATCACGGCCATCAAAATGCTTTCCGAGGAAGATGCACAAATACATCCAACAAGCAGCGTGCCTGTTTATGTCTGTATCTGTAACTATGCCACACACAGTGCAAAGATCCTCTTCACAGGCATGGCGAGGTCCCTCCGATGAGGGGGTGTATGCCTCTGCAGTGACTACGGTGCAAAGTAATTAGAGGCAGTCTCTCTTTTGACTAGCAGGTTACAGTTTAGTCTATAGCGGCCTTAAAAAGAGACAGAGTGGGAGTGAGTGGACAAAGATGAAGATGAATAAGAAAAAAAGAAAGGCTGTTATAAAGAGATGTAAAAGTCGTTGCTTGAAATATGATGATGCGGGGAAATAGAACAGGTAGCACCCACCAGAGAATGTACCCTCTGGTGGAATTACCTGTCACAAGTAATATGAAAACCTCTACAAAACAGTTTCTATACAGCCCCTCGGAGATTTATTTCCATGGAAGCGGATCAAGACGACGCCGTGCTGTAACTGTCCGACCCTGTTAAAAATATTGCGATTACACGGAAGCCTGCGGAAGGCCGAGGAAGTTTACTCTGCGCGAGTGCCATCCCCCAGCGCTGGGTGTATAAGCTCCTGCTGAAGTCGGCATATCCTGCTAGCCGCCTTGTTAACCCAGAATACCCTAATGACTTCCCCCTCTCTCTCTCTCTCTCTCTGCCGAGCCACATTGTGAAGTCATCAGGGCCCTGGTGTTTCCATGTTGAGGAGAGAGAGAGAGGAGAGGGGAAAAACAAGCATGAGAGGAGAGGAGAGGAGAGGAGGGGACAGGAGAGGACAGAACCGGAGGAGGGGGAGGACTGGGTACCACTAATGAAGTGTCCTCTGATGGTGTAAACCCCCCTTAGTGGGTGAGGCGTCCTCGTGGCTCAGTCCGCTAATGAGCATCCCACAGACTCATGGCAACACAGGACCGAACCCTGAGTCACACATATTATACCCTAAGCTTTAATATTTATCCTGTCTGACTCCACTGTCAGTATTAAAAAAAAAATAGTTAAACAACCGATTAGAGTGGACTATTGCACTTCCTTTGAAAGAAATCTGAGAAAGATGGAGCGAGAGAGAGAGAGAGAGAGAGAATGCTGCTTCTGCAGGCCACAGAAATGCTAGCTGGGTTTTATCACTGTCAGCTTGTGAACATTATGGATTTTTGGAACACTCTCACATTCAGGATGAAAGAAAATGTGAATAGTTGATGCTGGATTTCTGCATGAATTGTTGTTCCCTAGAATATATATAAGTTTTTGTTTGACTTTTCTGAAGTTCATTAGGTCCTACCTGGTGTAGTTGGTTTAAAGGGTCAGTATGAAAATCGATTGGCTTTTAGAAGTTAATGTCGCCATCTTGTGGTTGTATAAATATGTCTAGCTTAATGTACTGCATGCTGGAGGGATACTTGTTATGCCATGCATGCACACACACACACACACACACATTCTTATACCAACGGGTCTCACAGACTGAGGTCGTTCTAGAAGGTCTAAGGTTCCTCTGTAGAATGATATGTTACTACTTTCCCGTCACACACAGCTCAATGTCAGCAAGACAAGAGAGCTTGTGGTGGACTTTCGTCGTCAGAACAAGAAGCGCCCACCACCTGTCATCCTCCAGGGTAAGGAGGTGGAGGTGGTGGAATCCAAGTTCCTGGGAGTGCACCTCAACAATAAACTGGACTGGTCAGACAACACTGATGCCCTCTACAGGAAAGGTCAGAGCAGACTGTACTTCCTGTGGAGGCTCAGATCATTGGAGGAGGTCTATCTATCTATCTATCTATCTATCTATCTATCTATCTATCTATCTATCTATCTAAATACATACAGATAAAGGCAGACCTGTTGATGCACAAAGGTTTGAACATGTCCACAATCACTATGGGCATTCTACTAATAAAATTTCATATTGCTCGTACATGCATGCACCACAGGCCTTGGGCAAATAAGATAGATAGAAAGAGAGAGAGAGAGTGAGAGATGCACACTAAAGAGGTTTAAAAATACAACACCTCTTCCAGCTATGTCTTATAGAAACCCAACTCTGTTTCCATAGATGCAAAGCCAAGTAACGTAAGTAATAGTTCTTCTGTTAAAAATTTCTCCTCAAGTGCCAACGTAAAAACAAACAAATACAGATTCTGCACAGACTTATTTCGGTTTACAATGTGATCTCAGCTCTCTGGCTCCCTCTTTGATCTGCCTTTGACTCCTCTATGAAGAATACAGTAATGTTAGGCTACTGTTGCTAACATTAGCAACTGAACTGTTAGCAAACAGTGCATGTTACATATACATGGAAGCACTAATGTGCTTCATGGTAAAATGCAACAGTATTGGCTATATACTATATGGCCATACATCACTGTATCACAGCAGGCAATGCAAACTAATCAAAGAAGAATCACTTCTCCTGTGGTGTGATGTCACCTAAATTCATTTGCTGGGGACAAGCAGGAGCCGGATGATGGGAGTGAGATGGGAGTGAAAAATCGCAGCTAAGATGACAAAGTTATATTTTACAATAATACTTTTACTTTTCATTTTACAAGGAACTTTTACTTCCTTTTATTAGTTAGATGTTATGATTTGTAGAGAATCATTTGATACGTATTATAAAATGGATAGCTCTTGTCCTCATTTATTCTGGCTTGATTGGCTGAGTCATTCAAAGCCACAAAATACCAGATAAACACACACCTGTGACCGCATACCACTTATTATTAAATATGAATGTGCTTACAGAAAATCGCTACTCACTGCTACTTACGTGTCGCTTAGCAACTACTTTATTTAGTTACTGTTCAGGAGCTATATTGCTTGGAGGAATAACATTTAATCATTGTTATTTTCCAGGGAAATAATGAGGGGAGGGAGACCACTTGTAATGCAGAAAGTAATCACTGGCTTATTATTTAAAGGAAAAATCCACCCAAAAAACACATTAACACTGTTAAAAAAAATAGCTATTGGTGATGTACTTTGCATTTCTGGGCCATTTTGTTGTTTGGTGGTGAATTTTTCTCCTTCCCTTGGATAACTGGTCAAACGTAAATTATTTGATGTCGAGATATTTCCAGTGCAGCTACAAAGGGGGTTGACAGCAGAAAAAATGGTGGGCCTAAACATCAGGTTATGGTAGCAGTCCCTCACAAACAAAGAGCAGGGGCTTCTTTCTAGACTCACCGACATTCAGCAATCATACAGCAATTATTGTGAAGGAGGCAGAGATATGAAGTTCAGATACATTTGCATTCTTTCAGTGTTGGCCTATGCTGTACTTTTGTTTCGCTAACAACACCTCCTACTTGTTATAAATCACTGTAAACCAAGGCCTCTTGTGGCTTATTGCTTCATTCTAAAAAGAAAAAAGTCCCATTTATTTTAGACCCTGACAAAAATCCTACAATTACTCACACTCTGAACAAAAGGCTTTCTGGTGTAAATGATGGACCTGACAAGGCCATACTAGGCGGGTTTCCAGGACGGGTTTCTGTCTTGGAGCCACTTCCCAACGTTTCTTCCAGTTTTTCTTAATGAGGTTTTCCCGGGAGTCTTTTTTTCATTGTGCTCACCGAGAGTCTAAGGTTGGTGTGTGTCGTTTTCATTCATTGTTTAATTTATTGTGAAGCCCTTTGAGACTGTCACTGTGATTAAGGTGCTATACAAATCAACTTGACTTGGTTTTGCTCTGACCAGCCCTCTGGCGCCGCTCCGCGGTTTGATGAAAGAAGTTGTTGTTTCAACCGCTTTTCAACGCACGCCATTATTATTGGTTCAAAATGTCACACTCGCTCTATTGACCAATGGCTCCCGTTTGTTATCTTTTCTTAGGGTTTTTTTTTAAATACAGACTCCTCCTCTTTTTGCCCCCCTCCCTCTTCGCCCAATTCACACACACACACACACATACACACACATACACACACACACACACACACACACCCCCCCCCCCCCCAGTGATGCCAACCCACGGCTGGGCTGGACGAGGCGGAGATAGTCTAAATAAGATAGTCTCTTATCACTTTGTAGAAAATTATGGACGAATCGATTTGACAAGGATGCGACAATGCACGAGAAAGGTAACTTTTCCCACAGGCCACGCATGTATACACCTCTGCATGCACGCGCATCGCATGTTAGCTGATAGCGCTAACTCGCCAGCCTAGCAGCCTAATCAAAATATCGGGACATTGTTTTTGCGCACATAATTTGATATTTTCTGTTCCTTCGTTTGTACACAAGGATGTTGCTCACCGCGGAGGGATGAATTATCAACGGCGGTAAACGACAAGAGGAATACAGAGAGAGAGAAATCTGGGTCGACATAATCCATCTGGCCATCGGGGGGGAAGAAGAAGAAGAAGATGATGATGATGGCTTCGTTGAAAACAGCAGTATTCGTATTTCTACTATGTGGTGAGCATAGTCATTTCTCTACCAGTCTGCACTGCACTAACCCGCGTCCCCATCTGTCACAGAGCAATGCGTGATTGTTTCCTATGCCTACACGCCGGCCATATGCTGTTTTTTAGTTCTGCTGTAATGTGTAGGAGGTAGCTTGCATTTGGTATGATTTTGAACTTTTATTTTGATGGGACATCAGCAGCGTTGACCCACAACCCTGCTGCCTGGAGGTCCTACACGTGACTGATGGGACAGTCCACTCTCTGTCAAACAAAATATATTTTCTTTCATTTTCAAGTGTTTCAGAGAAGCCAGTGATTCCCAAAGTGAGGTCCAGGAACCCTCCATTGAGAGGCTTGCAGTCAGCCCATAGCAAAATGAAGAATAGTTTAATTTCATGCCCTGGAAGTTACAGTGAGAGAAAGCAGAAGGATGAGGTTTCACTCTCCCACAATATAAGCAGTTACATAATTCTGTACTAAATCATATCCTAGTCTTCTCAAATGGGGCTCCTTCAGACAAAATTGTGTGTGGTCTGCCAATGCATCTCTTTGGGTTTTTTTGACATGAAAAGGTTTGGGAACCCCTGATGCAGACGATCTAACCCAGACAGTGTTGAGCATTGTCACACACTGTGGCGTCCCCCAGCCCTATCAATCCAAACCCAATGTTAATTAGGGCTTGATCCGCTTAATCCCCCCCCGCTAGTCTCCCATGTCATTATCTATGGGCGTGTTATCAGGCCATGGCTTGGTCTGTGTACGTTACACACACACACACACACACACACACACACACACACAGACTGGGAGTGTCAAAACGTACCTGTCTAGTATTTCCAGTTGTCAGTTTTAGGTGGGGTGAAGGGTGTGTTAGTGTTGTAGGTGCTGATCCTGCTTAGTTTCGCTTTGCGGCGGTGTGTTGGGTATGAATTATTGCATGAGTGGAAAATGAGTTGGGTTTTTGCCTCCTTGCCTCAACCGGATGTTGATTAAAATCACTTATGGGCAACTGATTAAACGTGTGTGCTTTTCATTCCAAAAATGTTCATATGATATTGATGATATTCTTATGGTCTTAAGGTTTTCCAAACAATATTTGTGAATATGAACAACTTCCCAAAACTAGACACCAGAGAACAATGACTGGTGTTAGATGTCCCGGAGCTTCCTCTTTCAAATTTAAATTTGTGGACGCTGACATATGATTCATTGTTTTCATGGGCACATATGTTCTGCTATGGTTGAGAGCTGTTTGAGCTGTGATGGAAAAATAAAGCTCCTTTGGGTATAAAAAGCACATTAAACTTTTGAGACTAACTCTAGAGAGTATCACCTGATGACATGGCGGTTTAAAGTCTTGCATCCCCAGAGTGCATCTCTGTGGGATGCCAGAACTGTGGGAGGGTGCAGCATCAGAATATTTCAGGCAAGTTCCTGAACATGAAAGATAAGCGATGTCTGATTGCCTGCGGCTCTGAAAGAGGGTTTGAGTGTTGAAATAGCCGTGGTGTATATGATCCCATAGCTGGAGGGAAGTGGGTATGCAGCCAGACAACACAGCACAGTGAAACTCAGACGCTTGAACCAGGAAGCACACTTGACTAGTCTCACCCCTGAGGCGCTCACCCTGAATGTGTCTAGTCTGTTACCAGAATACTAAAGACCTGCTAGCGTAAACCAAGAGGCCCTGTCTAAGAGCATTTGTCCCTGTTATTTCTTAGACGTGTCATTGGATTCAGGCCAACAGAAACCCTGGCCCTACTTTTTTCCACTGCTGTGCTAATCCATTGATTCCCCGTTAGCTAGTCATCAGCCCAGGATATTGATTGATGTCTGTTTCTCTCTCTCTCTCTCCTCCATTTTTCCCTACATCAATCTCTTCCACAGTGCTCCAGTTTGCCGTGTGCCGCGATGTAACTCTTCCCACTGGACCCCTCTACCGCGTGGCAGGGTTCCCCCTCTCTCTGCCCTGTGCCGTATCGGGGTACGAGGGCCTACGCACCCAGGACTTTGAATGGTTCCTGTACAGGGAGGATGCCGGCGGGCGGCAGATCGGAGTGGTGTCCACCAGGGACCAGGGCTTTCCCTACACCCCGTACCAGGCCAGGGTGCGCAGTGGGGAAGTGAGGGTGGAGAGGGACTCGGGGGACAAGGCCAGGCTGGTGGTCCAAAGGCTCCGGCCGGAAGACCAGGGGAAATACGAGTGCTACACACCCAGCACAGACAACACCTACCGGGGGAATTACAGCGCCTCGGTTGCTGTCAAAGGTAAGGTATGCTTCTTCCTGGTTGTGGTGCAGCTGTGTATGAAAAGAATAGTTCTGTTGTGACGTATAGAGGAAACCAACCTGTGTTTTTTTGCAGAACACATGCTCATGTGAGTCACCTGCATTGCTCGTCCCAGGCTCTTATCTATGTTTTTCAGCCGGACTTTGTTCTTTGCTTTTTTTTCTCATCCTCTTTCTCTCTCCCTCTGTAAAGTTGTTGCGCTTCACCCTATTTCATCCATCTGGTCAAAAACGTTTTGGTCATTTTTACACCGTCCATATGTGTACCGCTGCTTCAGTCACTAGGCTGGGGGTTATTTTTGCAGCTGTAGTATGTCTATCATAATAACAACCTACTAATCCCCCTCCCCCTTGCCAGCACGGTGCCCAAAGCCAGTGGGAACGCTTGGACTCGCTCTCAGCAACCTGTTCCATGATCCTGCTGTTCTAAACATAGACACAACAAAGCAGCACGCAATAGGAATTCAATTTGGCGTAATTTGTGTCCCATCTGGCTCGCTGGCATCCAGCTCGCTCTAACAATATTGTCTGTCTGTGTCCCTTTGTGCTCCCACAGTGATCCTTGACACACTCCAGATCAGCTATTCCCGCTCACTGACTGGCCAGCCCATGCCAGAGGGGGCGGAACTAACGCTGACGTGCTCGGCCAGCGTCCAATCCGAGCAGCACACCCACCTGTCCATCACGTTCGGGAAGCGCGGCGGCGAGGCTTCGGGGAGCGCGGCCGGCGGAGAGGTCAGCACCGTCCGAGAGATCGTCTCCATCGACAGGGTGCTGGGGATCGCCCCGGGGCGCGCCGGGTCTTACAAGAAGCGCTACGACGACGGAGAGATCACGCTGGAGAAGAGGAACGGAGAGGCCGGACGGGATACCTACGTGATGAAGATGAGCGCCGTGCAACCGGAGGACACGGGGTCGTACTTCTGCGAGGCCTCGCAGTGGATTCTGGACCCCGACAGAGCGTGGCAGAAGATTGCACAGAGGACCCTGGATATCGGCAACCTGACTGTTCAGCGGCTAGGTAATTGCGGCTAACTAGCTGTCTTGAGAAGCAACTTCTGTCAAAGTCTGATCTCTGCTTGTCATTTTATGGCTCTTGATTATTTCTCTGTGGTTGCCAAGGACGTTCTACCACTGTGCCTGGTCTTGCTGAGCTATTGGGCACAGTGGGCTCTTTGCAGAATCCAGACACAGGCTCAACGCCCGGCTTGCTGGCGGACTGACCCATTTACTGACTGACTGGATGGATGGTTGGGTGGCTGACTTAACTGGATGTATGCAACTTGTTGCCTGGGGTTGCTGGGTAATAGGTTGGATGACTGATTGGTTTTCTGGGTAGCTCACTGGCTGGCTGGCTGATGGACGAACGAATGGCCGACTAACTGACTGGGAGTTTTGCTGTCGGACTGCCTGACTGACTAGCTAGTTGCTTGGCTCTCTTTATTATCCAGATGGGTGGGTAGCTGGGTAGCTGGGTAGCTGACTGTATGCCCTGCTGCTTGGCTCAATTTAAAAGGAGCTTGTGTAGACCTCAAGGATTAAGTAATCTTCACCTTGGCCCCTTGGAGGCTGAAAAGAGGATTCCTATGTTTCTGTCAGACCAACATGACCAATCCTTTAAGAACAGCGCCATTGTGTCTGGCGGTCCTCTCAAATATGTTTTTCTAACCACTTCAAATTAAATTTCAACCCCAGACTTTCAGCAGGAGTGCTACGGCTCTCTAATAAGTTCTTATAATGTCTGCAGAGCTTCGTTTGCTCTTAAAGATGATGTGATTGTAGCCCCCCCCACCCCGGTCCTTGTGCAAACTCCATCCACATCCATCCATCCATAAACTGCTAACAGGTAGCTTATAAGTGTGTCCCATTTTTACCCACATTCTACAGTAGATTTATCTTTCTTTTTGTTCTTTCCATTTTGTGACACAGAAGCACTTTCTCTACTCCAGTTTGTAGTAGGTATGACTAGAGTAGTGACTTGTATCTAGCTGAGAGTGAATGAGGTCATGTGTGTTGTTCTGCAGTGATGATATTTACAGAAGCTGAAGCACAGGAGCGCATCAAGGCATGCCTCATCTTTTCAGACACGCACTCGCACTGCTTAGCGCTGTAATTGTCTCTGTGCCCAGGGACCTGTCTAATACAGTGGTCTAGCATTTCTCCCTATTGTTTTGATCACATATATATTAATAATGCATCCATTGTTTAGCAGGTCTTTGTTCAGAGAGGTGGTGTAGATAAATGAGGCCTTGCTTACAATTGCAATTACTGTTTGTAGCGTGCAAGAGGACCAATGTCTGACCTTTTTTAAATAATACCATACGTATGTGCATCTGATGTTACTCACTGACCCTTTTCCCTGCACCAATCCCACCAAGTCATTCCTTGTCCGTGTGCTATACATGTGATTCACATCTGAGGCTACACCCCTTCAGTCATAAAGAAAGTTTCTACTTTCATGTCATGTGACCCTGGTCAGTGATAGTATGGACCCTGATTTAACCCAGAAAGATTTCTGTGTCTAGGTTCCAGGCTTCTACCCTCTTTTCTATTTGCACTAACTTCTCTCTCTCTCTTTTCTTCCCTCCAGCGGAGTCTCTGAATGTAGCGTCCTCTCCCAGAGGGGAGGTGACCCTGCAGGCCGGCTCCCCCCTCATTCTGACCTGTGAAGTGTCGGGGCTGCCGTCCGTAGGAAACGCAGGTCTGCTGGTTCAGTGGATGAAACGGGGCTCTGTCATCGCTGGGCCTGGAGGAGTCGAGGTACTGTGGTTCTTATTCTACTGACTACTCGTTTTGACTGTTCTAGTTTGTTGCTGTCAGCTATTCTAGGAGGAAGCGGTGTTTTTTTTTGCATCCTGTTTTGTACCTGTGACTGTAACATTGAGCACATGTGTCACTATCACATATTGCAAAATCTCTGACTACCTCTTCAATGTTTGTGTCCTTACATTTCTTATATTTCAAGGGTGTGTGTCACAATTTCAATGTCACGCCACATGAGACTTTTCTACCTTTTTCTTTGCCTTTCTGCTCACACAAGTCCAATTTACAATCTTAATATGTGCTGCATTTTACTCCAAGGTGGAGGTGGCCCAGGATGAACCCGGACGGCACCGTCAGCTGGGGGGACGACCCTAGCCGGTCCAGCGGGGGCTCCATGGAGAAAGTGGCAGAGGGGCGGTACTCCCTGAAGCTGTTCTCGGCCCGCCCGTCCGACTCGGGGGTGTTCCGGTGCGCCGTGAGCGTGTACGCCAGGTAGGAAAAACCCCGGCCCGTCCGTGGCTGCCACGTTCACCCAGAGGTCCGAGGGAGTCACGGTCAACCTCAAGACCAAAGGTAAGAGACGCTGTTTTCACAATCGCACACATGCTTCAGCTGTATTATATATACTTAAGATGATTGACGGCTTGCTGTCACATTGGATTAACTAGCAAAGTCATTAAAATTACTTAGATTGGGGGCTACTACTCCAGTCTGGAGTTGTACGAGTCAAAGTCTACACACATACACTGTAGGTCACAGTATTGATTTGACATCAGTATGCCATTAGACTTGATTCATCTTTTTTCTCTCCATCGTGAAGCCAATCAGCTTGTCCGCTCTGGGGCTTTTATAACCTTTTAAATCCAGTGGTCCAGTGGTTCTTTGGCCCAAGGGGAGTGTGTGGATCAGGTGAAACTGAAAAGCTTGGTTCTCCAAAAAAGGCAAAATAAAGTTCTATACAAATCACCTTTGCTTCGTTCTAAATGATGACGAACATTATTCTTGGACTACTCTCGAGCCAACTATTTCCAGCTGACTCTCTGATTGTCTGAGCGCTGCTGTCTTCTACAGAAGTGCTGGTTTCGGCTGTGGCTGAGCTTCCTCGTGGCCCCTTGCTGAAAAGAGGAAGCACCATCGCCCTGATCTGCAACGTCACCGTGACAACCACGGGTCCCACCCAGCTCCAGCTGAAGTGGCTGCAACGGACACTCCCTGAACCAGTCGTCACTAGGAGAGGGAACCCGCCGTCTGAACGGCCTCCCGCGAGCCTCCCCCCGGTCGAGGAAAAACCGAGGCTGGTGGCTGTCCTCACGTACGAGGGCGTGGCGCAGATCTACGCCAACGGGAGTGAGGTCAGCGTAGACCGCCTGTCGGCTGGCAGCTACAGGCTGAGAGTCCACTCGGCCACCTTGGAGGACCAGGGCCTGTATGTGTGCCAAGTCGAGGTGTGGGGGCAGGACCCGCACGGAGGCTGGTACAACACCGGGGCTAAAGCGGAGTCATCTGAAGTGACCGTCTACCTGTACTCCCGAGGTAAGTGTCGGTATCGTTTTTTCAGCGCGTCTCACATTCAGATTGGGTCCAGATGATGATTTAGCTGGATAACATATAACACGTTAAAATGAAATATCTCTTCCCTCCCTTTTTCCTCTCTCTTTCCCAGTTGCCGACCTCCTCCTCATCCCTTTGGTTATTGGAGTCTCCTCGGCCTTGTTTGTGGGCATCGTCATCATTGCCACGGTAACCTGCTGCTTCATGAATCGGCTGGCGAGGCAGCGTGGTCAGAAATAAGAGTGCCGTGCCACTGGCTGTCTGAAACCTGACATGTTTTTTTTCCGAAGAGGCAGGAGAGGCGATGCACACATGGAACATGATGGATAAAGTGGTCGAGAAACGACTTAAAGACAAAATGAAGTGAAAGATTACTTTTTTTTTTTTTTACCTTGTTGGCTAATTTTTCCGTGCTCTGATGTTTACCTATTTAACAATACATGCCAAAACAAATTTAGAAATGTTTTATTTTCTCATATTTTTTATATGAAAACCCCAATACTTTTCCTTCCTGGAAAAACAGCATATTTTTAGTGGTTACTGCATTGCGTACCAGTAGGCATGCAAAATCCCAACCCAGCCCTCAACCTTTCCAGGGTTTTGTTCACCGCCTGCTCCAATAGCCTGGGCGACGGAGGCGTTGAAGGAGGCGAGTCCTCTACAAGGCTACCATCCGGTTCTGCGGAGTCATTTTCCGCATTTGCGATGACCCAGCCCCACCCACTTTTGAAAGATTGTCTCCCCACATTGTATATTTTATATATATACATGGAAGCAAGACACCTTCGAAATGCCGTTTCATGTTGTCTTTAAGAATTGGACTCGTGGATCCTTATGTCTTTTGTGGCGACGTCTAGAGTAAAGACTCCAGGCTAGTTGAATCTATCTCAAGGATGCTGCAGAAGTGGAAAAAGCAAACCGCCCACTCAGAAGTCATGGCTTGATTGTCATATATAATGGTACCAGACTGTTTTATGTATTGCCTGTCTCTGTTGCATAGGTCAAACTACATCGATGTTTAATGGTACTATACAGTTGGAAAACGTCATTCCAACAACAAATTCAGGTGGCAAGCTGAATAACCTCACTCTGGTAATTGACATGAACAAAGAATATTTTCACACATTGTTGAAAACTGCTACTCCGAACCGGCATTGCTATTTTCTTACAAGGCCAGTGATGTCCAGACGTACGTGCACGGTTAACCCACTTGCGCTGCCGCTGTCAAGACAGTCACATGAATGCTGATGTGAGCGGTCGAGCTTCCAGACAGGCTATATGAGGATAGGGACCTTTTCCACTGCCTGCAGCAGTTCCAGCTCTGCTCTGCATGTAAACAAAAGTCTCTCTCTGTGGCTTAAGAAGGAAGGCGCTGGCCAGGGACTTTCTAATGCCAAGACCCGATTGCTTACCATTCTTAAACAAAAGCATTCCCCTGCCTGTTAACGCTAAATGCTGTCGTGAGGTTTCTGCACGTGTATACATTTGACAAAGAGAAATAGAAGAGATATATCCAGTACGCACTGAGCTGAAGTATGTAAATACTCCACGGAGTTCAGCTGTTTTATTTTACTTAATGTAAAAAACGAGACTGTACTTGAAGCGCCATGTTTGTCTTTGGCAAGACACATGAGTTTTAACATTCTACAGTAGTCTGTTCTTTTCAAGCACTCGGACCAAAATGGGCCTGGGACCAAAGCCCCCTTTGGTATCCTCCTTTTTTACTTGATTTTCTTTCTGTGGAAAAGTTACTTTGCTGTACTTTTGAATTGCTTTTGATCAATGGTTCCTTTTGCTGTTCTTGTCAAGTTGCAAGAAAAACAGTGCTGTGAAAAAGAATCCCCCTTTTTCTTATGGAGAGAAATACACAAACAGGAAAACTGTTACGTTACTGCGTGTTGTTCTGGATACTTGTCCCTGAGGTGGAAACGTCCTCAGCCATGCAGTCTTGTGACCAGACCGGGTTTAGTGAGGTCTCTTCATCATCCTCATATTTATCATGTGGTTTAGGCGCTGCATTTCTAGTGCCAAGATTTATGACTAGTTCCTGCTGCTAGCCTGCAGAAATCAGACAGATATGCCATGTCTGCGCACGTAAAATATAGATTAACTCCTTCCTCCTTTCTTTTTCAAAGTAAACGTTTGGTCATGCAAGCATTTCTGTATATTTTCCAAGAATTGAATGTTGGATCCGTGATTTGTTCATGGAAAAGAGTAGGGTAGGGAGTATTTCTGTCCAGAACGGAGCTCTCATTGAAAATGTTTCAGGTCATCTCTCTGTCTCTGGGTTGGTTTCTCTGTGAGAGTCCTAAATCTCTCTCCTCTCCTCCCTAACCTGTGCTCTCTAAACCCTGATTTATAAATGTTGTTCATGAACATTAGGGAATAAAATCACAGCTCTGCTCGCTTCCTGGGCCACTTTGTTCCACATCAAGTACTTAAAGCTGATTTGTTCCTCCACATACCCACCCCCCACGTGATTACATGCATGCACACGCACATGCATGCGCAGCAGCAGCAGCAGCAGCAGCAGCAGCAGCAGCAGCAGCAGCAGCACAGTGCTGGTTGCCATTTCAGAGTGGAAGTAACTGAGTATCTGCATGTTCATCGGTCTCTAATCCCTGTGTTTGTGGTTGCAGTGTGTGTGTGTGTCCCGCTGCCCTTCCCCCCCTCTCTCACTGTGTTCAGTGTCAGTGTGGCTATCATTCAATTCATTTAAAATCTCTGTCCTCTGAAAATAGTGGCCACTTTTCAAAATTGTATTCCATTGCGTTGCACTGTATTATATTACATAAGACATAACATGCGCACGGTACAGAACTGCTGTCAATGTTTTGCTTAGTTTGAAGATGTATTAACCACTTTAATGAAGGTGTTATGTTTTGTATGGATTGTTTACTTATGCTTTAATACCACTATTCTTGTTTGCAGACGTTGAAATTTACATTGTTATGGTGCTTTGGCAAAGCTGCCATTTGATAAACTAATAAACCTCTCTGGATTTATGTTACAGTGGTGTTTTGTTTTTTTGTTTTTTTCCAGTACCAGAACAAAAGCATGTTCTATGCAAAAACCATGGAAATGCTCAAACCAGAGGCCGTCGGGGAGAGCTGGACATATTGCAGTACATTCTGTAATTTTTTCTCAGGGATGGAAATACTCCAATGTGTCTGAATAATGTGCTAGTTGAGGATTTTTTTTTTTTCCATGAAAAGCAGCAACTTTCTTGTGGTTGCTGCAATTTCAAAGTCGGGACCAGCCAAGCAGAAGTTTGTACTGCGGCTCAAGTGAACTCAAGGTAAATTGTGAGCTGACTTTGAGAGGTGAGTGAGGCTACTATTGTTCTGTGATACTATTTTGGAAAAAATGGGAACGCTACATACACCTTAAATTTGGAAAATGCACTATACAATACTAAACAAGCAAATAATGTGGATATCTGTCATGATTGCAGAATATGCTTGATGCTTGACAGTCCCACAAATAGTATATACATTGTGCTTAGTAAAATCTTGAATGTGTATTTAAACGTTTGGTGTAATAACGCACAAAACAATGCATGGGTTAATTTCACCCCAATACAAAGTTTTTGATGAAATTGCCTTTTAAAATAACACTGGCTTTAGTCTGTAACTTCATTAGTGTCTTATAGACCTTATAGTGATGTGGTGTGAGACAGGCCATGTAAGTTAAGTTTATGAATCTCCATTTTTGTTATAGGCTACAGTGAAAATTAAGTTTTTTTTATTCCCGTGGTTGTCCAGTCCCTAGAGGAATATTATAGGAATATTATAGTGATACCATCGGACATAAAAATAACATTAAGTGTGATTAGGTCACCATAACTACATTATAAATCCTTATAGGAATGGTGTAGGAATATCATGATTTTTTATTAGGGATAGCTCACTTCGACTGGGCTCTTTGCTCTCCTCTGTGGCTTTAAAATAAAAATGTAATAGCAATCAAAGAGGTTTTATGACCTGTTTGATGCATGATTAATTGGCCAAAATTATTTTGTGAGGATTAGATTTCATACTTCTTCAATCCATGCGCTTTGTTTCTCACGTGGGGATATAAAGTCCCAGCTTTCATATTACCCTTGTGTGGCATTAATAGTGTATCACATTTGTAGGCCTACCAAAAGACAATTTTGAACCAGTGTAAATGGTTAATTCTGCCAATAAGTATGACCAGCAATATTTTCCTGTACACTTTAGTATCCCACTATGTTTGCCACAGTTCTATCCCAGTTAGCAATTTACTGCTGCTGGCAATATTTTCCATCTTCCATCCACCTAAAATATTACCCGTGTATCATGGCCAAGTTCTAGAGGGGCTGGAGACAAGCCATATGTATGAACTGGCACTTTAGCTGTGACAAAATGAATGATGTTGACAAGAAACAAAAGTAAGGGTTTTAATAGGGAACAAAAGTATCATGAGAAAAATGCAATTGGTCTACATGTTGAAAAAACAAAACAAACACCAGATAAAGCTGATGCTTGAACAAAAGGCCATTCTGCTCTCTTGGAAATTCCAAGTTCTACAATTTTCAAATTTTCAAAAAGTGTGTGTGTATGCATGTGTGTGTGCAGGTGTCTGTTTCTGTGCATGTATACGTGTATTTTTTATTATTTTATTTGATCCATGCATTTGATAAAGTGAATCAATATCAATAATGCACACAGCTTAGTATAACACATGTACCTGTCATGCTGTGCAGAGCACCTGTTGCAGTTCACAGAGCATTACATCACTAATGCAAATACTGCACAATGGATTACCTCTTCTTCCTGTATGACTTCATAGGCAAGCAAACACGCTGATAAGACACCACGCAGCCTGTGGTTGGTCAGGAAGATACCTGCTCCACCCACCGATCCCTTCCTCGTTCCCCTGGCCACTGGAGCGCAATGTGGACCAAGGCGGGTTTACACGTGCCAAACCTATTTTAGTTGTTAGTCAATAATTTGGCTCGTGTTGAGTGAAATATTTTTTTACAGGTGAGACAATTACGGGAAAAAGAAAAATGGCAAAATTTAATATATAAGGTTTCTACAGGGCACAAATGAAAAGGCTCCCCTTATAACCACCTCTTGCTTTAATATAAATATAGTAGAAAAGCATCTACAATAAATTGAGTTTTGCTAGCAGTTGAGTGCTTATTATTACAACACACAAATCCCATTAATAACCAGAAGGATTACATTCATGTGGAGTTGAAGAAATCAAGATCCCCCTAGGAGCATGTGAATGGGTTTTTCCCTGCCAGGACACATGAAAAGAAGATGTTCACAAAGCTCTGCGCTAGATAAACACTCCTGCTGTCAGTAAACCAGCTGCTTGTAAACTAAATGGCTCCCACAGTATGACGATCTAATAGAATCAGTCCGTTTCAATAATTTATTTTATAGCTTATTTAGAAATGTACAAAGTCTGAATTATTAACAATCATTAGGACAAACCAAAACCTGGCATAATACAGTGGCGACAGACTCGGAGACATAAGGACAGCATAACATCAGGGTAACAACATAAAATGCGTCTTCTTGACACTGAAAGTACAGAACAGCGTCAGTATTGCTATATTTCTACACAAGTCTATATACAGTGATAAAGTTAGTCTTTCAGTTTTATCTCTTCTTTCCTTCCTTCCTTCCCCGTTCTTCCATCCCTTCATCCCTCCAACGAAGGAGAAAGGCAGCTGTCACTGGTGGCTGCAGGACCAAGATCGAGGCGTCACCAGCTCCCAGAAAGTATTCTGGAATAAAAAAAAAAGTATTTCCAAATATTAGTACCGCTCCCTGGCAACGTTATCTGTATTTATTATTAAGTAACCTCGTCTTGTATGTGTCATTTCTAATTTTAGATAGCAGTTATCATTGTGTGTGCATGACGCCACTGGTATTCAGTAGGGCAGAAGGGGAGTAAATAAGCACATCTCTGCCCATCTGTCTTGCAAATCCACGGGCTCCACATCTGTGGCTTTATCAAATGTTTGGATGGGGGAGTTGTGTGTGTGTGTATATGTGTATGTGTGTGTGTACATGCATGTATGTGTAATAACCCATGCTCATGAATGACTGGAGATAAGGACAGGCTACAAAAGCTGGGATGATGAAGCAGGGAGAGTCTGCAAGGGGTTATTTGTCCAAAGGTCAGATTAATCTGGTTACTAGTGTGTGTGTGTGTGTGTGTGTGTGTGTGTGAGACGTCCAACGCTAAGTGTATGCCGAGTGGGCAAGACAGAAGAACTCAGTGGTGTAATCTAGAGTATTCCTGTATATAAGCATCTCTTTTTCTAGGTATTAAGAGTATAATCACCTAACAGGCTGTATACCATTTAAGAAAGAGGAGTTCAAATGTCCTTCTATTTCTATAAATACATGATCAAAGATGTTTCATGAAGACATTGTTCAGATTTGATTTTGTAATAAATGCAAACAACTCCAACTTGAGCAGTAAATGCATCACAAGTGGACATGGTCCCCTTCACTAAAGACTTCCTGAAATCCGTCCAATCAGGCCAGTTTGCAGTATTTGAACTGGAAAGCCTCCACTCAGCAGGTTCACCACATTTGAGTTAGAGGAGCTGGTGTTTGTCGGCCAATCACGGTCCAGTATTGTGACTGTTCTGCCTGGGAGGACTTCTTCAAATGCATACAATTTAACTAATTAAATTTGACTTTTAACATTTATGTGTAAAACATCGTGAAGAATGTTATTTTTATCCTGAGACTTGGTATATTTCAAAACAAAATCATGAACACTGAATAATATGGGACCTTTCAGTATGGAGGAAAGAGGGGTCAAAGTATACCCAGTTTACTGTAGTGCAAGCAAACATGATACATTTAAAATTCTTAAAAATGAAAAGTCTTTAATCCCGTTAATAAAGGCAGTAGAGGGGTGACTGTGGTACATACCCCTGTCCGAGGGCAGTGTATCTGCGCGTACCACTCCTGGGAGTACAAACACACCTGGACCCCCTGACCGATGAACAGGCACGTCCACATGATGACGTTGTACACGGGGCTCTGTCGCTTGTCATTCATGGTGAAGTTGAATACCACTGAGATAGGAAAACAAGAGAAAGTTGAGTGTTCTTGTTGTTGATGAAGATTGTGTTGTGTGTGTGTGTGTGTGTGTGTGTGTGTGTGTGTGTAGGCCTGTCTGTAGCTCAAGAGAGAGAGCAAGAAAGTGTGTAACCCTGTGAGACGGGGCGATGCGTGTGAAGTGACGAATGTTTGTGTGAGACGACTACCAGCCGAGTCCCGGGGGGGGGGAGGAGGGAACAATGCAGATCTGTGCTTTCTTTAACTATAATCAAAACACTCTCAACACAACCACTGACTGTCAGTTACAGCGAATAATGACAGGGTTCTTATTTTGAAGGCTTGAGAATATGAAAGCTGGCATCCATATATGTTCAACAACAAGCTAGCAACAGACAACACAACTACCATTACCAACAACAAACTCAACAAGGGGAATGGTATGGGCATCAAGCATTATTTTCTCTTGAATTTTCCCCAAAGTGAAGGGCATGTTCGGTATGCCATCGTCAATAATAATAAAAAATAATATATATAATAAATAATATATATAAATAATAAATATAAATATTATAAATAAAATAATCAATAATAATAATACAATAATATAATATATATAATAATACAAATATAATAATAATTTAGAATCTTTAATGTATTGATATTGTTTATTCTTTCTTTTGATTTACCTTAATGTTTTGTTTTTTTTCTCGTTTTTTTTTTAAAGTTTCCATTCTTATCATTATTTTTGCTTTTCCTTCATGTTTTTTTCTTTTACTGTGTGTTGTCTTGTTTTTGTGTGGACCCCAGGAAGAGTAGCTGTTTGGCAAGCTAACAGCTAATCCAAATACAACAAATTATATGCATTTCATCAGAGAGGTCGGGAGCGCAGGGTCACCCTCCTTTCACGCCCCTTCGAATGGCTCCTTGACACACACTAGTGTATCGCTCACCTCCGAGGACAGCGAAGAGGAAGAACATGACGGGGTAGAAGAAGCCTAAGCCCATGGTGAGGGCGTACTCATGGACCACGGCAGAGATGATGAACACGGAGAGCATGGCGGCTGTACGGAATTTCCTTCTGGACAGCTGCAGGGATCAGAGAGAGAGAGAGAGAGAGAGAGAGAGAGAGAGAGAGAGAGAAAGGTCACTACTAGGTTCAGGGGTCACGCCGGTTCAGTGGGGAATTTGTGTCACTAGAATTAGAGGATGAGTGTTAACCACTACACATTTCACCATGTGACACACTGCTTTGGAAATAAAGCGCCATGTTGATTACCCAGATAGCAAGGTGGCATTGATGAACATTGATTCAACATTGAAATATGGTCAAAGGTATTTGGTTAGATTTTCAACAGTGAAAATGTGACGTTAAATAATATTGATTCAACAATGATATTTGGTGAGTTTTTCAACATTGAGAAGGTGATGCCCAGTACTGGCCTAATCAAGCCACTACCACAGAAATGTATTCTTTATTTCATTTCCAACATCAACTGCAAACATTTTTATTATAGTAATTGTATATAGTAGTAATTGTACTTTACTGCAATTGAACCTTTTCCCGTTTATTTTTCTATTTGCAGAATAAGACAACTGAAGATGAAGGCAAACCATGTGAAATCCACGGCACCACTTTGATGCCCGCACAATTATTTTATTTTTTATGCATCATCCTGTATAAAGATATCACTTTTACTTTATTGTGCTGTTTTACAACAAAATATTTTTGGACACGTCGAATATTTTTGTTGTTTACATGTTTATTGCATTAATAAATATATTTTTCCACTTTATTATTGGTGTTGTTTTGCTTTTAAATCAGGATGTAAATAAAGCAGTTGATTAGGCATCATTCCAACATTAAATCAATTATGGCACAATCATTGATTCAACATTGTTTCAATATTAGATCCTTTGTTTCAAGTAGATTTTGCTATGTGGGATTCTGTATCCCTCGGTTGTCCTGTCTTTTCCTTTTTTTGAGAGGTAAAACCATTGGAACAATACAGTGTTGATGTTTTATTGGAATTTTTTTTGGTTTTTATTGGCTTTATTAGTGTATTTTGTACTTTGCTTACCCATAGAAAGTCTCTGTATCCGTAGTAATAGAGCCAGTCGTGGACCACTACATTCCAGGTGCGGTAATAGTTGGCAAAGGATGTTGAGTTCCACCAGTCCTACAAAAACCAACAGAGAGGATAATGATTTCAGTGTGAGCAGATCAAAAATAAAGACCGAGTAGAGTCATTTCAGTTCCAGAGAGAGGCGATTTGTTTTACAGCCTGCAGTCAAGATAGAAAGCACAGCACTGCACCTTTAACTCCATCCCCATTCCTGGGAATGGGGATGATTCACTCATCAGCACCACTCGACCATCTTTGGCATTTAGCTTGCCCGTGGCAAAGCAGATATACAGTTTGTGAATGTAACGTGTTTACAGCAAGTCAACCACATCACACACCTTGTAGAACATTCTGTCGGCAAAACGCAGCAGCTCTGCAAAGAGGTTGAGCCAGCAGTGGAGGAAGGCAAAGAAGCACAGCAGAAGGAACATTATACCTAAGATAGAGAGAGAGAGAGAGAGAGAGAGAGAGAGAGAGGTTATGAGAGACATGCTGGGCACTGCTCCAGCTTTCCTCCAAGTATTGTAACTTGAGACTAAACATATTCCTACCAGCGCTCACTCAAACAACCAATCACTTAATAGCGTAATATGAGAACACGCCAGTCTTTGAACACCATTGTCTGATTACATCATAGCATCCTTAATCTCATCACGGACCAGAGACACCTTCCACTGTATGTGGTAGTAAGTCACATTAACCTGCACTGACCCACATCGGCAAGTCAATATGCTATAAAACTGGTAGTTGATAAGATAGCACTATGATACAGATGACGCTATTGCTTGCTACACACCTACTGCCTTGGAAAATCCTGCAGTAATAAAAACTACAGGATCCATGCAAGGTGGGGGAACAGCATAGGTGAGTATGACTGCGCACAATTCATGCATTTGTGCAGGCGGAACGCACCTGGTAACGTTGAGTGGAACAGGGCTAGCACCATTGTCCGTGTGCTAAAAGGCTGGTTGGCCTCGTTTCTGAAGAGGGGCACGCAAAGACGCACCATGATGAAATATCCATAGAACAAGGAGCCCAGGACCTGCACAAAGTACAAAAACAGATGGTGCGGTGTTAGAAGAAGTCAATACCATGAAGTAGAAATGTTACAAAAAGAAGTGACAATGACAGGAAAAACTGATATTTCGCTTGAAGTCACAAACGAGAGTAAACACTGGGAAATTGAAACATATTGATTCGAGGTAAACTGTCAAAGCTTTGTGGTTTACGATTGCTTCACATTATGACACAATATGCAAGCGTTGTAAACGGCCGTTATCTCTTCTAGGTCAGAAACCTCACGTTAGGCCTTCTTAGTCACAGATTGCCAGATTGCATTCCAGCCAAAAGATGGCAGATAAGCGTGAGACTGACTGAAAATGCAGCAAATCAAAAGAATCAAAGTGAAGATTCATCTTACCATGCCAGCAGAAACACCAACATAATTCCATCTTATGTGCGTATTCCTGTGAACAAAGGACAGGAGTGTGTATGGTCATACTTTGTCTGTACTGTATATAGCCTTATGTCACGTCACATCACGTTGCCTCATGATTTCACGCTGCATCACATATCCTACCTAGGGTACGATTCCCTGTAGATGAGAGTCGGACAGAAGAGGAAGTAGAGATAGCTGGATAATGTGGGGAACCTGGGCGACTCTCCTGAGAAGCACAACCAACACAACATTCCATTAATGGATATAATCATCATACTATGAGGCTGTTTTCTCAAGAATACCTGAGTCAGAATGAATTTTGTAGTCACGGGTCTACGAAAGTCACATTACCACCACGTTTCTCTACTTGATCTCCCACTAAGAGACCTCTACGATAACTTTCCAACACGGATCGTTAGGTAGAACCCCGTGGTGTTCTGTTTTAAACATCTTTCTCCAAAGAGCCTGTGAGCGTCACTGTGACTAATGGTACTACCCGAGGAGTAAATACACCCTACATCGATACAGTACCTTCCTTTGGCGTATTCTTCGTGATAACGGGAGCAGTTTCTCTTAAGAAAGAGTAGCTTTTCATCAGGAATCGAATCTGATGAATGAAAATCAAAACGTACGGTTAGTGTTACAATATTAGTAATACACATTTCACATTGTCTGTATCCATTGTTTGAACTGTCGAGGCGTCTGAAGTTGTTCATAGTGTTGAAACATGACCTAAATCTGTAATGTCCATAATGTCTTTGGGTTTAGGGATCTGTACAGTATTTTTATTTTTCATTTCTTTATCAAAATCATTGTAAGCCACCGGTTATATGTAATGGATAGCATTGTTCCATCCACATCATGGAGATCATCATCACAAATGACTGAACGGACCCAGGTCAGATGAGGACACTGTAAATCAACAAATCAGGACTGGGTTTCCCAAAAGCATCTTAGCACTAGGATTATCTCACCCCATCAAATAGAGCTAAAAAATTATCTTAGTACTAAAACGGTTTTGGGAAACCAGGCCCGGTGTAATAAAGAGGATGAGGAGGTATTACAGCACGGCGTTCAACCATTGGCTGCACTGAGATCTGCTGTCTCTTCGGTGGGTGTCCAGTTTGGAAGACTACCATCTCTGGCCTATAGCGAGCTTTCCTTTATCTCAGTGCGACCGCCAATGGCACTGAATGACTGCGTTCATAATTCAGGTGGATTATCAGCTGGGTTAATGTTATCTTAAACTACGGGACGTGTTTCTTCAGAGCTGGCAGGAAGTTGGCCAGATGTTTGACATTGTGTTGTTCAGGTCATTCCAACATTGCATGTATTTATTTTATCCTTGGCAGCAGGGCTGGCAAGTTGCAATCATTTGGCTAGAAAACAATTTAAACTAAGCTAGTTTTCACAATGATGCAATGTTATTCTGTAGTTGGGTATTTTTTGTGTTAATGCCTATTGCACTTTCTACTTGTGCATGTCCTCTTCCTCTATTCTATTCTATTTTATTCTATTACGCTGTGCTGGTGTGGTCTCATCATATTACATCCTTATATCCTTATCACACACACACACACACACACACACCCACACCACACCACACACACACACACACACACACACACTCACCTGTTCCAGTATGACAATGAAGCGCGAGGCCGGGGGCAGCTGGTGGTGCACCACCACATAGATGGGGAAGACCCCCAGCACGCAGGTCTGCACGGCAGCCAGGACCAGGCCTGTCCCCAGAGAGAGCCCCACCTTGGAGGAGACGCCGTGGTAGAAGACTGCCCAGAACATCAGGCTGTAGTAGGGAACGAGCAGGGTGTAGCCAAACATGACCAACCAGGCCCAGGTGACCGTCCCCAGCTTCCCGAAGGCGTAGAACAACAGGTCAAACTCCAGGACCAGTCTGAGGAACAGAGGTAGAGGCGTTGTTTTGTACACCTAGTAGTAGTAATAGTAGTAGTAGTACTTCACATTAAAAGAAAAGTAGCACAGCATATGGAATAAAAAAACCCCACAAAGAAACAGAGGAAATAAAAAGATAATAAAAGACAGATTAAGATAAATAATTACATAAAAGCAAGTCTCAAGAAATCTGCAACCTGCATGTTCGTCATGCAGGTCGTTCCACCAATCTAAAATGATATAAAAGCACGAGTGGCTTTAATATGGGTGCATAGTGCAAGACATACAGTAGAATATTTTCCCCTTCACCCCTCTGGTGAACAGCTATTTTATCCTATAGGTAAGTGACATATCATTCCCATTATATCATCGTCAATGGGTGATTTGTCCAAACGCCAATGGACATCAAATTTATCAAAATCTATGATAAATAATGAGAATGTATTGAACATTTTGTGCAAAGTGAATTTGCCTGCTGGGAAGTTGTTCCGGTGACAATCAAACCCGCATCCCTGCATTGGCAACACCGAGCAAATCGTTACCAAAGCAACAGCAGAAATTCTCCGAAGGATTGATTGCTCTATCTATCTATGGCCAGACGAGCAGGGAGGGATGAGGGATGAGGGAAGGAGGGAGGGGGGGGAGGCATGGAGGAAGGGAGCGATGCAATAAGGTTTATTTGTGGGAAAGAAGATAAGAAGTGAGCGAGAGCTTTCTGAGGCTTGAGGGTAATTGAGTTTGTCTTAAGACTTCTGGGGTCAAACAGTTTGCAACATGTTAATGTCATGAACATACAGTATAACGGATAAGACAACATCAAACACACACACACGCACATACACAATCTCACAAACCTGCCCTGGTCGATATAGTCGATAGCCAGCGTGCTGAGGCAGAAGACGAGGAGCACGGCTATGAACATGTGGTAGATGGTCCTGATGTGGCTGATCTCAAACAGCTCGCTGATGAAGAGCGGGAAACGGGAAACGATGTCACAAAAAATTTGCCGCGTTGCATTTCTGAGCATAGTTGTTGTATTGTATTCATCTTGAAGGTTTATCAATCGGGAAATACACAGAGTAACTTTGCACGATACACAGAGACGTTTGAGGGATTCATCTTAATGATCCACAAACATAATCTATGGGATTGCATGTACTTGATACATAATACACACTGATCTCTCTTATAGACTCTCATACTTACTCTAAAAGTGATGCCCTGCTCATGAACACTTTCCCATTCTCCATTCTGTGGGATCTGACACAACAGACACACACACACACACACACACACACACACACACACACAATCATGCACACATTCATACACATCTTTTACAGCACTGAATGAGAAGATAAAGATATCTAAGGTATTGGCAGCCATAATCCCCCCCGGTGCAGAATGAAGGGATTAGTTCTGTATTGGCATTCTTAATCCACTTCTGACGTGCCAATGCTGATTTTGTGACGCTATCAGACCTGGTCAGGGTTAGATCTGCACGCTGCCAGGTGTGTGGATACCTTTTTGAGGTTTACCAAGCAAAAAGCCCAATTCAGATTTATGGATAGATTTGACAAAAATGACTGCCCTCCTTCCGTCCTCCTCACCTGGATGTATCTTTTTTGGTCGTCTTTCCATCGGCCGCTTGTTTTATTTGAGTGAAGGGCAGGGCGGACTCGGACAGGGCTTGGTCTAGTAGGTCACTGAGCTGACCCTGGACCTGCTCCAGGATCTTCACTTTCATCTTCTACGGGAGAGAGGACAGAGGAGAAATCTTTTGTAATTGAATGTATTATCCCATTTACACTTTTAATGTATTGTTTCTTTTAATGTGCAGCGTTGTGTTTGCTCTGCACACCCTCAGCCCCTCCCTCCTAGAGAGGGGAGTATGACTAAGGGATGGCTAGTCCATGCTGTTGTATCTGTGTGTCCCAGGTCCTGGCCAGGGGTTATGGGTCTTACCTGTGCATGTTCCTGCCACTGTCTCAAATCTTCTGCCTCTACACAATTACGGCTCTCACCTGCAGAGAGAAAAAACTCTTTAAATTGTGCACCAACAGCTACAACTGGAGGGAGAAAGATTAACAGATAAAGAAAACGTACTTAAAGATGAATACAGTACATCAAGTGATATCACATTTGGTGTAGTGGTGCTGAGCAAGAGCAGAGTGGGATGTTGCATGCAGTTTGTCATGATACTATTTTTCTAACACACCTAGTACACCTATGGATGTTTGAGTGTGTGAAGGTCTCTTTTCTGACCCTACCGTGACTGGAGATCTCATTGGACTGAAGGGTCTTGACGTTGTTTCTGTGCTTCACCCCGTTGGGGGGCTCTAGCGTCGCCATGATTATCCCCGGTCTGGAAAACAACAGCTGGGACTGGTCTTTTTGGGGCCCAGGTGGAAGAACCTGAAGTTGTAGGTTAGAGTCACACACACTGTTGCTTCTGATCATCTGAGTTAAAAACAGGCGACTTTCTGGTTAGAATCTAATGAGCATTTTGAATTACGATACAACCGATTGGCTAGATCACAGGTGAGGGTCTAGAGCTGAGGATCTTAACCTATATATTGGAACCTGTGAAACTAGTTTGATTCCCAAGCTGTGTGAAATATAGAAACATATGGGTCAGAGGTTTTGAACAGAAGTTACCTTTCCGTGACAGGAGGACTCATTGCAGCTTGTGCTAAACAATGTAAACAAATGATAAACCTGGACTACCTGGCCCTGGCGGAAGTTGATACGGTATACATGAGATAACGAGAGAGAAAAGGTGGATTCGAGAGCGGAGAGCTGACTCAAAGGTTGTGTCAGCAGAGTCCCAGAGGAGAGATTAAAAAGGCACTTGGATGACCGAGAGTAACCTCATTTTCTTATCCATGCTTGGTTGATCACTCCTCAGAGAGATTTGTCAATATCAGATGAGCTTTGACTTTTTTTCTGTAATGCCAATTACAGAAGTGTGGTCAAGGCTTATTTGATTGGAGTGAGGAATGTAGAAAAACATGTTTGTTTTTGAGACGACCACCATCAACAAACAATATTTCTTTGTAGTATATTTAAGTGGTTGGTAATTTCTTAGATATTAACAAAGATATTCTCTGTTCTTTTCTCTTTACACTCACTCCTGCCCATATTCATCAAATGTATCATTAAATTAAATTATCTTATTATCTTATCTTATCTAATTATCATTAAAGTGTTGATTTAGGAGTTGATTTAGTTAGAAGACCAAGTTAATAATTGAATTGAATTGACTTTTTAAGCCCTCCAATCAGTTCTATATGAGCTTGGCTGGAATTGATTCAACCCTACTTTGACAGATAAAGTGAAGGGCCCTTGAACCTCACTGTATACCATGTGTAACTCCTTGGTACAAATCATGCCGAATAACCATCAGCACTTCTCCTGATGAAGCTATAAGGGGTATTTATCAAACAATATTTAGTACATGAGTGTAATATAAATCAGATGGGACTCAAGGAACATGGTCAAATCTATAGAAATAGTTGGACTTTATATTGTCAGGAAAAAGGGGGGGAAATGAAATCAAAGAAGGGACAGTTACATCATGATGCCAAGCTGTGCTATCTGAACTGAATGCAATTTAATTTTACAATGATTGTTAAAATTGTGAATGAGTATTATCAGGTATCATATGCAGGATGGACTGATGATCCACTGATAAAAAAGAATATCTTATAGGTTTATTGCTTTGCAAGTCATAGTACTGGATGGAATGAGACAGTCCTATTGGTATATTAGCCTATTTTTACTGAGAAATACAGTTTATAACAGAGAACTTCCTGGGCTGCTAACAACAGTCAGACTACGTTCTCTCTATTCTGTATTTCTGTCAATATTTTAACTATATAACCAGTAAAGAAATGTAGGCTATAAATAGTGAAAGACACAGAATAAGTCATGTTTGGTATGGTTGACAACCATGGTGTCTATGGTGTTTGTTTTGGTATTGTGTTAGTTATTGTACTCACAAAGTTCTTCTAGCCTCAGACTCAGGTCAGTGGTCCACAGGGTGAGAGGCGATGTGTCCATCGACGTATCCCGCTGAGAGTGAGTGTCGCTGGGATGATGTCTTCGCGTGAGTGTGTGTCACCGTTTTTGTGGCCTGCGTTCCTTTCCTTTTCTCAGCTGATATGTTGAACTTTGCCCCCTTTTGGCTCCTGGCCCGTGGCAGCCCAGGTCCTCTGCTGTCCACCCTGTTTACCTCCACTGCTGGATGCACGAGGGCATGTTAGTAGGCCAGCGGAGTGGAATTTACCCTGAATTCTGGTTTATGAAAATAGACGGGCGGCTAATCGTCACGTGTATT
The DNA here is from genome assembly GCA_034670405.1 of Hoplostethus atlanticus. Classification (NCBI taxonomy): domain Eukaryota; kingdom Metazoa; phylum Chordata; class Actinopteri; order Trachichthyiformes; family Trachichthyidae; genus Hoplostethus; species Hoplostethus atlanticus. The sequence goes on from JAXDDX010000259.1 coordinate 100,448, forward strand.
TGGAGTATTTGTTAAATGATGCTGTGTTTTGCAATCTGTATTGAGTCGACCTGAAAACATATGTTATTTGCGTTTCACAAAACAAACTATGTGTGTCGCATTTATTTACAATGGCAAAGCCACCGTGGAAAGTGAAGTAACAGACGAGTCAACGAAGCCCAACTGTCTGGCAGCTTTCCCCTCCGGATTGTGTGTGTTCCTCTACTTATCGATCTGTTTTGGTTGAATGTCACTCACTATCCTCTGGCTTGGATTCCGCTTGATTTCACAATACTTTGCGATGTACAAAGTTTGCAATGGAAGGGCACAAATGAAAAAGAGTGGTTTTCTACCCATCGTGTAACGTTCAAAGACATGGAAGTATAGTTTCCTTCCTAATAATTCTCTTATGAAAATGTTTCTACGGGCTAAGTTAAGTGTCTATCAGAGATTCAAGACAAGAGAGTCTATCTGTTATATTATGTCCAGTTTTGTCCCCCAAGATGACATTGACCCTGCTGTTTTATTCTGTCTCTCTTTCCTCCTGATACTAGATCTTATACTTCTTATTCTTCTACTTGGTGTGCCTGAGGGCCGAGACACCCCAAAGAAAACCCCAAAGAAGCTTGAAAATGAAAACGACAAGACATTGTAATGATATGTAGACAGGATCATCTTTATTGAAAGACTTTCGTGAGATGTTGGTATTGTTTTTCAGCAGCTACGGAAGCCTGTACTGCATGCACTATATCACACGCTATAAACAAAACCAACATACAAATGTACAAACAAACAAACAAAGACAATTTGCCAGTGGACCATCTTTTTTTTTTTTTTTTCAAACTATACTCTTGGCCATTCTAGCCTTCCTGTAACGCCTCTACTTGTGCACAATCAGGCTCCGGTAGCACATATTGTTATATCTGGCCAGTATATTTTCAGATTGGTTACAATTAAGACAAATAGATCGATAAGACTCATACTTGTTTCTACAATCAACCCTCCAAACATTTAACTTCAAACAGGTCAATATACATCCATAGTGCATGTCAGTAGAACGTTTTTTTCCCCCTTGTGGTCTGTCTTGAGTACGAATAGGTTGACCATAAAAGCCATTCACATCTTATCACATGGTTTCAGTTGTCTGTGTAAACAACACGCTCACTTTCAATGATGTATAGGAGTTCTTTAGTTCGCTGACCCTTAGGGGCAAGTCAGATTTAACAGTTACAGTATTAGATACTCTAGGTTTGCGAGATCAAAATATATTTTAAAAAAAGGGAGAGCGTTAAGAAAATAATTTGAAATGCCAAAGTGCTCCATGCATTGCTGATAAGTGTCGGTGCAATATAAAGGGAGGGTCTGTTTTGTTAAAGGGATCACAAGAGTCGAAGCACAAGAGATTCTGGCCCTGCATACTAGAGACAGCTCCTATTGTTGTCCCCAGCACACACACACACACACACACACACACACACACACACACACACACACACACACACACACACACACACACACACACACACACACACACACACGCCCCCTGACTGTCTGATCAGGAGGAGAGTGTGTGACGTCAGAGCAGTGGAGTGACCGACCATCAGTGTGTCAGTAGACAGTCAGACAGTAACATAACCACTCACTATGAGTCTTTCCGGGTCAGAGGTCAAACACCTCACTGGTTGATGAGGTGCTATGTCTGAGAAAGATCACTTTAGGTCATACTTGTGAGTGTGTGTGTGTGTGTGTGGTTATTTGTGTGTGTGTGTCTGAGGGATAAGACATGGCTGCATCGTTACTGAGTGCTCCTGATAACCTACAGTAACCCCAGAGTCGATGTGTCAACAGAGCATATATAGGCTATTGTAGGGCAAGAACGAATGCATACAAGGGCTTTGGTTACAATCTGAGGTGGTTCACAGAGAAACGCAGGATTGGTCATCTCCCAGACAAATGCATTTTGGAATGGCAGCTGTACACGTGCACGTATTTTCATTCAATGCTAAACCAATGTACCCCCTACTGGAACTTTAGCATTCTGCAGTATAATAAAGACCGACAACATAAAGACATTTACTAATCCAAATAAATGTAAATACATGAAATTCAATAAGTGCTAAAAAAATAAAAGAATAAATAGCAAATAAATAACATTTCAAATTCAACAAATGATAAATAGCATAAATAATCTTTTTTTTTTTTACTTAAAACTGGCAGTATAAAAATAGTTGCTACACAATTCCTAAAAGTATTTTTTTTTTGTGTCTCACTCATTTATTTCTACTCTTCCATGCTCTTGGATGACAACGACTGAATAGCTCACAGACAATCCCTGACAGGCAATGTATGTGGGGACCTTTTACAGCTTCAACAATCTCTCTCTCCTTTAAAAACACTCATGAATCTTATGGGTTTTTGTGAGGCTTTTGTTTTGGCTTGGCTTTTTTCCAGGGCTATTGAATTTGAGTAAAGCTATAGTACAACTCCATTAGCCTTAGAAATTGTAGGAGCCATTTTCGTGGTATTTGTAATTTAAATGTGTGGACTTTTATTTTGATAAATGTGTGGACTTTTATTTTGAAATATCTAAATGTCAGAATCCGGAGTTGATCTGACTGAGGGCACCTGTACGGCAGGTAATGTTTGGTTTTGAATGAGATGGTAGTGGGAAGCATACAGTTTTCGACCACACACTTCCCACACACCCTTTAGAATACTGGTTTGGAAACATTTTTCTAAAATTTGGTGTTTAATAAATATCAGCAAAACGTCAACTTTTGATACGTCGATCTTTTTTGGAATGTGCGTCGAAACAATCTACTCCCGTCTCAGTAGTGGCTTATTGGAAACCAAATAGAAAGCCCCTACAGAAGTAGTTAAAGCCAGCTCTGCTGTATCATAGTGTGAAAGTCTGACATGCTGTGGCGGGGGGGGGGGGGGTGTTAGTAAGGTACTGCATTTTAAAACCAGTGTTCGTATCAAGATGCTGCTTTTAGCGCTATGGTTCTTGCTGCACGTGATGACATTGTGCCGCTATCAGAGCGAGCTGTACAATGCGCTTAGAAAGGTTTTTACAGCAGCTATGGGAGAGGAGGCTCTAGGGGATATTTGGTTTACTGCTCCTGTTAAGCTAACAAGAGGAGAACAGTATCATACGGGATCTAAGAATTTGAATTATACCCTCAAAGGATTGCAGAATAGAAAACTACGGTGACGTAATCTTGAGGGGTTACATGTACTGTATATAAATTTACCTTTACTATATTTCATTAATTTATTAATTTGAGTAAAAAAAGGTCTGGTGTGAGAAAGTGTCTATAATTAAGGCTTGGCCAAGCTCTCAAGCTGTGGTGTGTGTGTGTGTGTGTTGGGGGGGGGGGGGGGGGGGGGGGGGGGGTCTGTACTGTATGTGTGTGTTTGTCTACATCTGTATGTGTAAGTACTTGTCAAGAGCCTGGCCCAGAGGTGAGGTCAATAATACACCTGTTTGAAGGGGAGAGGCCACAGGGAAGGCAGCCTGTGACAGAGTTGACTAGCTTACCACACACAGCATTATGGCCCACTGCTGTTTCTATTCATTTCATATTACAAATAGACTAAAATAGTTAGGGAATGCATGGGAAACAAATAGACAATATTGCCTTCAGGTTGGATTGGGATTGACAGCTGGGTCAAAAGCCATTTGGAGATACAGTGGGACAATTTTTTAGTGGAATTTCCCCTTTACATTGTCTTAAAGTAAATAATAACCACATTAAATTTCAAGCCATTGCATTCAATTTTAGATTGTGTCTTACAAATTCCATTTTTTAAATTTATGTATTCAACACTTCAGTATAAAGTAAGACAAATTCAAACCTATGCAATTTAAATATAAACTTGCTTGCTGGCACTAATCTCTTTCTAATCTCTTTTAGATGTATAGTCCAAAGTATTAATATTGTTAGTTTAACTTGGAGAGTTCTGACCCAATCAATTGTATATGACTCAATAATAAAAAAGACCAACTACTTACTGGCTCTTTACTTTTAACTATAGTTTTACTTTCTCTTTGCCTCCTTCATTGAGGCAAACAGCATCCCCTAGTGGTTGCTTTTGGCACTGCATCTTCTCCTCCTCCACTTGGGGAGGTGGAGGGATTTAGTGAGCAACACGGGTAAACTGCCAGGTCTAGCATTTCAGATACAGTGCTTGCCATGGTTGGTACTGATCCCCATATTCACCATACATCACCTACAAAGTACTGAAACAAAGGGGGATTGAAGAGGAGCAAGCAGGGAAGGAGAGAAGAGGGGGAGGGGACAGTAGAAAGTTGGAGGTCTGTTTAGTAGGGGTGAGGATGGGGGAGGAAGGGGAGGTCGGGGGGGACAATGATCGACTGCATGCGGATTTACAGAAGAGGCCTCGGAAGAAACGGCCACCTGGATTAGAGAGAGAGAGAGAGAGAGAGAGAGGGTGGGGGTGGCAGACAAAGTGAGAGAAACAGTCAAACACGAAAGAGGGAGAGAAAAGGAGAAGAGACAACAGCCAGTGATTCATGCTAACATTGCCAGAAGCAACACGTCTAGAAATATTTTATTTCTGGTATCTTCACTGTGAGTCAGTGTATTAGGGAACTGCAGGGAACACTCCGGGGCCATATTTAGACTCCATAGGAACTCAGCTGCACTGTGCAAAATGTATTCTGCAGAAAGCTTCACTCCACCTTATATTGCCTATTAATAATTAGAACTTCATAACATTTCAGTTCTCATTATGTGCCATAGGTAAGTCCAGGTTTGACGGGCACATTTTTGCACATGCTATTTTTTTTGTAAATGACTGCATGATTATGGTTGGGGTTGGATTACAACACCTCAATTAGCCCATCCAAGGCTAACTGCATGTCTGGTGCTGAAGTGGTGGTCCCATGTGTCCTGCCACATGATGCTTAATTCTCCCTTTTCCATATGGGTCTTACCCACAGCAACGTCTATATGGTATTATGATCTGTAGCCCGAGGCATATGGCATTTGGTGGACACACTTTCATGCAAAGCGCCTTACAGTACCCTGGGTGCATACATTTTTAGCATGGGTGGTCCAATCAAAAATCAGACCCTTAACTCCGGGAGCGTTAGCGCCATGCTCTACTTATTGGGCTACAGAACCAGAGAACTGAGGACAAATAGCTTCATTTTCATGGTGAAATTTCATAAGATTGGGGTTTATTCCAAAACATTATATATCCATTTAAAAAAATACCTGACTTCTCTCTATTATTTTAAACATACAGATGATTGCACATTTATAAAATATCACTACTTTGAAAGCAAAAGTGTTAGATAGCTAGTCATTTCTATCTTGCAGGAGTTTTCCTTTATATTTAATCTTTTTTTCTTTTTTTACCCAGGAAAGGATTTCTGAGCAACCATGCTGTTCTGTAGCAATACCCTGGTTCACATTTGACCCCATTCACAGGTTGAAGCTGCCCAGTACAAATAGTCTGCCTCTGTTGACCAACAAGCAGTTGAGGGAGACCGGAACGTTACTCATTCGTTTCTTGGCTCCGGTTTTTCCCCTGCTGACCTTGGGATTTGGTCACAAGTCTGCCTCTCTGACATTTAAGCTCCTGCTGCAACTATTTTGTAGGTACGACATGTCCTGGGGACTTAGCGGGGCTATATGGCTTTCAACATTCCCCACATGTTCCTATGCTTCTCTGCATAGAAATACTGCACATCCTTACCTGCTCAGGACTATTAGCTGGTTGAGGCTTCCGGCTGCAGGCCGTAGAGCTTGGCTGGGTCCTGATTATCACAGGCGTGACTTCTGGACACAGAATTCACATTCAGACACATGCTACACAGTACGCCAGAGGCACGGGCCGCAGGACCACCGTCACCAGCAGTAGAGTAGCAGCGATAGCAGCAGTAGCAGTGACAGCAACAAGGGGGCAGCCATGGATCAGCAAGGCACAGCAGTGAGGGAGGGAAAGCAGTGATACCAGCTGTAGTTAGTTATCTTGTCTTCTAGCGTAGGGAAGATCAATGCATTCAGGTAGGATATCCATTACCATGCAACAGTAGGTCATTTATCTGATTACTGACTATTGGCAGACGATGCTAGAAGTATTGAGTTCATCCCTGATGGCCTGCAGAAACCCCCAGTTGCACCCTTTACTCTGTAATTGACAGATGACATTGTCTCTCATTGACTCAGATTCTCTCACATCTCAAAATAAATGTGGAGGTTTCTGCAGGACACTGAAAGCCTGCATTAAATAGCAACAAATACTATCAGGTGTGCGGTAATCTGTGAGGGCGTGCCAGTCTTACCTGTTGTCATTGATATCTGTGGTGTTTCCTGTGGACAGACAGAGGTGCGTATAAGGAGGCAGGCAGGTGCACGGTGAGAGGGGCGGTGTGTACATTTGGGGGAACAAGTGGGTTTGTCACAGACACACGTGAGTTTAACTGAGTAACGTGGTCGTGCTCAGAGCATCGGAAGAATTATCTTCTGATGCTGATGTTTCTGATCTTTATTGCATTAGTGCACAAGCTTCTTAACGATTCTCTTTGTGGGCGGACCAACAGTGAGAACAGCAATTACAGGAAAAATGGGACCTCTAGGATGGCTCTATTTGTAGTACCCAGAGCACAGGTACATTGTTTGGAGACAAATTCAATAAAACATGTACTTCTACTACTACTAAAGCTACTACTAATATTAGATTAGCGTGGTGGCCCTTTATTTTGAAATTGCAGTTATGCAGCAGTGGCTGTACAAACTAACAAGAAAGAAAGCACACAGCAATAAACAAACTAAACTTATTAAAAGTATACAGATTAGTGCATAGTGGCAATAAATTAGCAAATGTGCAATTCTGAGTAGTTTACTAGTAATAGTACTTCTAACTATTACTGAATTCCTATTAAGGCAGACAGGACACAGGCTGTGTTCTGGCAGTGATATACCTAAATCAACATCTCAATAAGTCTTGGCACAAACTTGCATTGAAATAATCTTAGTATGGATGCATTAGCAGGCACTTGGTTGAGTGTGTGTGCTCTTTGGCTCCATTTGATTATTTGGCTATTATCAGGGAGCTCATGCTCCACTGGCTTTTAAGGCAGTTCAAAACAGTCGTTCTGGCCAAGCTGCAGAGGTCGAAAAAAAAAAAAAAAAGGATTATGACTTTATCCTCACAGGAACTCTCAAGGCTATACGTCTAAACAGACTCAAAATGACCAACAAAGAAAAACAACATGATGGAGTGTTTTGGGTGCTGGCCTTGCAGTGTTGCTTGGCTTTCTTTTAATAAACCTTCTCCAAAAGTTCCCACTCAAAGTCTGGCTGACAACTATAGCCCACAGTAACAATGAGCTAGCAGACTAAGGAAATTTAATTTAATTTAGGTTTGTGAGTGTAAATATTTTGAGATGATTCATAACTTCATAGTAATAGTAACACTTTTCCCACCAGAATTATTATTTCATCTCATTTTGGACTGAAATCCTATTTTTGACAGGGTTCAACCAACATGGGTTGTTGAAGGCCAGTACCAATAGTGATATTTTTAGACTCAAGTCGCCAATAGCAAATATTCTATGTGGGTTAGCAGCTCCTTGAGGCAGGGTGACCCACCGCACCTAGTCAATGGTAATGGTAAAAACAATTAAATGGATAAGTAAAATGTACAAAGAAAATCTAATTTCACTGCAGGTTTTACAGTAGCTGTGCTCTGGGAGGAACCTCTACCGTATTGGCAGTGGATGACATGATTGCCCGCTGTATCTAATAAAAAACAAATACCGGCAAATGATATATTGTCCTAACCCTATTGTAGACTTTAATTGATTATTCCTGGCTGATACTAGAGGTGAGGCACTGTTACACAACTGTACCAGCTGTCATCACTGGGTCAGAGAAGGAGGTGGGCATCCAGCCTGCCTGGCCTGCTCTCTATCTGGCTGAGTAATGACACTGCAATTCTCATTTGTCTCCTCTAAAGTCTGCTGCTGATGGGCGTGCACAACACACACACACACACACACACACACACACACACACACACACACACACACACACACACACAGAGAGAGAAAGGAGGCTGTCTGGCAAATAGGTAGACACACAGACTAAAGTGTGTAAAGTAAAGACAAACTTGTGTAAAGCCACCCGCACAATCACACTTATAGAGGATGTACTGATATATATATAGACACGGATACCGTACACACACACACAAGAACACGTGCACACCCATACTGCATATGCTCACACACAGACAGACAGGCAAATGGACGACAGCAGCAGCAGGAACCCATTATACAGTAAGAGCATCCTCTCAGTGCACCTGCAAAATAATAGCCTTTATTGTATGGAAGCTGTATCCCAAGACTATTGACCCTCTCTCTCACACACAGCTATCATCTGAGACTTCCTATAACTCAGCCCCCAATTACAGCTAACACTGCCACAACAGCCAATAGAACCAAGAAGCAGAATGGTTACCGCACCAGTGGGGCAATCACTGCAAATTGGCATAACTACCAGCACTTGGTAAGAGTATATAAAACCACGCTCAGGCAGAATGCTTGGTATGACAGCGTAAATGGCAGTCACTACGGGAAGAATTGGCAACTCGGTTGGAAGCCACGAGGAGAGGATATTGGGCATGAAGGAGAAAAAAAAATCATAAAATGGTCATGATAGTAAGTTAAATCGCTCCTGCTGATCGTGCTGATTTCACTTGTGTCAACAGAGCTCACCATTTTCTGAGTCAAGCATCTCTGCAGCATTGTCTGTTTGGCTCACTGGTTCAGCTGGAAGCCTGCCCAGAACAGAAAGAAGACCTTTATGTACACAGACACATTTCATGTCACCAGGATACTCATAACGCACGTACACACCTGACATAAATGACATAAATGACAACTAGATTATGCTCACGTGTTTTTCTGAGCGTCATTGTCACGGGTGTCGTTGTTTTGACAGTCGACCTGCTTGATAGGGCTGTTCTGGTTGGAGTTGGCCTGGGGTGACTGGGGCTCAGTCTCCGGGGCTGGGGCCGGGGCCGGGGCCGGGGCCGGGGCCGGGGCCGGGGCCGGGGCCGGGGCCGGGGGCGGGGCCGGGGCCGGGGGCGCGGCGGGAGCGGCCGGTTGGGCTTTGCTGCCGTTGAGGACGGCGCCGCCGAAGGCAACGGGGTGATCGCTGTGGCCGCGTACGAAGAAGGGGTTGGTGGGAGAGCACGGCGGGTAGTGGCCGGGACGCACAGGCTTGGCTGTCGGCGATAAAGGAGAATCGATTGAGCGGTTGATCCCTTCGTTCATTCTTTCATCCATCCGTTCATCGAACATTTCATTTTCAGTAATATCAAAATACACCATATCAGTAATAGGACCAGTTGTATATATGATTTGATTGCAGATTGAATTGTGAGAATTTAAAGAACTACTAATGTCCTAAACTTATAACTGTAATGACATTGCAATACTGCATTCTCATACCAATGCATCACTCACACCAATGCATCACTCATACCCATGCATCACTCATACCCATGCATCACTCATACCCATGCATCACTCATACCAATGCATCACTCATACCCATGCATCACTCATACCAATGCATCACTCATACCAATGCATCACTCACACCAATGCATCACTCACACCAATGCATCACTCATACCAATGCATCACTCATACCAATGCATCATCATTGGATCATCATTGGATGCATCACTGCCCGTTGCCAGATTAGAAAATGGTGCTTCGTTACATCATCTCATCTGAGATTATATGGCTTTTTTTTTTTGCTGGATTAGATCACTAATCATGTGATCACTGATGATGTGTGTCTGAACTATTAGAAATGAAGATATCTGCATGTGAAAAAGATGCACAAAATGATTTCAAACTGTGTAAGTCTACAGCTGTTGAGATGTTTATTTGTCGAGTATGCCTGTATGTCTGTATGAGTGTGCCAAGAGAGACAGATGGAGATAGAGACACAGAGGTGTGTGTGTGTGTGTGTGTGTGTTACCTATCTGTGCTGCATGGGGCCTGCGGAGGGGGTTGCGGGCCCTCATCACGTCTTTGATGCGCTCCACCTCCTGCTGGTAGCGGCGCCGGTCCTTCATGGCTCCTTCCTTCGCCTCCTTCAGTGCGCCCTCCAGGGCCTTAACTCGCTCAGCCGTAGACCGAAGACGTTTCTCCAGTTTTGGAAGCTCGCAGCGAAGATCTGCATTGTCACGTACCAGCTGTAACACACACACACACACACACACACACACACACACACACACACACACCTCAATGTAAAGCTCAATACATCATGGTGATTTCAAAATGCTATATTTAGCACCTTTAATACAAGCAGGTAAGGTAAGGTAAAACCACTGGCAGAGCCCTTTGAAGACAGAGTGCAAAACTAATCAACATCCTGCACAGAAGCCAAAAAAGATAGCATTCGCCCGCGGGTTCAGCCACCGGGCGAAGTTAGCTAGCGATGAAAGTGGACCGAGGTTACCGGGATCCAGCAGAACCACCTGGGGCTCGGAGGTGCGTGTTTAACGTTTGGTGGTGAACCGTTTTAATAGAAGAGACAAAAAACGAGGGCAGGTCTCCCACAGGAAGAAGACTAGAGTATAATAAGTTATCACAGACATCATGTGTATTTGTGTGTGTGTGTGCGTGCAGCTAGATAAATAGACGGACAGACGGACATCATTCATGTTCACATTAGGAATAATCGAGGGCAGAGGAACTCATATATAGCCCCCTGTGCACTGCTCACTGCCGTCTGTGGGAGCCTTATCACTGCCCACTGGGAGTGCGCTGATTTATGAACACACCTTCAGTCTTCCCTTCCCACAGTATCAGCAGGTGGTGGATGGGATGGCCTCTCCCAGCAGCCACTTTAGGATTGCTTTTCTGCCTGACAGACTGCTGTAGTGCAGCTCTTGACAATCTGCCAGTCTGAGTGTGTCTGCCAGTCTGCAGAACATTTATCGCGGTACACTTAATTTGCCGCGCGTAGGAGTATGAATGTAGGATGTAAGAGCGCGTGTGTGCACATGTGTGTTTATGTCTCTGTGTTAGAGCACATAGTTGCATTTGAGAGTGTGTGCGCGTGTGAAAACAGCAGAGAGGTGTATGCAGCATGAACCGCATGTGCACTTTGTGTTTCATGCATCTGAGTATGTCTGTGTTAGTCCGCGGGGATGCCTCAGCCCGAGGCGGCGGTGGTTAACACTTCCTGCTGCCCTGTTTTCAAAGGGACTTTTATCTGAAGTTGCAGTAGAAAGATGATTGATGATGCTGGCATTACTTGTGCCCAGAGGACACCAATGACAAATGGCACACTGTGCTCTCTATTTTCATTTGTCTCGCTCTTTTTGTCCTCTTCCCACATTCTATTCTGCTCGGATGTCTCTACCTTCCTACCCACAATGCCTCAGGATCGCTAAGCAAAGTGGACAATTTGTTCTAATTTATAAAGCAATGGTGGACAAAAATGTTATCTTCCCTCTCTTTTCCTAAAATCAGAGTTTTTACATGCATCTGCTGCTTGTTGGTACCTGTTTGTGAACTTTTGTAAGCTGGTCCAGGTTGTTTTCAAGAAAGGAAATCTTCTGTTTCTGGGTGGTGCACCCTCCGCTATCATCAGCCTCCATTTCTGAACTCTGGAGATTAAAGAATGGGTGCATAGTGTATCAGAGAACAATGTAGATCAGTTGTTTAAAATGAAGGCATTCACATCTATACTTAGCTAGTGCACGTTCTGACATGGCACCTACCCGTAACGCATGGATGTGGATGAATTGGTAGGTTACTCGAGTCACTTACTTTTTTAACTCGAGCCGTGAGATCTTGAACGAAAAGCTTCCGAAGATTGTGGAGAGTGTGGAGTTCACGAGCCTAAAGAGAGAGAGAGAGAGAGAGAGAGAGAGAAAGAAAGCATAGGGAGTGAGAGGCTATCTACTGGATCACTGTCCTCTATGGAAGCTGACTTAACCTTGATCACAAATAATGACTTACGACAGTTTCCTCCAGTCCTTTGAGATCCTGTTTAGACTGCTCATGTCGCTCATGGAGAAATCTTAGATAGATAAAAAACACAAACATTTTCAGCGAATTTGAGAAAAGTCACACTGAATTCTTCTTTAAAGCCCCAGGAAACTTGGCTTGAAATAGTAAAAATGAATATATGATATCAAAGTTTAGTGTCTAATTAAGCATCCACAAAAATCTGAGTGAAAATAAACTTTCAGAAATATTAGAAAACCTAGTTCAAAAACAGCTCATTTAGCTGTTTAGACCGTTTCTCAGGACTGTGTAGGCGTGTCAGATCAGGATTTGATTGACATCCTGACAGGATGGATAGCTCCGCCCATGTCAAACTGTCAAGCTGTTGCACCTGTTGGGGGAGGGACAACTGACGTGCATTTTTTAATGATTGGATTAATGAATTCTCTGCGTCATAAATCTCAGAAAATACCACGCCCAATTCAACCCCACTGTTCTGAACCCCCCACTCATTTGAACTAGGCAGATGTGCGCTAATATTTATTTTCACTCAGATTTTTGTGGATGCTTAATTAGACACTAAACTTTGATATCATATATTCATTTTTACTATTTCAAGCCAAGTTTCCTGGGGCTTTAAAGTTTCCACATTGGTGCTGAATAATTCACAAATAAAGAACAAACACATGATAGCCGGGCTACCCCATTAGTGGGCTGTTATCTGCCATCTGATGTAACACACTGCAAAGGTCAGTGCAGAAAGAAGCCTATTAACTGAAAGCTGCCAGATGCTACCATATTCCAATATCGAAAAAAAAAAAAACGTCCATCTAATTTTAGCTACAAAGCCGACTGCATCCCAATAATCCACAGAGAGAGTGGCAGACGGTCAGAAAGGTCAGAGACGCAGAAAGGTAGAAATACAGACGGCTAGGGGGGGAAAAAAAGACGAAACAAAGAAACAAAGGCAGAGAGAGATGGAAGACTGAATTAAAAGAGTCAGTTAGCCGCCCCCGAGCTGCCATATGGACGAGTATTTGAAGGCTGGCCAGGACTGTAAAGCAGAGACTCACGTCAGCTCCTCCAGCTGCCGGCTCTTGTGATGCTCCTGGCTCCTGAGACGCTCAAAGTCCCCGTGGAGTTGCTTCAGCTCCAAATGCTGCTTCTGGTTACGGCTGAAATGGTACGGGATGAACATCGACCCATTTAGGGATTCGTTGGACACAGACCAGGGTCAAGTCATCATTCAAACAAAAAGAAATCCTTCACTCTCTCAAAGCTTATTTTCCTACTTTTCCTACTGTTGTTCTGATTGTAAGTCACTCTGGATAAGACTGTCAGCTAAACGCCTTCATGTAAAACACAACTACTATTACTTTCTTTCTCTTTTCTTTAACTTTGTTATATTTTCAGGGCAGTTGACTTTTCATGCACTCTCATGAAGTGGAAATTGTCTCTATTCATACCCACTCAATGCCCATTTAGTCCCATGTACATTTCATCTATTCAGCAATTGTATTATAAACGTTTTATAGAGCATATCGGTTCAGGTTTATTGGAAGACTTGTGGAAGATTTTCAACCCGAGACACTTAATGGGATGATCTTCTCTTCTGTCTTTTTTTTGTATTAAGCTGGGTTTGGCCTGAGAGTGGCCTCGGAAACCATCTTACCATCACATGAAAAAAAGGAAACTGTCTGTCCTTGTAAAACACTAAAGCTCAAGCTGTTCCCAGTGGTAGGTGAAGAGAGGTAGAGTGTTCCACACAGGCTACAGAGGCAAGTGAGAATATGTTGCCTATTGTGTCCATTTTAGATTCCCTGCAACCGCTTGAATGATCGTCTTTATCTACTGTTAAATGGATGAGAGACTGCCTAGAGGAGATCTACAAATCTACGCTAGTCAAGTACACATTCAAAATAGTTTCAATGAAAAGCACTGGTGTGCTTGATGCTAGAGCACTGCATGCATTTTGCACTGACAAGCCTTTGACTACACATACGTTTGACAGAGCGAATCTGCTGCAACTCAATAATGTTGATTGATCTGCCATCACTGGTCCGGTGAGCGCAGTCAGTAGGGAGACTGTCCTTGAACCAGAGGACCTGGGTCCCCATATTGGCAAGCATCCAAGTGTCCATCCTTAAGTGTCTTTGAGCTGAATCCCTAAAAGCACAAGGGGTGCTGTTGTCTAGGTAACCCCGCACTCTTTGCCTGCTGGTATATCACTTTAAACAACTTCTCCAATGCCACAGCACTTGCACAACTATTGAGCATGTATCTGACACTGACACCTACTCACCCTTTTGACAGAAGAAACCAAAACAAACAATGTTGTCAATAGTATTGACTGACCTACAATCGCTGGTCAGGTCACATGAACTAAAGATGCAAACCATCCACCCATCCATTTTCTAGCCACTTATCCAGGCGCCCTGGAGGGCATCCTTACCAGACGCTCAAACCACCTCAGCTGGCTCCTCTCGATGTGGAGGAGGTGGCTCGGCTCCAACAAGGTCCTCTTGGATATGCTGTCTCCTCACCGTGCAAACCAGATATTGCATTCAGTCCCTGTTCCAGCTAGAGCAGCTCTCCAATATCTTTTTGTGAATTCATCTACTGAGGCCATATATCCTCGATTTTAGCATTCTACACCGCTTACCAGGTTAGAATTGAATTTAAGATTTCAGCCCACAGATAGTGGAGTGGTTAAGTCGCCTGCCTCTGAAACCACTTCTGGCCTGGATCATATCAACCCAAGCTCTCTCTCCTGCATCTTCTCCCTACTCGGTCTCCCTCTCTACCTTTCCACTGTCTAAATAAAGTCTTAAAATAATAAAGGTGAGAGGACTCGCTTTTACTAAATAACTATCTACATTTTTTATTATTATTATTAGAATTATTATTATTATTAGCATTAGTATTATTGTTATTATTGTTATTAGAATTATTATTATTATTAGCATTATTATTATTATTATTATCATCATTATTATCATTAGTATTATTGTTATTATTATTATTATTATTATTATTATTGTAGTTGTTCTTACTGACGCTCATTCATACACTGAACAGCATGTATGCCTGACTAAAGACTCAAGCGGTCCAGAGATGAATAGTTCTACTTTAAAACACTTTCCCAGTCCTGATGCTGCTCCTACACTAAGCTAAGAACTACGGCAGTCACTTCCACAGCCCCATGTGTGAGAGAAGGTGGGGAATTACAGTGAGGCTACTGACTCTGTTAAGTCGTCGATGATTTTCTGCTTCTCATTGATCTCGTCTCGCAGGCGGCCAAGCTGCTTACTGTGCGACTCGCGGTGCGACTCCATCTGCTGCTCCAGAGCCCTCTGAGGTATGGGCAACAAGACGGGGTGAGAGACACGCGTCGATAGTGAGAGAAGAGAGAGGCACGTCTTGGCAACAAGAGGTGGGCAATAAAAGGAAACACGCACGGCACACGACGGAGGAGAGAATTACACACACACCAGTGCACATGCGGACATGCAAGCACGCATGGGTGTTGGGCAACACATATAAACAGACGAACAGCAACTATGTATAACATGCACACACCAGCAATGAGAAGGGAGGAAGACACATATGGCTAATGAAAGTGTGTTACACACACCGATGCACAGATGGACAATGCACAAACACATGTAGGGACATATGAATATGTGCACACACAAGTAGATAATGAAAGAGGAGAAAGATGAATATTGGCAACTGGAGAGTGTTATACACAATGCTGCACACATGTTGCATGCATGAGAGCAAGTACAAGTACAGAAGCACATGCATACCTAAGAATGCACATTCTTAGGTATGCTCACACACACACACACACACACACACACACACACACACACAGAACAGCAGTTATGTGCTGCCGCTCTGCGATAAAGGATCATTAAACCAAATTTCTCTCACTGTATCACTGTAGTCATGGTTACCTTTACATCACCAGATTCCTGGACAGCTGTCTGCTCCTCCCTCCTGGCAACCTGTGACATGGTCTCTGAAACACACACACACCCACACAAACATTTATAGGAGAAAGGACAGAGTGAGAGAGAGAGAGAGAGAGAGAGAGAGAGAGAGACAGTCACAAAAGATAATTACAGTGCTGTAGATGAGAGTGGTGTCAGGGACTTTGATCGGGTATTGACTATGAGGTCAGGGTGGGTGACCTAATTGGTGCCTTGCATTTAATGATGACTACTGTTATAAATTACAGTCAGAGTCTCTCGGTCAGACTCTGGCTCTGTTGCTGACTCACTGAGTGACACTGCCTACTGTTCATGATGTGTGATGATGTGCGCTAGGCTGTGCTATCAATATGACCTGCAGTACTTTATGTTTATCTACATCTACAGTGACTTTAGGATCACCTGACATGATCCTGGAGCGGGGCCAACATTGATTTATCTGCCTTTAAATCCACTTTTGATTTAATATACTCTGGGACTCTGCAGTGAGAATGCTTTAAATTACCTTTGGCCTGATTTCTGAATTTGTGTCCTGGCCTGACTATCGCTATGGCCTACCTCACTCACTCCCGGATTTACTTTGCCTCTACTATGTCCAGAGATTATTTAGTTTGACTGTGTTGGATGATTTACCTCATGCTCGCCCCTGGTGTCAGTATAACCCCAAGCCTGTACTTTAGCCAGATTTCTAATGTAGATTCATTATCGTGCTTGAACGCCCCCGCAGTACTGAACTCTCGCCCAGCTCCGATGTTTGTTTTTTGGCTCTGTTGAAAGAATCCCCTTCTTTAAACCTGTAGTTTGTTTGGATTTATAGAGCATAGATCCAATGTGTTCCTTGAGCCTTGAATTTGACCTGCTTTATTGACCATACATCTACCGGGTTTTTTTGCGCCTGAGAATATTTTCCTCCTTTGAGTCTGAACCGATTCCTTGCTCTCGCTCTGTGTATTCAGCCATGTTGGTAAAGTATTTTAACTTGAGCCTGGAGCTTCGACACTTTTATTACACATACATTCCATATGTTGTCATCTTGACTATGGTGATGAAATATTCCTCCTACCTCACACTTAGATTTGTACCATAGATCTATGATGTGCTTGACCATTTTGGAGTGTTTCTACCTTGAGACTCAAATTTCATAGATTATACACTGAGCCTGGAGTTCGGCTGTAGATCCATTATATTGACGGTGCTACTTCTGTTGACCATACCGGTACACGTCGTTCTACCTTGAGCTTGGAGTTTCGCCAGCTCCTCGCTCAGAGAGTCGTAGCTGTCCTCCAGGTGTCTCTTCTTCAGCTCCACGTTCTGCATGTACTCGGTGAGAGAGCGGATCTTCGCCTCGTGCTGAAAGTCAGGAACACACAGCGACTCAGATGTGGAAGGTATACTGATGAGCCGAAGGACCTCTGCCCGAGAGAGCACGTTCACGCTCGCAAACTGACAAAGGGCTTTATACCGAGGATTAAATGTACTTTCTACTTTGTGGCGTTCATTAAATATTAATGCTCCTTGTTGACGTGGGAATTCATTTTAATCCCTCAGAGAGCAATCCATTCTTCTAAATCACATCATGGACGCTTAAAGCAAGCAGGAGAAGCAAAAAGTAAACCCAACACCGCTGCCATCGTGTTTATCGACATCAGGACCTCTCAGACGCAACCGATCACATCCACGTCAATCCCTTCACCTGTGAAATGAGGAGTTGACACGAGGACAGCTCCCTGCCCGTCTCCTCCATCTTGCGGTGGCACTCCGTCTGCAGGTTCTCCAGGTGGCGGCAGCGCTTCACCATGGACTTCACCTCCGACTTGATCTTGCTGATGTAAAGACGGGCCACCGTGAACTCCTCCTCGATCGCCCCTGTGATCTCCATGGGCTGGAGTATTGTTGGGTAGAGGAGGGTAGGAAAAAATAGTAGAAAAAGGTAAGAAGAAAGAAAGAAAGAAGAGGCGGAGAGCCTTTTGGCATTTTTTAACACACATCCATTACATTAACAGATGCTGCCGCTGAACCGCGGAGGAGAGAGTAAACACATCAATATCAATCTAAATGTGATAGCTAACATACGCCAGTGGATCAATCCTAGTATGGATAGGCGTTGAAATTCCTTGTTCATAACCTAGGTTCAGGTGGATGTCACACCTCATGTCAGGGGGACGTTCAGCAGAGACGTTTCAAACCAGGAAAGATATTAAGACACGCTCATCTTTTGTCACAGATATCATATATTTTGTATCTCAAGTGTCTCATATTTCTGTCTCGTGAAACAGATCCGGTGTTTAGTGAACCCACCAGCTTGATGTCCCGGTTCCCGACGATGGTGCTGAACTCCCTCAGGTCCCTCATCAGCCCGTTGAGAATCTCGGCGATGCGCTTCCTCTGGTGACTGCTCACTTCCTGGATGCGGGACAGCTCCGCCTCTAATGCCATCAGGTGGGCCTGTGGGGAAGGGGAGGAAAGGAAAGGAAAGGAAAGGGGCCAAGGGAGTGAACAGAGGGGAAAGGCGAGAGTGGAGAGGAGTTGGGAATAGCGATGGATGGGAATGTGAGAGGAAAATAGAGGAAAAGAGGAATCCCGGGAGAGGGGAGAGGAGAAAATAGGAGGGGGGATTAAAGCGAGAAGATGAAGCGAAGAAGGGTATTGGCATTTTAAAGCACGTACAACGCAATACATTTTAACCTCTGACCTTGTTGTTATTCAAGACATCTGAGTAGCAAAGCTTAATGGACGCTAGATCTCAAATCAATAGACTCGGTATGTAATGGGCGCTCGGTGAAGGGGACCGTGAAAGTGAGTGATGAGGCTTACGGCCCCCTTCTTAATTTTCCACACCAGGCGGCTGCTCCACAATAGCTCCAATGGCCTTTTAAGGCTGAGCTTAATCAATACCCAACACAAAAAGCAGGAAGAAAGTAAAAGGTTAAAAAGGGGGGCTGCAGTAACTTTTAAAGGGAATTTCCACCCAAAAACAAATCCATTGAGTCTTGATTTTTGAACATGAGCAAGATTCCCCCAGAGCTAGAAACAATAGAGGCACGTCCTAATTTCACACACACACAAAAAAAAAACCTGCAGCTACTAGAAGTGACACTGATTGACAGTGGCAATGCCATCATAATAAAATCTGTTCACATTTTGATCACACCCAAGCCTCAAAATCTCTAGTTCTTAGTTTTTGGGAGAGAGTATTTGCATTTCATAAACATTGAGTTGGATGTATTGATCCCAGAAATAATGTGGGTGAACTCCGTTTTAAGGGTGGGTTTTCACTTGGAGGTGACTGGGAGGTGCTGACAGGATCATCTGTTAACTGAAAGGACCATTAACCACCTTCTTACATCGCAAGTCGCTCCTTTAACCCGGCCTCTCCGTCTTCATCTCCTTCGTTAACTTCAACCCGTCCAATCGTTTTTCTGGGTCAGTCCCCGCGCCATAACATTAACTCAGCGTAAACGGCAGTAAATAATAAACCGAGATCAATTAGTTGAGAAATTGGTAAGAGGTGTTGAAAGCGAAATGTTCCATTTAGTCGAAAAAAGATACATGGATGGATAGAAGGGAAGAGAGGGGTGGATGGATGGATGGATAGATGGATGCGTTCGGGAATAGACAGATTCCAGTGAAAGCAATGATGAAGACAGCTGAGGAGGCAGTGGGGGGAAGGCAGTGATAAATGTACTCCATTGCGCCATTCTTTCTAGGTCAGTGCTTCACCAGTTTTAGTGAAATTTCAAAAAAAAAAATCCACATCAATATACAACAACACCAAAACCTTGGAGGGGCTGCAAATTAGTCATAATGAGTCAGGAGGGCCGCCGAGCTGGAAGGCAGCATCCCTGGGAAGAAGTAACAATGTTAGGTGGGAGGTCAGGCGAGACAGTAATCCGGTGACAGGGGGGGGGGGGGGTTGGGGGGAGCTACAGAAGGAGGCGGGATGATGGAGGAGAGAGCGCGGATTCGGAGGGGGGGTTAGCGCGGAGTGACGTGTGCGATGAGCAATTGTGTTGTCAGCCGCTTTCATCATTATCTGGACCGGCTTCTGAGGAAGACAGAGGAGGGAGAGAGAGACACAGAGAGAGAGAGAGAGAGAGAGAGAGAGAGAGAGAGAGAGAGAGAGAGGAGGACACCCTGGCACACTGTAAAACGCTTGATAAAATATTGAATGGGTTTTAAGAAGGTGAATAATGGTCCGTTCGGTCCACTGAGCCAGCTCCAATAGTCTTATTACCTTTGGTATTGTTTCTGTTTCTCTACCCCTTTTTCCTCGTTCTCTCCTTCCGTCCATCTCCATTGAATTTTGGGCCAGTAGTTCTGCATCTTCTTGTCCTCTATTCTACTCTGTTCTATTCTATTCTGCCTATACCATCTACAGTACATATCCACAGATCTGTCATTTTACTAGATTGTTTCTAATAATCTTAACACAATTATTTCCATCTGTGGTTGTCAGTCTTTCTCTTTCTCTTTCTCTTTCTCTTTCTCTTTCACATACCACGTGACCAGTGTATGAATCAGTCGGTATGTTGATCATGGGTCAACAACTGGATTTTTTATGTAACATTTCCGAACAATCAATCAGATTAATTGTATGCTGCTTGATTGGGCAGTACATGATGAAAAATGTCAGAAAATGTTCATGACATGTGATGAAGGCTGGAAGCCAGATTTGAAGCCATCTACACGAGAGTTAACAACCGAGCCAACCTGGAAGCCCGACCCACCATTTTCTTAGCCAGCTCCTCGGCCAGCAGCTTGTTCTGCATGCTCTTCTCCTCCACCTCCAGGCTCTTCTGGTCGTAGTTGACCGCGAGCTCCTCCAGGGCCTGGAGGACCTCCTTCACCTCCGTCTTGGCAGATTCATTCTCTGTCTGCAGCCTGCCCAGCTCCGACTGCACCTTCTCGCTGTCCCCGCGGGACGATGCCAGAAGCTGAGTTGAACACAGAGAAAGACAAATGTTACAGGAGCATAACATGCACCGAGCAGCATCCCCCGGGAGTAAACCGCTACATACACGGATGCTGTACATGTTCTCCTTTACACGGCGGAGCTGCTGGATCATCTCATCCATTGGCTGGCAAGGGAATAAGCATGATCTTAGGAATGAACCTGCGTTGCCATAGGAATATAATTTGATGTAAAAGCTGAGATGTTTTTTGAGATGTTGTCTGCTGATACGTACGGCACTGCAACCCACTGTGGGCCATTTTGTTAATACAGACAGATGGATGTTATGGGTAAATATGACGCAAAGTGCCTGCCTGTATGTATTTTAACCTACTTCACAGACTGTGCTTGGCTATACATCAACTGATACTGTAAGAGCTGACATCATTTAGTCGCCATGGTATCTGCCTGTACGCACACCACCACAGCACTGTGGGCCATTTTGCAATACAGAATGGATGTCATTAAAGAGTGTTTTACTACCCAGAGTGCCTGCTTGTTTGTAGTGTAGCCTACAGACTCTGTTCAGCTATATGGATATGAATTCATGTCATAAAAGCTGATGCTTGGTACTTATGTCTGCTTATATGTAACACAACTCACTGCAGGCCATTTTGTAACACAGTTGTTTTGCAAATGTGGAGTCTTCCACTCGGCAGGGGTGTGCCTGTTCCAGTACACTACAGCTTATTGCGGGCCCACTGGTTTAGCCATACAGATGAGAGGATGCTATAAACATAGTCTTTTACCTGCCAGGTTGACTGCCTGTATACATTTGGGAAACAAACGTGGCACACACTCAACTGCAGCTTGCAGATTCACTAGCTTCACTCAACTCCAGCATGTAAATTCACATAGAAACTACATATAAAATCGCTTATTTTTGTTAGCATGCCATGGTGTAAGCCACGCCAACTTTAAAATATTAGGTGTCTCCGCAGTAAATGGATGAGAATTCAAAACTTTGTGTTGCCAACAAGACCTAAAGAGAAACGGGTATACCCTGCAGATAGTGGGAGGCCCCAAGTGCATCTATTGCAACATACAGTATATCTATCACATGTATGTGTTTTACTGTGCATCGATCCTTGTACTGATCCTTTGTGTTGAAACAGCCACTGCAACCTATTCTGTTTTAAATTGTTGTGTTAAAGTACAAGTGAATATACTTATTGTGGCAGAAAACGTACTCTTGTAAAGCAAACATACCCCCCCCCCCCCACAAAAAAAAAGATTCATCTAGTGGGTAAAATAATAAACCATTCATTGTTGCATTCACCGGGACATCTATGATTGGCACATTCGCAGGTACCGCAGCCTACAGTGGGCCATTTAATCATACAGATGAAAGGATGCTGCAAAGCTGATGTCTTTTACCTCCTCCTGGTCAAGCATCTGCTCCTTCAGCTTCTCCACCATCTGGCTCTGGTGGTTGATCTCATCATCCTTCAATGGTAAATAGTCACAGTGAAGAGACACAGTTCATTTACAGTTTGATATATTGTACACATTGATACATTGATAGATGCTATGCAATTTCTAATATCAATGCATTATGTGAAACTACATTTTGATATCATCTTGTCTACTGAAGTGAATTATTGGCTGATTTCAACGTGCTGTTGTACAAGCATACACACAGAGAGGAGATATAGATGAAATACTACAAATGAAAAACACTATATAATACAATTAAGAATAAAAGTGTAGGAGACCCGTATCAAATGACTACTCTAAATGGATTCAGTTGTTTTTCTGTGGTCGACTGATGTGTGTCATAATGGAAACAAGAAGATCACTCCATGTGAACCGCACCCATCTGAAACCGCAGACTGAAGCAAACACAGAACGCAATAGAAAACATTTCCTTTCCCCCCCTGCTGTTCTGCTGTTGGAGTGAACATATATAATTTACGCATCCCCAACGGATTGGCCCGTAGGTGCTACTGTAAACATGCATATGCCTACATGTGTGCAAACCGCAGTAAAGGGATTATTGCGTCACTGTAAAAACATGGTTATTTGAGCTGCATCTTTATAACGGGCATAAAGAGAAAAATATGCAATGACATTTGACTGGCTCTGCACAACTAGTGGGATATCTTTGTTGATGTATTAAAATAAAAGCCTTTAAATGACACATTAAGCACTATGGAGCTTTTCAGAGAGTATGCATTTGAATGTATTTCCAGTCACAATCAATCATCACAACAGGGCTTGGATAAGTGAGGTATACTGCTATGTGTCTGCTCCTGCATTCATTTACATGACTGATACATGTAGGATACACACTTTGCATTCATGTGTGCACACCGCTGCACAAATCCCAACCGCCACACGTGTCCCAACTGGAACCTCATGCCGCACCCATTCGTCACCTTGTCATCCAGCTGTTTGTAAAGCTTGCGGATCTCCTCTTCGTACTTCTGCCGCTCCTCCTCGGAGATGTGCACCACGATGGAGGATGTGGGGCAGGAGGGGCTGCAGGGGCTGCAGATGTCGAGAGGTGGCTCCTCGGCTTCGCGGGGTGCCAGGCGCACCTCCGCTGACCCCGGGCACAGCTGCTCTAACTCCGGAACGGCCTCGCCTAAAGAGGAGGGGGTCATAGGCAATATACTTACATAGACAGAATAGTGTTCAGCCTTCACCTCCAGCATGTTCCAGATCAGTGGCCATTGAGCTAACTTCACTGTTTAGTTCTTCCTCTCTAGTTTAAGGTCTGCAAATCAGCTAGTGTTCAGTTGGAAAGGAAACCTGCCTAGACATGGCTATCAATGGCACAATGTTATGAGACTGCGCCGGTCTTTGGGGCATCCTTGACTAAAGAGTGGGACAATGTGGTACGAGACGGAGGTCAACAGCATCTATCTGTGGGAATTCCTGGCCTGAGGTGGCCAATAATATAGGGGGGGCAGCCACGTTGTCAAAATGATCCATTAGGAAATTAAAAGCACTAAATTGTGAGGCAGAGAGAGAAAGAGAGTAGAGGGGAGGAAATGTGTTTGTGTGCGTGTGTGAGTGACTGAGCGGGATGAGGCGGTAAAAGATAATAATTTTCCCTCTAAATCATTCAATAAAGATGTGTTACAATGTTTTAAAATTGATGTCAAGCAATGAGGGAGTGATTTTCAGGGGGGAAAAAAACGATGGGTGGGATTCATTACATGGCTTGAATGTCAACCCATCGCCAGCATTGAGTGCGTTGACATTTGAATTGACCTAAACTCCAGCCGGAGAGGATGCTCAGTTCAGTGTGCGTGTGTGTGTGTGTGTGTGTGTGTGTGTGTGTGTGCATGTGTGCGCTTCAAGTTGTGCTGAATACTTGTGTGTGTGTATGTCTGCGCTGATGTACAAGTGTGTGAATGCTCCTTTGTGCTCCTTAGTGCATCTATTGCAACATACAGTATATCTATCACATGTATGTGTTTTACTGTGCATCGATCCTTGTACTGATCCTTTGTGTTGAAACAGCCACTGCAACCTATTCTGTTTTAAATTGTTGTGTAAAGTACAAGTGAATATACTTATTGTGGCAGAAAACATACTCTTGTAAAGCAAACATACCCCCCCCCAAAAAAAAAGATTCATCTAGTGGGTAAAATAATAAACCATTCATTGTGTGCGCTTCAAGTTGTGCTGAATACTTGTGTGTGTGTATGTCTGCGCTGATGTACAAGTGTGTGAATGCTCCTTTGTGAGTACAAGTTATGAATCATCTGCAGACGTTATTAGCCATTGTCCGCTGTGAGGATGAGAGGATGCTCAGTTCAGTGTGTGTGTGTGTCTGTGTATGTGTGTGCTTCAAGTTGTGCTGAATACTTGTGTGTGTGTGTGTGTGTGTGTGTGTGTGTATGCGCTGATGTACAAGTGTGTGAATGCTCTTTTGTGAGTACAAGTTATGAATCATCTGCAGACGTTATTAGCCATTGTCCACTGTGAGGATTACTAATACATACGGATGCATAAAACATAAAGCCTCCAACATCTCTGCCTCTAGGACAAAGCGAGAGAATCCAGTTATACTAAGGGTAAAAAACTGAAAAACAGGAAATATAAATAGTCAAAGAATGATGCTTTTTTTAAGCATTTTCGGCACAACTCCAACAAGACTGTTTTGGCTGCTCTCTGCTCTCTTGGCCTCTATTCAGATTATATCAAGTGAGGGTAATTTCGCACTGACATGGACTGAAAAATAACGTCCACAGGCTAGCAGGTTGGTAAAATGTTCATTCCTGTCGGTACCTACTGTTAGGGACAGGGACAGGATGGAGTGATTTTGGTACAGTGGACCAGTGGATGCTGGGTTCCCTTGACGTGTCAAGCTGTGTACGTGCAAATACTTTATCTCTTTTTTTCTGCAAGCTGATGTTACGAGATTTTTGAACCAAGCATATGTTAACTGTATTAAAATTGAGATACAATTATACAATATAATATTGATGTTATTAAATATATATATAACACAAGTATTGATAATGTCAAAATGACTGGGCATCAATTGGAAAATCAACCAGTTTCTCATAGTTCCTGGACAACCCTTCCAGTACGAGTCTCACCGTTCCTCCAGCGGCTCAGCTCGGCCTCGAGTCTCTGAACCGTCTCCTTCATCGACCTGTTCTTCTCCTTCTCCTTCTCGTACTTCTTCTTCCACTGCTCGGCCGTGAGCTCCAGGTTCACGGATACCGTGTTCCTAATGGTCTTAGCGCTGATGGGAGGGATGGAGAGAGAAAGAGAGGAGGGGCGGCAGGGAGGGGAAACAGAGAGAGAGAGAGAGAGGGGTTGTGAGGGAGCCAGAACAAGAAAGGGAAGGAAACGGAAGGGGGAAGGAAAGAAGCAGGGTTGGGGGGTGGGGAAGGGAGAGAGAACAGAGGCAGAAGGGAGAAAATATTTCAGCCCTGGCTGCTCAATGAAAATGAGCTTGCATCTGATTAAACTGGGCTTGTGATGGTGCACGTAGGGAGATACAATATGCATCGTGCAGCTGAAACATCAGTTATAGCCATAATTTCATGAGTATCTACCACTGTGCAGCACAGATGGAGTTCTCAGAAGACGGCACTGTTGCCCTTATACATTTATTCCCTAATATAAATAAAGAGACAAATTAGCCCTGTCGTAATGTCACTTCTCATGACAATATCATGTCCTGAACTCTATCATAAATATCATAAAACGTCATAAATAGATTGGACTGAAGAGATGAGTGTGTCATTACACCCCTACTAGCTAACTGCGGCGGATGGCACATCCATAGAGTGGGAGACAAGAGATAACATTTTCAATTCAATCTTTTTCAAACATCCGCATGCTATGGAGCCATAAATAATTGATTTCAACTCACGCTGCACGCGTCAGACGCTATTCAGGGAAGTCATTGGTCGAGGAAAAAAAAAGCTAGTGTGAGCTTCTTTGAGCCGAAAGGAAGCAGCAGCAGAAAGCTGGCAAGCAAACCCAGCTTAAGACTAGAACGTACAGTCTTTAAACAGCCCCTAGCACCATCCGCAACCAGAATGCAACACAAGCCTTGTTTCCTAAGCAGTTCGAAAGGCCGTCTCAAGCAGAGTCGGAGGCAGTCGTATGTGAATAGCATATCTGTGCCTGAACGGCCTCGGCTCAGCGAGACAGCGATGTGTTATGGTGGTATGCGGCGTGTCGTTACCGTTGGCCGAACATCAGGGTGGATTTGGTCTCTGCATCGTTGTAGCTGGAGGGAGAGCAACAGATGAACATGGTGGTACGGCAGTTC
This sequence comes from Hoplostethus atlanticus, assembly GCA_034670405.1. Lineage (NCBI taxonomy): Eukaryota > Metazoa > Chordata > Actinopteri > Trachichthyiformes > Trachichthyidae > Hoplostethus > Hoplostethus atlanticus. The sequence goes on from JAXDDX010000259.1 coordinate 127,135, forward strand.
CCGCCCAGCGAATCCTGGAGGATGCGAGTCATTTTGCTGTCGCGGTACGGCACGTGGGTTTTCTAGAAAGAGAGGCCAAAGAGGGAAGAGGGAGGGGATGAAAGAGAGACACGAAAAGAGAGAGAAGAGGGAGGAAAAAAAAGGCCGCCTTCTTGTAAATCGCCACGCTGTGAAAGAGCATCAGCACCACAAAATAAAAGCGCTTAAACTCCTTCTACTGCACATTCATGAGATCTCTATTGAAGCTTGGGGAAGCTTTCGAAAAGGCCTTGAGTATGAATGAGGAATAAATGCCGGTCTACAGTCAACAAGATTTGCGAGGTATCTATAGTCTGCAGGCCTTTCTGCGAGGTTTATCAGGAATTCCCTAAAACCTTCAGAATAATATCAGAAGTGGAAGGGATGTTTTAGTTATGAGGATGGAGCTGGAAGGGCATATAGAGTGGGCAGAACGGGAGCAGTGGATGGAGAGACGGTGAACGTGGGCAGATGGAGGGAGAGAACGTAGAGATGGGACCAAGAATGAAAATGAGACAGCAGCTGTAGCATCAAATCAAATAATCATAAGGCGAATCTGAAGGGTGTCAAGTCTTAATAGTATACATTGCACTCTATCGTTCCCTTGGCCCGCTCACGAAGGACATCGGAGTGGAGTCTAATCTGACGCTCTCATCTAATTCGCTGCGATCTACAAGCATTAGGTGTCTAGCGGAAAACAAACAAACAATTTAGAGGCCGGGGCTAGACGAGACGAGCGAGATCGCATAGATTCTTCTCTGCACCGTACCGTTCCCTCGGCCAAGGCTGAGATGACGTTCCCCAGGGCAGACAGAGACCTGTTGATGTTCTTGGCCTCATCCAGCACCGCTCCCTCTGCGCCTGTCTTACTGACCTGACACAGATAGAAACACATAGGAAGGAATCAGTCTGTAAAGTAAGCACAGTATAGTCATCGTGATATTAGCAAGGAAAGCCTACGTTCTTTTGCTTTACCTGGCAGTCTTCTACGTGTAAAAGTTGCCGTGCCAAGCGATTGATCGTGCATTGTGAATTGTCAAGAAAAACACGGGGATCAATGGGAATCGAGTTTTTTGAGAGGGTTTCTGCAAGACATTTAAGTTCACAGGAAACCCATATTGTGTCACGATCGTCAGTTATTTATAGTAAGAGTACAACTATGTTTGAAGATGCCAAGTTGTACAATCAAGGCATTCTGCGAAGCTGCACATGCACGCACATTGCATAGTCAATAATATTTTGTCTCCGAGTCTAAGAGGTTATCGGAGCAAAACCTTTTCCCCATTCGCCCCTGGGGATCACCAAGATGGGTTTTAGATGCAGCGTCAGCACTTATTAATTTAAAAGCACAGTAGTCAGCATCTATCCAGAGTATGTGGGCCCTCTGCTACTCCGAGCAAGTCTGGCCAAATGTGCATCTTGAGAGACTTTATATATTGCGTCAATAGCATTGGCACTGGAAACACATCCAGGAGGCCAAATCTGGGCATAGTTTAGTTTCGGTAGGGTCTCTGATTTATTCTCTCTGCGTCCTTTCCGGCGTATGACCTATGTCCCGGAGTTAAATCGTTCTTTGAAGGGACGCGATGAAGCCTGACTCAGATTTTCACCCGAAAGCGCTTGAAACGAGGGAGCAATTGCACAGTTGTTTGTTCCCCTTTAACGTGACCTCGGTTCGTCGCTTTCCCTTTCGCTTAGAGAATGTTTCTGACCTGACAAAGAACCTTTGAGCTTCAAGAATTAACCGCGTGCCGGGGGCCAGACAAATAGATTTCACTGTTTCTCAGACGTTGCTCGTTTCTCGTCTCTACCGGCGGAACCAATTGGATTGCCCCACATATGCAAATACCCATGTTGCATCGGTGACAAACGCTCAAAAATAATTTAACAGATTTCAGTTACTGTGATTAATGAACCATGTGTGGACACCAGCGGGCTCCATAGCCCCGCGGCGTCGAAGACCGATTCAGTTTTTTTGCAGAATGAAATAAAACCTCAACGCAGTGACATGTGACAGTGACAACACTCTAACATGTGTTGAAGTGTTGAAGAATCATACATCACAAGACAAATTTTCTTTTCTTTTTTCCGGTTTCTAGAGCAGACTACCCGTTTGTCCTACCTTCTCGCTCCCAGGCCAGGTCGACCAGGTAAAGCTTCCCACTCAATTTTTGTTCCTTCTCCACGTGTTCCTGCTTGATGTTTATCAGGAAGATGCTGTGGCTACGGGAACTGTGCTCATTCATGTCTGGAGAGGAGAGGAGAGGAGAGAGGAGAGGAGAGGAGAGGAGACAAGACAAAAGGAGATAAGATAAGGAGTGAAGCAGGAAGATGGGGGAAGAATCTATATTTCAGACTCCATACTTCTATCAATCAATCAATTAATTTTCCCCCACAGTTGTTTAGAGAGAAGTTCACTATCCGTCTCACTTCTCACCTTTCGCTCTTGCACTTTAAAAAAAACACCCCTGATTTGAAATGTCAGAGTGAGAATCAAGACGGAGGAACAGCGTGACTCACTGGTGACAGCAACGTGACGGTTGGCCTTCCCTTCATCTATGACGTCCATCACCTCCTCGGGACTCGTAACGAAGCGCTCGGTGCAACCCTGGGGCGACGCAAACACGCATGCATGCGTTCATTTGTGGTGCATATAGAAGGTCCACGCACCAACACATACACACACACACACACACATACACAAACAAACAGACCTACCAATGTACATTCCCAAGCGCACACACATTTTAAGACACAGGCATACACATATGCAGTACTCGTGTACATACAGGCAAACACACATAGAGGGTTGTGACAAAACTATGCAGTTTGCTTTACTTTGGATCAGAATGTCCAAACTTACCATAAATTACAGAGAAAACAGGACAGGACAGGAACTGACCAGTGACTCACCTTCACATAGGGAACTCTGTTCTTGTCTTCATGCACTGACAGGTTGATTTTTGTCACTAGGATGAGAGGGGGGACAAGGAGAAAGGTCGTTTTCGTTGCCCAAAGCAATACCTGTGTGTGTGTGTGTGTGTGTGTGCGCAAATGAACTTCATATCATTGCATATCTTGCATATCTTGCAGCATATCTGTAACCAGACCTGACCCATGGTCCCATCGTATCTGAGTGTCAGACTAAGCTAATGTGGTGTGAAAAAACACCTAGCTAAATACGTGACGTTTTTAACGGAAGAGAGCTAATTCACCAAACTCACTGTGAAGTTTAGCAAATGCCTCAACGAATACCAAAGGCAAAAACTCTTTCTTGGCACACGCTTCACATTTCAAAGTCCTCGCTCCTTGATGATGATTAAATATCACTGGGTTGTTAGTTTTTCCTTGGAGGATGTGTGATGTGTGTGAGTGTGCACGTGCATGTGTATAATGTGTATTCCTATTTGTATATACCGATCAGCCATAACATTAAAACCACCTGCCTAATACTGTGTAGGTCCAAAACAGCTCTGACCCGTCGAGGCATCATGGACTCCACAAGACCTCTGAAGGTGTCCTGTGGTCTCTGGCACCAAGACGTTAGCAGCAGATCCTTTAAGTCCTGTAAGTTGCGAGGTGGGGCCTCCATGGATCGGACTTGTTTTTCCAGGACATCCCACAGAAGCTCGATGGGATTGAGATCTGGGGAATTTAGAGGCCAAGTCAACACCTTGGACTCTTTGTTATGTTCCTCAAACCATTCCTGAACAGTTTTTGCAGTGTGGCAGGGCGCATTATCCTGCTGAAAGAGGCCACTGCCATCAGGGAACACCGTTGCCATGAAGGGGTGTACTTGGTCTGCAACAATGTTTAGGTAGGTGGTACGTGTCAAAGGAACATCCACATGAATGCAGGACCCAAGGTTTCCCAGCAGAACATTGCCCAGAGCATCATATTGCCTCCATCAGCTTGCCTTCTTCCCATAGTGCATCCTGGTGCCATCTCTTCCCCAGGTAAACGACGCACATGCACCCGGCCGTCCACATGACGTAAAAGAAAACAGGATTCATCAGACCAGGCCACTTTCTTCCATTGCTCCATGGTCCAGTTCTGACGTTCCCATTGTAGGCGCTTTCGGCGGTGGACAGGTGTCAGCATGGGCACTCTGACCAGTCTGTGTTCTGACACCTTTCTATCATAGCCAGCATTAACTTTTTCAGCAATTTGTGCTACAGTAGCTCTTCTGTGGGATCGGACCAGACGGGCTAGCCTTGGCTCCCCCATCAGTGAGCCTTGGGCGCCCATGACCCTGTGGCCGGTTCACCGGTTGTCCTTCCTTGGACCTCTTTTGGTAGGTACTAACCACTGCATACCGGGAACACCCCACAAGACCTGCCGTTTTGGAGATGCTCTGACCCAGTCGTCTAGCCATCACAATGTGGCCCTTGTCAAAGTCACTCAGATCCTTACCCTTGCCCATTTTTCCTGCTTCCAACACATCAACTTCAAAAACTGACTGTTAACTTGCTTCCCAATATATCCCACCCCTTGACAGGTGCCACTGTAAGGAGATAATCCATGTTATTCACTTCACCTGTCAGTGGTTTTAAAGGTCCCATATTATGGAAAACGGTTTATTCCTGGCGCTTATACATGTTCCACAGGAAATAATTTCCCTAAGCAGCTGAGAAAATTTGAAATCTGGAAGTCAACCAGTTTTTCTGTATTTTCCTTTTTCCAAAAACGGTGCCAAAGATAGGAGAAAAACAGGCTGTTTCAGAAAGTAGCCCCTTTGGACGTCATAATGGGCGCTAATCCAGCCCCTCTCAGAGCATGCCCACGCCCAGGTGAACAACCAATCCCATTTACGGCATTACCGCAAGCCGTTGCTTATGGTGCATTCCATTGTACTCGGAAATCGATAATTCCGAGTCGGTATTCCTAACTTCCAATCTAAATGTGTTCCAGTGCATCTGCTCGGGAAAACATAATCGCCCGCAGCAAACTCATGTTTGTATGGCAAGTCTCAGAATGTTACGAGCATCTAAACTCAACATCAACTACTACAGCGCCATTAGTGAATAGAATCGGCGCATATCACATTCGGACGCCGTTTTTTCCGAGTACACTGGAATGCACCATTACTTTGCGACCGGGGAAGCTAAAACAACAACATATCTACGGTGATATATCAACTCTCCAGTTATTATTTTGTAGGATGCAGGCAGCAACATAGATCCACAGTCTCCCAACACGCGAAAATGCCAGGACAGAGCGGTATGGCGGCATATGAGTGACAAAATCCGCGAGCGCAATTGAGATCACCGCGCGCGTAATTCAAACATATTATTTTTGAGAGCGCTTTCACAGCACTCGAGCAATATTGTAACCTGCGAGGAGAAATCCATGCTTTGAGCGCGCGCGCAGAATCCGAAGCAGCACGCACAACTATCATTGCTCTCCTGCTCGCGAAACTTTCACCTGCTCGCTCGCAAGTGTTTTTTCTTTTTGGCAGTAAGTGGGCGGACCCAGTCACAATGGTATCCCTAAATCTAATTGGTTACAGTCCTCGTCTTCAGTCCTCTCGCAACCAGAGACAGCTCGCCTTCAAAGTAAAAGTTGCGCGTTTTGAAGGGTGTTGGCTGCAGCAGCGGTCAATTTAAGGAGAGCTAAACTAAATAAATAAACAAATAGCCTAAAGAATGAACATAATTCATAACTGTTATACAGTAATATTTCTGCCACTTTCCCACAACTGATTGTGAATAAATTGCCAAAGGGTGCGAACACTGGAATTATTATAGAGTGCTGTGATTCATGTATGTATGTAATGATTCATGTATATATATTCATCAACGTATTTATTTAATTAAGGCTACTTAGGCCGAATCCCATTTCTCATTTTCACCCCTACGGCTCGTTTTCGAGTGCCCCTCGCCCTTCGGCTTGGCCCTCGGAACAGAGTTACAAGGGGTAGTGGTTGAAATCTCCCCCTATGAAATGGGACAACCCTTCAAGACCCTGATAAGTCATCGATGACGTTTACGTAAACAGACGCGACGAGTTTGTTATCGGACATTACACACATCACAGTGACATTTGCCATTCATCTGATGGAGATAGAGAAGCATGGACGCTCGCGATTCGTTCACAACCTATACGTTTCACGCTATCAATCGATCAAACAAGTCATTAAATAAAAGACCACTGCTTCATTACCAGTCCACTTCATGACAGAGGTCAAGGTATCATGGTGGACATAACTCTTTTTTTTCAAGTGGACATAACTCTTTTTTTTCTTCCATCAACCACTTCACAGAGCATAAAGCTTTATTGTTTCTCCTTCCTTGTTTACTTGCACCGATACAAAAAGGCCAATCACTGTAACCAATTAGATTTAGGGATACAATTGTGACTGGGTCTGCCCACTTAGTGCCAAAAAGAAAAAACAGCAGGTGAAAGTTTCGCGAGCAGGAGAGCAATGATAGTTGTGCGCGCTGTTTCGGATTCTGCGCACACACTCAAAGCATGGATTTCTCCTCGCAGGTTACAATATTGCTCGCGCGAGCAGATATATTCTGCGCGCGAGTGCTGTGAAAGCGCTCTCAAAAATACTATGTGTGCGCGGCTGTTTGAATTACGCGCGCGGTGATCTCAATTGTGCTCGCTGATTTTGTCACTCATATGCCGCCATAGAGCGGATTCATTTTATTTTTAACGGCAACGGCTACAGTTTTTTCTGTGTGATGATCAGTCCTCAGACTGCTTGAGCAACAGCAGGATTAGCATCTAAATTGAAGCTTAAAGATGGAGCAATTCATAAGGTACGTGACCCATCTGCAAAATTGGAATCTGTAAGTGTCACCATGTTTTGATTTAATTTACCAAATTAGTCTGGTTAGTATATTCGACTGCTGGTTAGCTAACGAGCTAGCGGGGCTAGCCACGGGCTTGTTGGGCGTGGAAGAAGTAAGAAAACTAAAGCTGGAGTCATTAAAAGTAAAGTAAAGTAAAAGTAAAGTAATTGGTTGGAGTCAGGACTCATCTTAAAGTTATTTGTTGGGACCAGTGTCTGTTTTATAAGTCTGTCGAACGTGTCAGGCTTGGTAAACTTTAGCCACCATTAGTACAATCGTGTTTGGTTGTTTGGCTGCGCTGTTTGGATGTAAATAGATTGCATCCAATAATATATTGGTTAACTAGCTCAACAAAATTGCCAATCCTAGCTTGTCTGCAAGTTGTATTCAATAAGCTTATGGACATGAGCCATAAACAGACCGGCTACAGCAGAGAGTGTTGCTCACACATCCACATACACAAAACAAAGTACAATATTACACAGAATTGTTATCATTGAGAAACTAAGTGGAACCGCTCAGCTGCCTCTTCCCATTCTGGGTCAGACTCCGGCTCAAACATGTCCGGTCTCAGTGTTGGTTCTGGAGCGGCCGCCATGGTTATGGTAGATTTCTGCATCAAGCTTATTTGTTTACCTTGAGCAGCATGGGCGCTCTGCTCTCCTCCGCCAGGCGATTGCGATTGGCCGCCTCACGCCGTGAGTGAGGCGTGAGGCGGCCAATCAGAGCAGTGCTCATTACATACAACCTCCACGCCCTCAAAACAGCCTGTTCTTTACAATGGAGAAAATGAGAGACTGAAACACACACCACAGAAGCTGGTTTTAGGATTTTTTTTGATATAGACTTCACAAACGTCTTGTAAAGACCACCAGGAACAGTTTAAATAGCCCAAAATGAGTACAATACCCCCCCTTTAATGTTGTGGCTGATCGCTGTATGTATCTGTATATGTGTATGCAAGCGTGTGTGTGTGTGTGTGTACACCTTGCCTGTCTATATTTCCTCACCCCACAGTCCTCCTATGCATGTGTATATCCCTCTGCAGGATGTTGTTCGCTGTACTGTCTCAATTCATCACGCTTGTTGGCTACTCTCTCTTGTTCATTGCTTCAAAGTCCCTCTGTGGTGTTCTCCCCTGCATACAGATGGGGGCCTTCCACCACTGGCTCTACCTCCACTAAAGATGTAATCAGACGGATACTGCCTACAGCTCTCCATCAGGCGCCGATAGTGTGCAAATCCATAAAGCTTTATTATCTAAAATTATTATTTATTATCACCTCTATGTATCTGTAATTGTTGTGCACCTGTAATCTTAAAGGTTAGGTTTTAGAAATTGTGCACTGCAACAAAACTGTATAAATGTAATATTTGTTTTTACTTTCTTTTTTTTTTTTTTAAGCCTGTGAATCTTTTTTTTTTTTTTACACCTACCATCCAGCAAGTCCCGGATTTTATCCATGTAGATCTCAAAATAGGATACCTAGAGAAAGATAAAGGACATGGATCATCTTGAGAGAGAGAGAGAGAGAGAGAGAGAGAGAGAGAGAGAGAGAGAGAGAGAGAGAGAGAGAGAGAGAGAGAGAGAGAGAGGTAGTGAGAAAAAAGACAGTGATAGAGATAAAGAAGGAGGATGGAAGGGCAGCTGGTTACACAAATCTGCAAAAGCATGTTGAAGTAATCTGTCCTCCGGTGGGTCTGGTATTACCATCTATTAAAAGACTGACAAATCTGATTTCTTCACGCCTGCTGTTGTCTATTCAGCCCGTCCTCGTGAGGATTATTTGAGATGTACATGCTGCATTCACGCTGAATGCATCATAGTCTGTCGTGGCAAAATCCAGCGTGTGTGTGGGCGTGTAAAGAGAGGAACTACAGTTACACATTCACACCAACCTTTATGTGGAACTCCAGGTTCTCATCCATGGCAAATATGTGTTCGAAAATGTCTTCCGCAATCCTGGGAATGATGCCCATCCCCTGGGTGTCGTGAAGCTTTCCCTGTGAGGAGACGAGAGGAGAGAGATGAACGTGTTGGAAAGCGAAAAGCCGAGAGACTTGAAAAAGGAACAAGAGGTTGTTTCCCAGGGAGAGTTGTGAAGGAGGTGAGTTCCCAGACAGGGGATGGAAAATGATGAGGTGATGGAGAGAGATATGCAGTCAGGGAGAACAGATGGAGATAAAGAGACATGTATAGGAGTGTGTGTGTGTGTGTGTGTGTGTGTGTGTGCATGTGCATGAACCACCAGCGGGAGGTCTTCTGAATTATTTAACCATACCGTACCTCCATGGTGTGTGTCTTTCCAGAGGAAGTCTGCCCGTAAGCGAAGATGGTGCCATTGTATCCGCCCAGTACATCTACACAGGAAGAAACATAAACAACAGGAAGAAAGAAAGAAAGAATTTTTTTTAAAGCCACCTTTATGTTCACTGCTCTATGAACAGATACTGATACGAACCAAGATCAAGTCATGTCAAAAGAAAAAAAAAAGAAAACCTCAGCCACTCATGTTGCAAGAGTAAAAGGACTAAAGAACTGCACTACAGAAAAGATACAACTATTAAAGATGAAGGCCCAGGCTCCCTTCCTCATCAAAGAAAGAAAGAAAGAAAGAAAGAAAGAAAAAAGGTGCGATATTTCAAGTATTTGTCCTATGCGGAAAAACCTCAGCAAGAAAAACCATCAGAAAGACAGAGATAGGGAGGCAGAGACATTTTTTCCTTGACCTTACATCTAAAGAACATGCCTCACAAAGCTCGTGCACTGAGCGGTATACTGAACCGTAGTATACAGTATACCGTATAGGTGAGGTGTTCAATTACCTCTGTGGCTCCACACAATAACATGTCTGCCCACAGTGTTTGAAGCCACCGAGAGAGATACGGGGGGTTATAAAGCTTGGGGGGGCTTGAAAGGCAGTATTGCTGAATGTCATATTGCGACCACTGTGATAAACACCGGTGCTAAAAGAAAAACACAGGTTCGCTGACCGGAGAGTAATCATACTGGCTCTCAGGTGAAACCATGCGGCACCACCCTTTCCTCAAACCCCTTTTCATCACTCTCTCCTCCCCCACCTTCCTGTCGCTTTTTCTAGCCCTCGCGGCGGCTCTCGGCTCAGCTCGCCAACGCATCTTCCTCTGCCTCCTCAAAAGACATTCTGGTCATGGATGGGGAGACAGAAACGGGGGGCGTGACGCGAATACGAGAATGGTGTCGGTACAGAGCAGAGAGAGAGAGAGAGAGAGAGAGAGAGAGAGAGAGAGAGAGAGAGAGAGAGAGATCTGACTCCGAGAGAGGAAATGAAGACAGGAGGAAGATAAGGACAGCAGAACAACAGAGACCACCGCAGAGAGGAGAGAGAGACGGAGAGGAGAGACATATTTTAAATCTCACTCTTCCTTTCAACCCGGCCTTGCCTTTTCTTTCCCGTCTCCCCACACCCCCCCTACGTGGTAGCCTCACGGTCCATAACTGATCTCTAGCCAAAAAATCAATCTCTTTTTACCAGCTCTAACAAGAGCTAGTTCAATGGAGTTCCAGTCTCTTTGAAGGTGGCACAAAAAAAAAGGCAAAAGGGGAAAGGAAAGGGAGGAGAGATGTAGACAGAGGTAGGGAGGGGAGGGGGGAAAGAAAGAAAGAGAGAAGATTGTTTTTTTCTCTAGGGAGTCGGTTTCATTTGATCCATCCCTTCGAGATATGCCAATACCCGCTGTGCGGCGATAAGCGTGCGTCTTGTTAAGCCCGGGAATGGTCGGCGCTCATACCTGCAGGGCCTTACGACTACATCATGTCATGCCAATTGGTTTCCTAACTGCATGTAAGGGAGGGCTGCTAATTCCTGCAGGGCGAGTCAGTGAAAAGGAGTGGAACCGAACAGAGGTGCGTCGAAAGAACGTGCTGTAAGGGAAGGGAAGCCAGGGATGTGGCAACTCGTCCCGGATAAGAGAAACGAACCGTGCAATGCGACTCACCGTTGACAATCTGCCTGGCGCAGGTATTGTAGACCTGTTCCTGGGTGGTGTTGGTGGGGAAGACTCGGTCAAACGCGTACGACTTCCCCTGCGAAAGGGGAACACAAAACACAAGTCAGCTGCATGTTTAGAAGAACTGTCAACGCCTCATCCCTTCCCCTGTGACTTGCTGTGCATTCCATCTTGGGAGGTGTGTGAACGAGAGCAAAAGGTGTGTGTGTGTGTGAGAGAGAGAAAGAGGATGCAAAGTAAGGCACCGTAAAAAAAGGGCGGTCATGTGATTGAAATAGGCGGCAGAGGAACGTAGAGTTGTAATACACTTTACTTCAAGAACTTTTCAGTTCTTGCTTTCACTTCTTACTTTTCAGCAAATGTCTTTCTTATGTCACCATGACCCTAACCTTTAACAAATTGTTTTAACTGCCAAACCTTGTCATGCTTGCCAAAACCCTTTATTTGATTTTGGGTGCGCACACACTGACAGGTTATACAGTCAGCCAAGCGTAGATATAGTACGAATCGAGGGTGTATACGATACTGTGAGAACAAGCTGAATGTGTATGTGAATGTCATTATGTGTATCTATGTATATACAGGCTACTGTATTATTCATGCGTGTGGATGATGCATGCTAAGTTGCAAGGAGTTCAGACATCATGTCCATGACTAAAACATCACGCAGCTTATAGATAGCAGGATTGCCACCATAAAACAAAGTAATGGGGCCGCATCAATATTTCTCTTCACCCCCACAGTGAACAATGTTTTATGGCAACATGTCCGTCCGTGTGTGTTAGGCCTGAAGAGCAGTACATAAATCACTCTGAGAAGCCCACCTGCCCCCACACTGGACACCATGTACCCAGTGTGTGTGTGTGTGTGTGTGTGTGAGATGTAGAGGTAGTGGGTGTTTTGAATGAGCTTAGTGCAGCGTGAAACCTTGGGGGGGAAAAAAGGCTGCTGCCCCCCCCAAGAGAGAGAGATCACATCTCAGGTGAAGCCATTAGAGGTGCGTACAGCGCTCAAGGACACGATGGGGCGGAGAGAAGACATAGAGTGGAGGAGTAGAGTAGAGGAGTGGAAATGCGGAGGGGGGCAAAAGGAAGTAGATGACCTGAAACCAATGTGTGTGCTCGTGCATGTGTGTGTGTGTGTGTGAGAGAGAGAGAGAGCGAGTAAAAGAAGGAAACAAGAAAAAGGGAAAGAGGGAAAAAGCCACTTAATAGAAGTGTGTTTTCTGATTGGACCAGGTTTATATCAGTCAACCAGGCTGCCAGCCGGTTAGTGAGCCAGAGAATCAGCCAACAAGTCCACCATTCACCAAAGGGCCTATCAGCTTCAATCTGCCTTGAGTTGCCTGCTCAACAAATTAGCCAGCTAGGATTAGTCAGCCAGTCAGCCAACCAATCAGATATCAGACAAGGTCTGGTGATGAAGATTGAGACTGACTGCAGTCTGCAGTAAAATATATTGTGTGACTTTCTCCTCCCCCTCGCTGTTAGGGTGCCTGACAGTTAATGGGCTACATTTTGTGTGTGTGTGTGTGTGTGTGTGTGTGTGTGTGTGTGTGTGTGTTCGCACTTCTATAACTAGCATTATAAACACTCAAGGGAAATGTATACGTTTTGTTGTTTGTTTCTATTGATGGGTCTGAGCAAAAATTAGTACTTTTTTTTTCAGCCGAGGACCCAAGTGACTTGATTTCGACGAATCAGAGCCGAGACTCGTTTTGGGTCTTGACCCAGCATTAATCACAGGGAGTCGAGACTTCAGCGGAAAACAACCCAGCCATGTCAGAAACGTCTGCAGAGCTCTCAGAAGGCACTCCATCTCCTGACTGGCCGAAGAGGTTTCTGGCTGCTCATCTGTTCAGGATGTATCATGGCTGGCTTCATATTCTCAGACCAGTAGTAATAGTTTATCTTCTTGGGCAGCAGGGCGGCACAGTACCAGGTTTAAGACCCTATGTCTTAAACCTGGTACCATCCTCCCTGCTGAAGTGTTCTTGAGCAGGACTGAGATGCTACAAGCTCCAAGTGTGCTAGTCTGTAGCTGACCCTATGCTCTGAG
>JAXDDX010000259.1:145000-423644 GCA_034670405.1 Hoplostethus atlanticus
CTGCGAGACAGCTCTATTGACTAGTATTAGGGGAGGAGTGATGTTCCGATGCAGGACGTCTCCAGCTCTGCGCCACATCATAACGAGTGTGTTTTGTGTGGTCCCGGGCCCACAGTCCCAGTTACGTCCGAATCCAGAGCCCGTCGCTTCAGCTGATCCTCAACAGCACGGGCGGCAGGGGAAGACACCTAATCCAGCCAATATGGCAACAAGCTAGTGTGAGCCCTGTTAATGACCACATATGGCAGATAATGAATACTCAGTCAGACAATCAAAGGGCGGGATGCAACGGAGACAAATAAAGCAAAATGAGGACACATTTCTATCAACATGTAGATGCTGGTGGCAGTTATTAAATCAAATGTGGCTAGGGGGAACAGCCAGGGGGCTTTTGTCACTCTTTCTCTCCCCCCTCCAACCCTTCCAATCTCTCTCTACTGTCAAGTCTGCCCGATAAAGGCACCACAACCAGCACTGAGCAATGATTTTGCTGCAAAAATCAACAAGACGGTTTAAGGGACTTCTCTCTGTAACTCAGCTGCGACTAATGACACGACCATGTGGTGAGTTAATTTGGATAATAAAAGACCTCGAGGGAAAAAAAAGAAAAAAAAAGAAAAGAAAGAAAGCTATTAAGTGTTTGCATGAAATGGAATTAACGAGCAACTCGGCGGAGAGACGGACAGGAGCAACGAGGCGTGAACTGGCAGAAAATCATTGGGTTATTATCGATGCAATGTACCTGCCGTGCATCGTGATCAGTTTTGGGACCACAACAAAAAAAAACCTCTTTAAAGAGAAACATCTTTAAACCAGTGACCTAGAGTAGATGTCAGCGCACTCAAGTGTCAGTTCGATACGCTGAACTGCGATTAATGGAGGGGACAAGGCCCGGGCTGGGCAGAGGGCAGGGACGCTCTGATAGAGTTCCCCCTCTCCTGAGGCCGTTATCTTATCGCCAGGCTAACACACTTAGCAACTGCTTCGGGTCTTGGCATGTAGCATACACGTGTGTGAACATGTGCGGCGTGTGATGTGACTGCCCACGGGCGGAAACGGGAAGCGGACAGCATCCTGGGTAAGGGCTACGGCTAATGAGGAGCGCGTGCTCCGTTAGCACTTCCCCCGGAGCCGGAGGCCCGATAGCCCACTTCTGACTTGAGAGAAATGAGCAGGAAAGTGTCGACGAAAACCGACGCGAGCTTATCTAACCCTGGCACACATGCACGTTGAGTAAAAATAAAGATGAGGGCAAACAGCGGCTAATATCCTGCCGACTGCCACAGCCAAAATTGGTGTCAATATAATATTAATATTGGGTGGCAGAAGAGAGGGAGAGCTGACATCCCCTGCAGATTGTGGGTAAATGAGGTCTTCTATAGTAGAGAGTGGGACCACTTTAATGTGAAGTACTGATTAGAATGCTGTTTTTCTTCTGGTGTCTTGAAAAATGCACCTCGTCGAGTTGTTTTCTCATTTCGTGCACCCTCGCCCCTCTGATCTCTTGATTTCCGAGCTCTTGACTGACAGCAGCTTCCCCCTTAATAACCATTAATACCTGCTAGCCTCTACCTGGCTTTAATGAGATGGGAGACGAGCCTCGGCTGCTCCTTCTCTCACATTTTCCCAAACTGCTGCTGAGTCATAAGGAAATGAGCAGCAGAATCATTACGCCATGAAATATGACTCGGGCTAGAAGAAAATACTGTGAAGGGCGTACTGAGAGAGAACGAGAGAGAGAGAGAGAGAAGACAAGGTCCTTTTCCTTCCTAGAGAGAGTTATTGAAATGGCAACGGCTCCGACAGTGATGGTGGCATCCAACAGGAGAAATGAGTTCAGATCTTGACCCTGCGCTGCAATCCCATTACATTGTCTAATTGGATGGGGTGCGTGCTCTGCAGTGATAGAATTAGAACACCGAAGTGGACAGCTCTGGATCTCTGGTTCTTCCTTTTATTTGGTCTGCACACAATATAAACCACTGCAGAGATATACCTTCGGGCAGCGATATCTCTAATTGAACTATGTATTAAAAAGAAAGGTGCACGCCAGGTAGAGACTTCAGACATGCACTGTCAACAGATTGCTTTAGCAGCCGCTGTTTTCGCCCCGTTTGCTAGCTTAGGGCCGCGAGAGGAATCAACTCTCAAGCAAAGCATGACGGGAGAAGAGCTGCTGCTGTTCCGTCATTTCTGATGATCTTGGCTGCTGGTGAACAATCAACTTATTTTCAATAATGTTACACGGCTGTTTTGCTGGCACTTGGCGGCCAAGTAGTCACATGATCTGAATTCATACCCGCAGAAGAGAATCAAAGCAGCTTCCGACAGCAAGAGCGCAGCGGAGAGAGATGGCATGGGAAAGAGCAAAGCCCATGGGAATGAATACCTTTTGGGCTATTCTCGTTAAGAAAATGGAAACAAAGCTATGAATGCAGCGGCCTTGAGGGCTGTGGAGTTCCTACAGTAGACTGTTGTGAGCGCACGCGGGGGGAAACAGCAGCCAAGGACAGGCAATCCGCAGAATTATAAATGGTCGGCAGAAAATAGAGAATCGATAGTTGTTTAACGGGCGTGTTTCCATCGGACTACGCTAACACAGGTGTAGAGGACTTTACCCATTTCAGGTCGACCTCCGATCCCATCAATCACGGTGGACGCGAAAAGGAAATCAAACAGATCCATATTACCATGAAGATGAGAGAGAGATCAATGCAGAGGCAAGGGGCTTGATATAATGACACACACACACACACACACAAGGCTGAGACTGACAGGATAACGGCTGACAGGGTGACAAAAATATTTGGAGAAGGGTTTTTATTTTTTTTACCAAGGGCCAAAATTCAGTCGTTGTTGGCCAACCCAAATATACTAGTAACCTTGTCACGTAGAGGCGCAGGGTAAAAGGGACCCATAGTTTTAAGAGACACTGCTTTGGAAAATAAATCCATTCCCTTTTTTCCCTTAAAATCTATAGTTGGAAATGGTTAGCAAAGAGAGGCATATGACAACAAACAATCAAGGAAAAAACAGCCCGAGGGCACAGGTCTCGAACGGCAGTTATTTCAAATTGCCTTCTAAATCATAACCTGCCATCGTCTACTTCCATTTACATGACGCAGAAATGTGTCACCACAGACAATCCGTCCTTTGAAAAGCACCAGCTCGTGTACAAGCGCACGTGGCATAGGCTTGATGTGCACGATGTGTGTTGGTGATGCTCGTTCATTTATTCACAGCGCAGACTGTGAAGCGTGATTCATCGTGGCACTTTTTCTTTCTTTTTTTTGGCCTGCCAGAAGATTAGAGGGGACAATCTGGCCCCTGTGACACCGCATCATTCCAGACAGTGAAATACTAGAGACAGCTGTGTCACTCCACTACGGTGGGAACACAGGGGGCCGTGCCTCGCGGGGCCACAGCAGGGTTATTACGGACTAGAGTAGGGTTATTACGGTCCTACGGGGCTCCGCAGGTGGCGCATCCAATGTGAGATTAAAAATGATTGCTAGCGTTACGATCGCTAAAGGGATGAAATATTTTGTAACCTGAAGGTGCTTCAAGAAACTTTCAGCAGTCCTGCAAAAAAAAAAAGTGCTGTGATCCTGCAGTTACTGGTCCCAATTCTGTCTATGTGATTGAGCACGGTAGATGTAGTGGGACTTCTATGTGTGCAGTCAGACCTCTCCAATCTATTTTTTTTTAAGGGCCACAAAGATGTCCCTTTAACATTTCACAGTCCAGACCAATACAGCACCTTTTATCTCTGCAGGCCACCTTCTGCCTGCCCCCCCCCCCTACCGGTGGAGCCAAACAATCACTCAACAACCCAAATCATCGGCGCTGTCAGTTTCCAAGTCCTGGAGGGAACCTTTCACAACCAAATAAACGCGTGGCCGTCAGCCACTGCCCTGGCGTCTATTGTTTTTATCAATCACTAGGATGTGAGTGCTTAGTAGTTGGAGTCCCCGGAGCATGCCTTCCTCTCTGTCTGCCTGAAGTTTTTAATCCTGATCTAATCTGACGGCTGCAGCCTTCCAACTCTTCGGAGACACTTTTGTTTTTTCACAACTTCCTGGAAAAGCATTGGAGAGCTACTAGAGAAATAATGCAGAAGAAGAACGATACACTCAGAATACACAGAAAATCTCACATCCTGCACGCCTCCGAAGTAATTCCACTTACAAAGATAAAAACTGTACGCTTTAAGGATCTTTGGCTGAACAAAATGAAGATAGAGAAATGGAGGAGGAGCCGATACATAAGATGAATGGAAATGCAAGTAGAGAGCTGCATGTTGTTATTTCCAGACGTTAACAGTTTTCAAGGCCCCTGCTGCTGCACCTCTACATATAGGTGGTGTTGTTAGGGAACACCACACTGTGTTTTCTTACACTCACTTCAAGGTTTCAAGGTGTCTGATGACAGTTCCCATAATTGGATAATGTTCAGGGCATTTCTGAATGCACCGTTTCCATCTGTGATCATCTACAGGCTAATATCTACTATCTGGCATGATTTGAATCCAACACAAGCCATTTCATCATCAGAAGTACCGGCATCCGACAAATCATGTCACGAATTCAAAATCGAGATTGAGATTCAAGTAACTTCACAATCCACAAGAGTGAGTGCATCCAAATACTTCCAGAAAACCTTTACAGACAGTCATCGAGAATGATGCATGAGTGACACGTCAAGCTGCTGGCAACTTGCCATCCTACGATAGCTGCAGATATGTGATAATGGGTATTTGATCTGCTTGTGGAAAAGGTCCTACTGATAGTATCGTACGACCACACAGGGATATCTATCCCAGTGATCTTTGTTGCAATTCACTGTGTGTGTCTGAGAGAGAGAGAGAGAGAGAGAGAGAGAGAGAGAGAGAGAGAGAGAGAGAGAGAGAGACAACAGAGTAAGACAATAGGGATTTCCTGCTGACTTCATCATCACTTGAAGGCTAAAACCCAAACCCACCCCAATGGGTGTGGATGTCTTTTGTCTTTGTGCTGTCCCTCCCTCTCTCTCTCTCTCTCTCTCTCTCTCTCTCTCTCTCTCTCTCTCTCTCTCTCTCTCTCTCTCTCTCTCTCTCTCTCTCTCTCTCTCTCTCTCTCTCTCTCTCTCTCTCTCTCTCTCTCTCTCTCTCTCTCAGACACTCACAGTGAATTGCAACAAAGATCACTGGGATAGATATCCCTGTGTGGTCGTACGATACTATCAGTAGGACCTTTTCCACAAGCAGATCACACTTGAAGGCTAAAACCCAAACCCACCCCAATGGGTGTGGATGTCTTTTGTCTTTGTGCTGTCCCTCTCTCTCTCTCTCTCTCTCTCTCTCTCTCTCTCCCTCTATGTGTGTGTGTTGGCCCAGATACATCTAAGGAATAGCAACATTTGCATCTAGAACATTATAATCTGGCTCCTGCTGGCCAACAATTATGTTATAATGTCATCTGGTGGAGGGAGCACAATCACACTTTAACCTCAGCCTCAGGTCCACCAGGGTTGCTAAATCCACGTCACCTTATAGTTTGCACCATTCACATTCCTATTCCAGTGACAGCAATCTCCAACTGCTATTGCATTTGCACCGAGGGACTTGAAAAGGCAAAGAGCAAAAATCCATTCATTGGATTCAAGCAACCCATGGAGCATAATTATGACTCTCAATGATAATGGCTGCGCGCGAGACACATTAAAATAAGATCAATCAGTTCTGCATCTGCTGACACAGAAATAAAATCGAGCAGCTCAAAGCTAGAAAAGAAGCCGGTGATGACCAACACAATTTAGGATCACAAAAAGGTGGGGTCCGAACTCCACCGGATTGAGTTGTTTTAAGTTATGTCACATTCCTGGCAACGCTTGTTGAGTTTATTGATCTTAAAATTGATATTAATGAGAAAGAGACGATGCTGGCAATATCATCTAAAATAACCTTTGTCTCCTGTCATAAACACCACATGAGCACCGTTGATTAATTTGGCGTAGCGGGGTTTTGTTTTTACACGGCTTAATTAAATGACAGGTTTCTGACAGGCCTCATGGGCAGTTGCCTTTATAGTGACAGCAAGCTACAACATGCACCAACCAAGTTAACGCACGCGTTATGCAACACGCTCATGTTTCCTATGCTTTACATCGCTAAACTTTGATCAATTTTTGGATGGATATGAGCCTCCAGACTTGGCTGGCCGGTATTTGGTGTGCTGTGTGTGCGAGATCTAAAGTGTAACCCCCCTAGTGTTAGCCTTGGGAAGATTCACACATCGGTTGCGGGGGAATTGGATGATAAATGCAAGGGAAATAACTTACCCCGAGGACGACAGTGTCGTCTCCGTGAAATGTTGGGATGAACTTATCTCCGCGGATAATTTCGGACTGGTTCAGCGGACGAAAACGACACAACACCTTGATGTTGCATTCTGCGTTAGTACCAGCCATTGTGGAAAATTGTCGGACGCGCTTCCAAAATAGAAAAGAGGGATCTCCAAAAAACCCCAGGCAACCTTCCCGCGGGCTATTGTGCGTAGGCTAAACCCAGGCTATGCCCACATGCAATCTGCCTCCGCGGATAACAGGCGAAGCATTTGGAAGAAACGGCAATTTCGAGTTTTTGGAGAGAGAGAAACCAAATACATTAAAGATATATAAAGCAAGCAAAGCACCCCTTTTAGAGAGTTTTGCTTGTTGTGAATGCCCTCAAAATCCAATTCAGTTGCGGTTTAATGTTTGGCAAGATGAAGAGTTGTAATTGGGAGTATATTCCGAGCTGGTCCAGTCGGCTGTGTCTGGATGGGTTGCAGGGTTTTCAGAAGCATGCCTTGCATCATTGACAGACGGCTCCCTGCTCTCTCAATGGGGGCGGGGCGTGGCTAAAGTAGCTATTCGCATCTTTCTCATCAGCACCACTGAGCAGAGGGTGGAGAGCGCCAACTCTGCCCCTTATTCCCGGTACCACAAACTCTGCTCTCATTGTATTGATGCTGATGGAAAAGTTGTGAGTTATGGCTTACTGATACATATATTGTGGCACCTCAGGGGAAAAGCCAGGTGTCAGCTCAATTTGAAGGCATGTTTCCTGGCACAGATCACACAGTTTTGTCTGTTTCTGGAACACAGTCTTTTCCCACAGTTTCTAAGTGGCAGATACCCCAGTCTGCCACAATATCTTCAGTTATAAACATGTCAGTTTTACCTGGACCAACTTGCACACAAGTTGAAAGTAGTGTTAACATTCAGTGTTAAAAATTACATTTTGTGGCCAGTAGCTTTTGTAAAAAGCATGGGATGCTGCACCACATTGGTTGCCATGGTAATGGCGTTATGCATGACTATGCCTAGAGGGATGGATTTTCATGTGGTAATCCGAACCCCAACAGGAAGAAGTTTTTGGAAATTCATTTGTCGCATAGAGATTTAAAAATAGCTGGGTTCTGTGGCCCTAGAGTGTACGAGACAAGACAAATAGAATTTAAGAAACACAAAAATAGTGAAAGGAACAAGACTGTGTACATAACAGCCTTAACCCAGAAATGGAATACACTGCACTTCAGCAGTCAGTTTGCTGGGAAAAGCCATAGACAGTGCAGTCGAGTCACTATGCATGTTTTGTGCCTGTAAGTTATTATGTTATTTTTGGCTCGACCTAACAAGCCTCTAACTAGCGTTATCTATCCTCTAACTTGCATATGATATAGTATGACAAGCTCCACTGCTCTACATGTCCAGGTTTGTCATGATTTTCACCTCTGTCAACACTTTCATCAGCCTTGAAGTAGGACACTGGACTTGTTAACAAACACATACAGGACACATTAGCTTCAAATTGGGTGGTGCGTGTGTAGTAGGGCACAGATGTCTTCTGATCTTGTGATCGGTTGGGACCTAGTTTATTGGTATTATAGCAGTAGTTGTTATGGAAACGTCAGTAGCTGATGGTGAAAATGCTTACTATTCAAAACAGGGGTTGAAACATTCATAATCAATGACCCATTTTCCCCACCCAGTTGAAGAGATTATTATCAATAGAATAACACTGATTGGTTGGTTAGCATGGGGAAGAACTCGGAACCATTGTACCACATGACAGTCCAGCTCTACACCATCAGGAGGAGAGAGAAGGTATACTTTGGGGGGTATATGAATTGCTCCTTCTGTAATTGACATCCTGAGACTGTCCTCCATCTTTTTTTTTAGCATTGTCCATGTTAGACTATTATGGCACAACATCTCGAGTTTTTTATTGACAATGTTTCTAAGATTTTTTCCCTGTTTTGGAATGTACTGTACTGTTGGGGAAGGTACTGTTCAGGTTCATAGATTATGATAGAAAAGGAAGGAAACAATTCTATGTAATGAATTTAATTCTGTTAGCCAATTTTCACATACACAAATGTAAGTATTCCCATAAATGTCCTTTAACTCTTGTGTATGTAGGCTATATAAGAATAGCTATATATAGAAAGCTGTGAAAACGGTCAAAAATATGCACATTTTATAAAGTTTTGATATAATTCCTTTTATAGTTGTGTTTATTGGTGACATGTATGAATATACCCCCGGCACTGTTACTTGGGAGGAAAGCGCGTGCGTGAGGGTTAACACCAACTTTTGGTAAAATGGGCCAGTTTTCTTTAACTACTGAGTGATTCGTCTTCTGAATTGACGTTCTTTGGCTACCCCACTGATTGAGTGGTTTGCCCAGGCCTTTAGCCCCACCGTGTGACTGCTCTTTGTTACACTTTAAACTAATGTTACAAATAACAGAAAAATAATTTTGTTGTTGTATCAAATAATTTCCTGGAGGAATTAACAACGTAATTTCAAAGGATGAGGGCTTTGATAAAAAAAATACTTTAGAAATTAGAAACGGGACAGTTAAATCGTATTAGACACCAGGAACGCATACGTAACGCTGCTCCACTGTATTGGGAGTGCTTGGTTTTGTTGCCTTGGTAGCCCGTTAAATCAAGTGGTACATTCTTCCATTGGTGTAAAACAGCACCGCCCAGTCGCCCACGCTTGGTAAAGAAAACTAACGTACTGCCTGTCAAAATCAAGCCAGTGACCACATCAGCTAGCGAAGCCAACGCCGGCTGAGAGATTGCTGGCTCATCTAGCTTTTGTTACGACTTGATTCCGTTCCATTAATAAATTAAACATTTTGGAGATTATTCGTACCTTGTTTGTTAATCCGTTGGCCTCGTTTTTGCATCCCAGGAACAATGGCTGATCCTAAATACGCAAACCTGCCAGGAATTGTAAGTGTCTATCTTGCTACTTAGCAAGATTAGCATTAAGCTATCAGTAGCTAGCTAACGTCAGTCTCTGTTGTTTCTCTGTTTTTCTTGCATTAAACTGCAATTACGTATATAACTTCGTAGCTATTTAATTTTAGCTGCTAACTGTTTAGCTGATGTGGTATGGTGTTTTGCGATGGTAGCCACCGGTTAGGCAAAAGTCTGTTGAATGGGCCGGGGCGTTGGCCAGGCTAAAAGGCGAGCTGCACCTTGTTGTCCATAGTTGGATACCTGTCACTCTCTACCATTAACCTGACTGTTTTAATAGGCCTTTAACGAGCCCGACGTCTACGAGACCGGTGACCTCCCAGAAGATGACCAGGCTCAGTTTGAGTCGGTAAGTTAACGTTTAACATGCTAGGGTGTTTCAAATAGTTAGCAGGCTAGTACGCTAACCCAGCTAGCAGGCTAGCTAGTGTTGACATTTCATATCATGGTCAAAGCCATCATTTTTTCTTTCCCTGTCATAAATGTTAATATTCACATTATCCCTACCGCGAAAAACACTTAGACATGACCATCATTTGGTGTAAGAAAGCACGGACCCTAGGTTAAAAACACTAAACGTATGCATGTAAGTAAATGTCCTCTCTTATTACATTTTGTTACTTCAAAATCTTAACAGAAAGTTTTATTTTTTTTGTGTTTTCCTATGACATCGTTAGGTGCCCCTCCTTTATCTTAACTCTACCAGTGATATGGGCTCTTTATTGTGTTATACATTATTTTTCTAACAGAACTAAGTTGATAGCGTCCCCAAAACCTGCTCATTTGAGACCCGATTGATACCTCATAAGTTATTTTGAATTCATGTGGAATGTTTATCTTGTGACTGGGAAACTTCAGATTCCCAGAAAAATAGCCTATTTGTATTTAGTCCATATTGGGGACTTTATTAAAGACAGTGGCCCCATTATGGAGACAGGCAAGGGTGGGGATAGAAAAACACACTATAAGACACACTTTTCATGTCAAGTTTCTTTGTATAGCTCTTAATCAATGTCTCAAGGGGCTTCACGATGCCCACATTATGAAAACAATATATGACAATGTATGTTGTTTGTAGATCCCCATATATACCACATATATTTTTTAAGATTGTCAGTGAACCATCTAAACAACAATCAAGTGTATCACAGCTATGTTAACCCCAGTAGTCCAAGGATGCTGATCCAACTTTGCTCTTCATCATCTTTGGGCTATTTACTGACAAGCACAGTTGAACCTGATTGGCCCTCCCATGTTCCATATTCTTTCTTCCCTTACCCATGTCCTTGTTTTGACTCTTCCCCACCCCCCTGGGACCCTAGTTTATACAAGTAAGACTGGTTCTATTTTACTCTCAGCAAGTTTATTGCAGCATTTTCTTTGCATGGGTTTTAATCTCATATCCACTTTTCCTCTCTTGATTGGGATGAAATGAGAATAGATCGATGCCCTGACACCTTTTTCCGCTCCGTAATTCTTCATCAGTTTTTGTTTGTTTTGAAGTGCAAGCGGTTCTTTTCCTCCCTCTGATTTGAGCTGCTCATTGAATGTTTTTTCAAGGGGTTAATGATGTATATCGATCTAAAGCAACACATGAATTCCCTCTCTCATTGGTGTACATCAACACTGAAGTGTGTGTGTGTATCTGTGTATGTGTGTGTGTGACATTGACAGGAGAAACACAACAGTTTGTTTTCAATAACCTTTCCCTTTTTAACCTGCCACTATGTTCTAACTCTTGCTTCTTAACTAACTACACTATTCTGACCAACTGGACACTTATTAGATTTAGATTTAGTTCAACAATTGTCTGGGTTTAATTTAACAGATCCTTCAGACAGGATGGAATGCATGACTACATAACTCACCTTTCCTCAATGATTGAAGATATATTCATTTCTTTAACTAATTGGATTTGAAGCTATTTAGATCTATTGAGTTTCCTGACTTCACTTCAGCAGCCTTAACCCCCCCCCCCCCCTGTTAGGATTGGTTTATAAACCTCTTTAAAATCAGTCACCAATCCCCTCAGTTCATGACATAATGTTGTGAGGCCGACAGTGTCTTTAGTGAAGGACACACGGTCACACTGCATTATAATGTACAGTATTCTATCAACAGAGTAACCCATCGCTGTTGATGGATCATCAAACCACCCTGAAGGGGGGGAAGAGAGAAAGAACTGCAGACATCATGAGCTATTTGAACAAATAGTGTCTGCAGCAGCCACTCTCAGAACACTGCTTTCTTTCTCATCTCCCCGACCCTGGCCGACTGTTCCTGTTGTGTGCATGGCATGTGATAACCACATTAATCTGTGTTGTTTCTCTCTCTCTCTCTCTCTGTCTCTCTCTCTCCCAACTTTTTCTCTCCCTCTGCTCTTCCGTTATTTTCTCTAACTCTCTTTGGAAACCCAAGGAGCTGGTAAGAGCCTGACTAACTCACCCCCTCCTCCCCCACCTCCTCCTCCCTCCTACATTTGTTCAACTGTCTTGTGTGTGCATGCCCTGTTTGGTCTGTCTCAGTTTGTATCCACGTTGTCTGTCTGTACATATCAGTGGTGTTGTAGTCCTACCCATTCCCCTCTAGTCCATCTTAATTGATCACCCGGAAGTTGTGATCACATGATCCTCGAAGTCATGTGTGCTCCCCAAAATCACTAATCAAAGAGTTGTCATTTAGAAAAACAAGTGTAGTGGCTTCCAGTTTTTTTTCCATCCACATAACATTATTGTTACCATAGTAGACTTATACCTTATGTATTATCTATATACATAATACATTAAAATGTTAAAGTATTGTTGGCCACAATCGGGCCAAGAATCTGTAATTGCCAATCTGTGTCTTGGTATCTGGCATCCTAAATTGTGTTGAAATGATTTGGTTCTCTTCCAACCCCAACTATAGTATGTGAAGATAATGCGATTTTACATGATACATGGCTAGAATCACTCTCTGGGGTGATCTGACCTTGTAAAGCAACCACATACCCATGGAAGGAACCACACAATTCAACCTCTACAAGTCAGATTTCCCGGGGTAATGAATAAGTGTAGGATTTCCTCTCTCGGATCTTTTCCAGCTTGTCAACATATTTCAAGTCTACCTTGGGCTTCAAGACTTTTGGCTTACTGACTCAGTTAGCCAAGACTCGCTCTAATTCTTTGCTGTGTCTCTGAGCCCAGAGATGCCTGTATGATTTTTTTCTTTGTGTGTGTGTGCATATATATGTCTAACTTTATTTCCTGATGTTGTCAATGACAGGAGGAGCTCTGCAGTGACAGCGTGGAGAGGATTGTGGTCAACCCCAACGCAGCCTATGACAAGTTTAAAGACAAGCACATCAGCACCAAGGGACTTGGTCAGTTTATAAGTGTTGATGAGGCACAGGCAACGTTTTGAGGCCATCCAGGATTGACAGTTGGAACAGGTTCATCATGGACGACATAAAGTATAAGGATAAAATATCTCAGGAAGGCTGACCAAATTGCTAGTCTCTATTGCTTCAAAACATCTGTCATGGTCTTAATGGAATTGATCCATCCAGCCTTGATGCAAACCACGTCTCGCTCTGGGTCCGATTGAACCTCATATTAACACCAGTCTGCTTTCATTGTCGTTCTCTCTTACTTTCTCTTTGTCTCTGTGTCCTTCTCGCAGACTTCTCAGACAGAATCAGTAAAAGCAAAAGAGTGGGCTATGAGTCGGGAGAATATGAAATTGTGAGTAAATTCTGCTCTGCACTAATTCATTATTTCACTTTTTCTTTTGTAATATAAAATCTTTAGAAGGCATTTTATTTTGGAGGGACTTTTTAAAAAAAATATTTTTATTTTTTTTATAAACGTCCTTAATGTTGTATGAATTGGCTCGCTGAATGCATTCTCTTATAAGTGCTGTGTGATTGTTTCTCTCCTGGTTTTCTCTGTCCCAGTCTGTCTTTGCGGTTCTGTGATATCGATGCATCTCTCTCTACTCTTATTTAATTTCCGTGTAGCTGGGGGAGGGCTGTGGAGTGAAGGAGACGCCCCAGCAGAAGTACCAACGGCTGGTCAACGAGATCCAGGAACTCACTCAGGAGGTGGAAGTCATCCAGGTCGGCAGGCAAATGCGCACACACACACACCTCTCTCTCTCTCTCCCACAGGAGTGATAGGGGGATGGTACACTTCAGTTATCCAGCCTTTACCTTTAGGTCTGCAAGTTCAGTAGCTTGTCATATCATGCCAGTATTTATCAATGCAGGTTCTGCAAGTGTGCACCCCCTTGGTCACAGCTCAGTGTGGTGTGTGTTTGTGTGTGTGTGTGCGCGCACTGAAATTGAGTTTGAATAAAACCCTTGCCAAGAGAAATGTGTTTAACGTTCTAAAGAGATCCTGCAGCTCAGAGGTAACTAATTAAACATCGGGCGTCATTAACTTGATTCACCGTTGGGATGCACGCAGAGCGGCGTCTGCTGCCGTGTGAGACGAGTCCAACGCCAAAATCCCAATTCAGCCTGCAAACCGGCAGTTCCGTGACTGTGTGGGTGGGTTTTGAATTTGCGCGAGTCATGCTGGCAAAATACGCCGCCTGACTGTGCGGAGCAAACTGCTATCCTGGTGGAGCGTCCAAATTTAAACATTTGAAAGGCCTCCGTAGAGCAATTCACTCTGCTCTCATTCGTCAAGGTGAATGTGGTGAAGGAAACGGGGAAATGCTGCATGCATGGGGGGGAAACTTAAACCACCCCGGCTAGGTGGCGAGATTTGCTGGGAATAATGGGATATTTTGATCTTATTGTGCAAGGTATGCAGAGAAAATCACACCAGGAACCTCACTGTGCAAGTGCATATACAGTTGTGTGAGAGAAATAGAGAGAAATAACAGTATAAAGAGGGATTTTCTATTGTCAAACTTATGTTCTGTGAGGAGATTCAAAATATTTTTAGAAAAAGTGAATCAAAAGTGACATTCCTAGTGTGCTCATGTACGTGTTTCTCCACATCTTTAATCCGTTTCAACAGCTTAACCTGTGCATCTCCTAGGTTAAATGTGTTACAGGGTAGAGTTGAGATTAGCTGAAGTAAACTACTCAATTGCTGGCATGGGGCTCTACAGCACCAGTGTACCTGACTGGCCCAAAAACAATTCTGGTCCCAGGGCTGCTTAACACTGTTGCTAAGCTGAACTGTTTAACTGAACATCGAAACGTGATTGGTCTCTCAGTGTTGTCTAGAACTCAATCATTTACAGGCCTCGGTGTCCCTTTCTTTCCAGGCCACGACAAAGGAAACCAATGCGGAGGAGCGCTTGACCCCGGTGGTGCTTGCCCAGCAGGCAGCCCAGCTCAAACAGCAGCTGGTCTCGGCCCACCTGGACTCACTGCTGGGACCCCAGGCCCACATCAACCTGGCTGACCCTGACGGAGCGCTGGCCAGGTGAGCTCGGAGGGAAGGGAGTTAGGGAAGGGGTCAGACTCCGACTGAGTGATGGGTTAGTAAGCATGGGCTGGATGGATGGAGTGAGAGGTAAAATGGTAGTGTGAGGTAATGCAGGTTTAATGAGGGAGACAAAGAAAAAAAGGAGGGGAAAACAGTCGAGTTGGAAGCAGAAACCCTGCAGATCACAACCTAGCACTGAAGGTGAGCGAGGGTGTGGATGAATCAGTGGATGGATGAGTGAATAGATTGATATAGCGAGGGAGAGAGATGAGCTCAGGGAAGGCATGACGGGACATGTCAGACCCGCAAGTGAGCAGAGGATGGGTGGGTGTTAAGATGGAGAGAGAAACGAGATATGTGGGGAAGGACAGAAGAGGACGGAAACTCACTTCTGAAAATGCAAGCTCACATTGACCTTGGCAGTCCACAACCGAGTCCAGCAGGGTCGGGAAGCTCGGGAAGGGACGCACTCAGCAGCACATGGGTCTAACTGATAGCAATATTGAATATATATATAATCTCTCTGTTTTTTCCCCCTCGCTCCCGCAGGCGTCTGCTTACACAGCTGGAGGCGGCCAAGGGCGGCCGCGGCAGCGCCACAGGAGAGAGCAAGGCGGCGGCAGCAGCTAAGGGCCCAGACGGGGTGGTCCTCTATGAGCTGCACAGCAGACCAGAGCAGGAGAAATTCAACGAGGCTGCCAAGGTAAGGCGGAGAGGGAAGGGGTGGGCAGAGACCGAGAGTGAGTGTCTGGGATGATTGTTCCGGTACGATGAGCAAGTGTTTCAACGATAAGCCGATGGATGTGGGTTTTATTTTTTATTTTTTTTGTCTCGCGAGGGGTTTGTTAGAATATTTGATGGAAGTCACAGGACAAAAGGTGTGTGTGGGGGGGTGTATGCATGTGTGTCTTGTGGGACGCTGTTGTCACTGCCAGCCATGTGTTGCCTTGTTCTATCCCTGTAGATGGCAGAGGTGGAAAAGCGTCTAGCTGAGCTGGAGATAGCTGTTGGCTCAGGATCAGACAAACAGGTACACACACACACTTTCTGGTTCATGCACGCGCACACAGTCACATTTTCACACTATTTTCTCTCTCGTGCATGCCAACAGACATTCTCTTTATCTTGCTCAGTCTTTCTCTCACACACACACACACACACACACAATCTCTTTTCACTCTTCTGTGTCTATATAACTATCCACAAAGTGCAGTCAGACCAAAATGTCCCACTTGACTTCTATTGTGTGTCTGTATTGCAGGGCCCTCTGAGTGCTGGGGCACAAGGAGGCAGTTTGATGGTGAGTCATCAACTACTGTTCTCTCTGAACATTGAATCAGTTACTG
This sequence comes from Hoplostethus atlanticus, assembly GCA_034670405.1. NCBI lineage: Eukaryota > Metazoa > Chordata > Actinopteri > Trachichthyiformes > Trachichthyidae > Hoplostethus > Hoplostethus atlanticus. The sequence goes on from JAXDDX010000259.1 coordinate 161,063, forward strand.
TCTGCATATCAGTCTGCAGTGCAACCAGAAACTGGCTCATATATCAAAGGTCACATCGATGTTTTATCATTGCAGCCCCACTAGAACAAACTAGTACAAAGTTTTGTCTTCGAGCGTATACATAGTTTGTGTACATGTGTGTATGTTTGCCTGCACACACACATCTGTTTGGTCTGTCTCACATGGTCTGTTTGTTCATGGGTTTGTCATGCACTTGTGTGTCTGTGCACGTGTTTGTTTGTACCAGGACACCATGGACCTACTGCAGGCGAGGGTCAGCGCCCTGGACTCTGCCACTCTGGATCAGGTGGAGGCCAGACTGCAGGTAACTCACCCTGGCAAACAGTTATTGAGGAAAGCTTTCGATGTTTTGGCTTGAACATTTTGTACACATGGAGAACAAGAAATATCAGTTGGCAGCTGCAGTAAAAAAAATAACTGTGTTTTGCAGGAAACCAGCAATAGATCAAACTGAACAGGAGTCAACCCTAAACGTTACAATTACCTCATCAACACACGTCTTCCTCTCTGTTGTGCATCTGAAATAGTAGCACTGGTGCAATGAGTGGAAATGAACCTCAGGATTTCTTTTGTTTTCATCTAGAGTGTCCTTGGGAAGATGAATGAGATTGCTAAGCACAAAGCAGCGATTGAGGATGCCGATACACAAAACAAGGTCGGTAACCTTTTGAGGTTTAAAAACGTTTCAATCCAAAGTTGTGCGCATTGCCGGGGGGGTTTTCTTGGCTCCAGAAGAGGCTAAGGCGGTGCCACAGCTCAGCGGGTCGGGCTTTATCAGTCTGTTCCAATTGTATGCTTTTTTTTTTTTGTACAGACGAACATAACTCTCCTAATTGAGGCATTCTTTAGCTTTTTTAAGTCTCATTGTATTCATTTATCCATGGCTAAGAGGACCAGAACAGGCACATTTGTTTGTCAGTATTAATTCACCACTTAAATTGTTCCCAACAGAGATCTTTGATTCTAAGATAATTTTATTCCTTGTATTATAACAGGATTGGCCCCATTTCTTATTATTTTGATTAATGCTTTTTTTTAAAATAGCATTTAGATGTTATGCTATACGAGATGTGATACAAAATCCTTTCTGCCTCATGGTATTAACGGTGCCTGTGTGTGTGTGTTTACCCGTCAGGTGTCGCAGCTTTATGATGTGGTGCAGAAGTGGGACGCCATGGCCACCTCTGTACCTCAGGTGGTGCAGAGGCTCATAGCTGTCAAGGAGTTGCATGAGCAAGGTAACCCATGGGGACCCGGGACCGGTTTAGAGGGAGTAGGTCAGGGTGTACTTTGTGTCCCCGTTCAACTCTCACAAAGCCGTGAGATGATGTGACTTCACTCCGTAATGTTGTATCAACGCGTCGGCGTTGAGTAATTGGTTCATAACGCAAATATCGGAATAATGTCACTCCAGGGGCTCCCCGGCAATTTCCACCCCCTCCAAGTAAGGATAATAAAAATGAAAACTTGATAATTTATAATTCCTTTTATGTGAGGGGAAAACAACCTTGGAATGACACCCTTGAGAGTTCAAGGAGAGAATGAATGTAGGTTAGTGGGGGCAGGGGGGGGTGGCTTTAAAGATTCAGGATATATGTAATGAAGCGGTGGAACATACCCAGTGTGAACAGGGATCATGTTTCAGACGGCATCTGTGCTGGGAGGAAAAACATCCACAATGGGAAATTTGTGTGAGACAAAAGATGAAAAGTAAACGAACGTGGGATTCAAACGGATAAAGAAATGAGCCTAAACCGTTCTATTACAACAAAGGGCAAAAAATAATTGAAGGGGGGATTCAAAGTGATAATGGATTAGACTAAATCTTGCAATATTATTAAACAGCCCTGGGGGGGTGAGATGCATGATATTATATATCACATTATCATCTTTTTATTATTTAGCACATGGAAGCAGAACCTTGGTGTTATTGGCTTATATTTATTTTTGAGTGCTGAAAGAGGTCATTTATCATCCAGCTTGTTTGCACCAATCTGTCACAGTCTACAGCTACAGATATAGTCAATAGGGTTTAGCTGCACTTCCTCTCTCTCTTTCTGGATCTCCTGATCTCTTTCTTGCGCCTGATGAAGGCAAACAAGCAAAAAGGAAACAATGCTTCATCTTTTGGCTTCAAGTACACAGTAATTTATCATCTTAAGTGTCACTTCATCCCTATCTCTCTACTCCTCATCTCTCTAGATAAGAGTAGGGCAGACAATCAAACAAATCCATTTTCCTTTAGCTTTTTGCATCAGTTTGAGATATAAGGCTCCATCTCCTCCCACTCTTATTCCTTCTTCCTCCGTCCGTCCCTCTCTTAGCCATGCAGTTCGGCCAGCTGCTGACCCACCTGGACACCACTCAGCAGATGATCAACAACTCTCTGAAGGACAATAACACCCTGCTAACGCAGGTAAGGAGTTCACTTGATTTGTTATGTGTATAAGCTTCATCCAGATTTTCCTTCATATTCAAAGGTGGGCCAGCACAGACAACTGCCACTGCTAGTGTGAAATGTGTTTATAACCATTTCGGACACCTAAGCCTTGACTACAGCTGTACAGTATTCTGCTGTAGGAGGGTTTCTGTAATAGGGCTTTGCTCTGGCTAACAGGGAGGCCAGTGGGACTGCATACTCCTTTCACTGGCAGGGCTATTGTAGCACTAGTCTCTCTTTAGTGTCCAAACAGTGGATCAACTGCTATGGTATTACAGGAAATGATCGCTTTACATAGTCAAGAGTAACTGAACTCACCCTTTTGTCACTTCTTGTCTAAAATTCATCAAAAACAGAACTTGACAAAGTCAATGTTGGCAGTGATTTATTTCTATTGAATAAAAAGATGAAAATGAAAAGGGGGGGAACAAAGTGACTGCAAGAAGTATTCTGTAATATACTCTTCAGTGTGCAGTAACGTTTTCATGGCCAAAGGTGCTCAGGAGTTCTCAGCCCACCTCTTCAGTCCATGAGCCTGTGCTTTCACAGTCCAAGGCCTCTGGATGAAAGTAATAAGCAGTGACCTTCTTAGAGCAACACATTCTTCAAAATGAACTACTGTCTGATAAGTGTGTTCTGTGGTGGCTTGAGTGGTTTATTGAATCTGAACCTCAGTCGACTTAAGAAGATGTCATTCCCACTTCCTATAGCAAGGATCATTGCTCTGCAACATGTCCTAGAAAATTGCGATTGCTTTCAATAGCGTTTTTTAGCAGTTATTTCTTTATTTATTGCTGTCCTTCGAGGACAGGACATCCTGCTTGTCTAGTATGTATGAAAGCAGCTATTCTGTAACTTTCCTGTCTCCTCCTAACCATTTCTCCATGGGCCTCCCTTCTTCTAACACCTCTCCTCTTTCCTCCACCTCTCGTTTCCCTGTGCCTCGTCTCCTTCCGCTGCCTCAAGCGCCGTCCCTTTTTCCTCTCCGGTCTCTTTGTCCTCTATCTTCCCACCTCTTCCTCTTCTCTAACCCAGCTCCCCTCCCCCTTTCACCACCCTGTGATTCTATTTTCAGTATTTTATTAATTCATGATTTTAAAAAAAAAAATCTGTTTTTAGGAATAATATCTTAAAATTATAAGATACACACTGATGTCCCAAACTGCATCGGGGGTAAATTATTGGAAAATTGTGCAAGGCAACTCTTTTAATCTTTCAACTATCACTGGAGAAGCAGAGCCCCTAGTCCCAGTGGCAAAAAATAACACCCCTAAGGCACTAAATGACTATCGCCTATGGCACTAACCTCCCTAGGAATGAAGTCCCTTGAACGAATTGGGAATCGGGAATCAGGAAGGACATGACTCAGGATAAGTTAGAGTGTGCTTTCTCCACTTTTTTTTTTGGTTTTATACACAAATTACTATAGCGTTGGTTAGCTGGTGTGAAGCAGTCTGTACACACCTCTCTTTAGTCTTGGGTACGTTGTAGGAAGTTTCTGTAGGAGGCCTCCTTTCCCCCATGCCAACCCATATAAAGGATGAGCAGGATGAGCCAGTTGAGGTGATGCAGCAGTACAAATATACTGGATGACACCTAACTGAGGCAAACCCTGATCTCATCTCATTCGTTGCAAGAAGGGCAATCAAAGGTTGTTCTTAAGAAAACCGAGAAGCATTAATGTGGACAGTTATGAAACTGATTCATTCTTCCTTCTTCTTTTATTGAATCTGTTTGAACCTTTTCTGTAAACTGTCCGTCTGGCCAACTTGGCCTTAAAGGACTACACTGACTTTTTGGGAAATTGGCCTGCTGGTAAACTTTAATGTGACCAGAGGATTCGCAGAAACAAAACGGCAACACCAACTCTGGATTACTAAAAGGTCCTATCTTCTTACGTTAGATAATTCTAGTTGCCTGCAGACACTTAACATACTGTATGCTAACATGTTAGCATGTGCTCAGGACAGAGATATCTACCAGAGACACAGGAGATGATTTCCCAAAAAGAGACAATTTCCCAAAAAAAGAATAAGGCCAAACTTTTGAGTCTAGTGAAGCTGTGCTAAAAGGTCATAGGCTTCCCTCACCACGATCTGTCTCCTGCATCTCAAACAAGAGTCACAAAAGGCACAGCTTCTCTCTTTGGACTCCCATCAGCCTGTATAGTGAGTCCAGCTGCTCCCATCCCGCCACAGGAGTTTGTAAATACATTGAGACATAATAGGACACAGTCCGCTGCGTCGGCTAATGGAACTCAACGTAGTTCTCATTAGGTGATGCTTTTACTGTGCAGTAATTATTGTAACTCTATATGTTTTGTTGTGCACTCAGTTTTTTTTCTGTTGGATTCCTGGCTACAAAGCAAATTGCCCCACGGGGCCATTAACGATTTGCTCTACTCTCCTCTAATCACCTTCTCTCTCTGCCTCCAAAACATTCTCTTCTCCCTCCTCCAGTGCTCCCCTCTCCTCCAACCAGTTCTCTAACCACCCTTTTCCCCCCCCCTCCTCTTCCCCAGGTCCAACAGACCATGAAGGAGAACCTGGTGGCGGTAGAAGAAAACTTTGCTGGGTTAGATCAGAGGATGAAGAAGCTCTCCAAATAAACAAAAGGCCGAATTTGGACCGGTCCGGCAGGGTGGAGAACATGGACGAATAGGAGAGGGATAGAGGGCGGGGGGGGGGGGATCACTCTCTCACCCTTCTGGCCATTCCTCTCTTGCTCTCTTTCTCCACCTCTGCCTTTTTTTTGCAAAGCGGAACGTTAGAAAGTTGGGAAAAGACGGAATATCAAAAATGGAGACCAAATGTCCTTGTCTACTCTTCCACTTCCTTTCTCTTGCATTGAAATATCTTTTATCAACCGAAAATGCATTTGTCCACTACACATGCCACCAATTGCAGTTAAGCTTGTTGACTTTTAGACCGGATTGTTTTTATAATTATTACTATCATACATGAGAAATTCCTCCATTCTCTTTTGAACCTGGGTATGTACAATGAGTTTGATCAGCTGATCAGATGATTCACGGTCCTGGATGGCTAGTCGGCACATGACAGATTAAGGACATGTCTTCAACTGTGCACAAAATTCAAGATCCATTGTCTTGTGTTGTAGAAGGAACACGCGTGTCTGTGTGTGTGTGTGTCGGGGGCAAGTAATGGAAGGAATGCTTGTAAATATGCCTGTCTACCTTATGTTTCTTCACGCTCAGTCGCTTGTAACTATTATTATTATGACTGAGACCAGATGCCACAGATAAACTTTTAATCTGCTTTGTCATTGCCTACAAATCGACTGTAATGTACATCTGTGGTCATGGAAACTGAACAATAAACGTAAGCGCTAAGAGCTTGACTCGTTTTATTTCACTGGAGAACTACTATTGGAGCTAAAAACATGAACATGAAAGTAGAAGTGTAAAATACTAAATCACTTTTGTCACTTTAATCAAAAGGTATCCTGTTACATTTTATGATTCAAATGATTTTTTTTTCTTCCCCATCACTGAAAAGTGTTATTACCTGTACTTAATTTCTGTGGCCTTCCCATATATATGCCATAGTTGTAGTGCTCATTTATGAACACAGGGTGGCAGCATAGCGCCTTTTAAATGTTACAACATGAGCCTGAATCCACATACAGTACACTGTTATTCAGTTTTTCCAGAGCTGTTCCCAATTGCACTATTAACACTATAACAGCACATTGTTTTCAGCCATATTTTCTTCCCAATAAATTCCCTCAGTTTATCAAATCCCTAAAATGAAATAACTTAATTAAAATGTGTTGATCATAACCAACCATCTACTATATCTGTATCAGTTATTATTACTAAATGAATCTTGACATTCTAGACCAGCTGGATTTGAGGTTGATTTAAAAATTATTATTTAAGACTACTAGGCACAGATCGAATGTACTTAATAATCTCACTTTTATTCTTGTAAACATAATCTTAGTTGAACTTTACAGTAAAATCAGACTCTCCAGTGTGCGCCAGAAGTGACGGCTGCTGACAATGCTGAAATCAAATATCATCAGGAATCAGGTAAACATAGTAAATCCTTACTTTCCTGTGATTATCTTAACTCCCTGGCACTCATTGCTAGATTACATCAGATTGTCTTGCATCATGTAATGTTTGGTGTCAGGTATGTGGTGACAAAGGCAGAGTGCAGATGTAGGGAAGGGGTCAGGTGCCTCTGATGAGTCATCCAGACACAACAACTCCTGCCAGTTAAGTGACTGCAGAGAGGCAGCTGTTGCCAACACAAACATCTAGTCAGGTTTAGACACTTTGCTATGTTATTTGAATCAGCTGGCTACACCTCCTCTTTGACACGGTGCCATGGGCTAATTTGCCTGGCTCAGCGTTTAGTCTAGGCCACATCAAGCACGGTAAACCTCTGGATCTCTCCTTTGCCTTAGTTGAACATTATAGCTGCATTTCACCACCTGACCCAGAGAGAGATCACACTCGATAAAAGGCTCGTACCACGTCCACATTTTATTTCAGAAGAGAACAGGAGTTGAGCTACAGATCCCAGCCCCCCATTGTCCCTTCTGAACAAGATGAGGACAGTGGGAGTGGGGAGTGGCCAGCTTGTACAGTAAGCTCAGCCAGGACAGATCGAGTGTGACTCACAAGGAACTAGACCCCGAGCGTCTGCTTAGAGGGGAAGCCCCCCAGCCCCACCCCCCACCCACCACCACCTCGAGATGAGCACAGAGACATACTGTGTCATGTCCTTCTATTTTGGTTTCCCAGTTTGGTCCAGCCCAACCCCATCTGTTAAAAGATACCTTTACACAGCATTGCCGATTGGGGTTTGGCAAGGGGTCGGGCCCAGCTCAAAATGTTTGCAACAATGGCAAGAAAGTCTTATAGTTTTATTTCAATTGATTGATTGCCAAATTGAAAAATAGGGGATTGAGCAACATAAATGTCAATGAAGACCCTAGAGTAGAAATGGGGCTACTGATACGTGCCAGCCTATCAACCTTATTGTTGGGATAACAATGCCCCTCCATCACCCCAGCCCCACTGGACACAGTAGACATTAAGACCTCTAAGTCTTCAGGCAGGACTACGTGGCTACAGCGGGGCTGAGCAGAGAGGACGCTACAGGGAGCAGCCATTGCTTCGAAATCCCTGGTTCTAGTGCGGGTAGAGGAAACGGAGAGGAAGGGAAGAGAAGGATGAAGGAAGAGCCTGGAGTGTCTGTCTCACTGCCGGTATACCCACCTGTTCCGACAGGCTTTTAATGTTTAATGGCCTACTGCCTCTCCTTCGGCTTGGTTTTGGCTTTTGCCTTTTGTGTTGTTATGTTGTATCTTTGAGTCAATGCAAAGAAAGCATTATTGAGAATTGTTTCAGGAGGTGATAATTACACGCTCAAGTTAAACTGGAATAAACTGTCCATCTATATTCTAGTGATTTTGGAGACAAAGTATTAAAAATCATAAAAGTAACTGAAAATAACCAGTCTACCTTACTGATTTTGAGAAAGTGGATTATGGAGACTGGTTACAATGTTATGCAATAAAATATTTTAACAGATGAGATTTTCAAAGTAATATTCCACAGCCCAAATTCACAAAGTGTGTATTATTATTATTATTATTATTATCTATACCTTGATAATAATAATAATAACAATAACAATAATAATAATAGAGCTGAAGCTAAAAGGGAGACAAGGAAAAGCTGATGCAGAGGAGGACCTACTGATTTCAGTCAAGAAGCCGCTACGGAGAAGAGAAGGCAAGCAGCTCTGAGCCTCTGTATCTCTCACTTTGTCAGATTTCCTGAATGGGTCTGGACAGGTGAAGTGCCTAGAGTGAAGGAGAGATGAAGGGGTTCAAAGTTAGGGATATTAGGGTGGGTGGGCGACAGTTGTGGGGCAGAATTAGGCCGGAGAGCGAATGAAAAAAGGGGGAAGGGGGAGAAGAAGGGGGTGAAGGGAGGGTAAATGGGGGTTAATGGACTAACGAGATCGTCTGGAAAGTCTCACAAGGCTCCAAACGCATAAATCATGCCTGACAACAAGTGGATGTGGCGTGTTGCTGTTCAATCTGGGGAGAGGTGAGACTGAGCGGCGAGCTTGAAAACTCTCCATCGCTTGAAATCACTTCTGACTTTGTGTACATAAAGTGCAAGACATCCTGCTTGTAAAAGGAGATGATAAATGGGCGATTTCTTGAGGCAATAAAATGTAAAGGAGATGATTAATGGGAATCTTCTTGAGACAATAGAGATTTGCAATATTGGCTTCAGCAGACATGAGAATTGGCAAATGAGACGAATGCAATAACACAGTGGACAATGGGGAGTAAAAGTTTAATGGCAAAATGCTGACTGGCTTGAAAATGTACCCGTGTATCATGGCCTCAAGAAACCATATTCATGTTTAAAATTACATCCTGTCCAAAATATAAAACCAGGATTTCATAGAAGGTTTAGTAAACTGACTGGCTGGCTCGCTGCCGGTTGCCGGGAAAAGAGAGGAAACACAGTAAGACAATGGGAAAGAGCAACCCAGGGGTAAAATATTTACCATATCATCAATACATGTTAACAGTTGGTCTCAGTTCATAAACGGGGAAGGATTCAGACAGCTGGGGCATATGTGTGTGTGTGTGTGTGTGTGTGTGTGTGTGTGTGTGGTGGGGGATTGGGGCGTGGAGCCTTGACCAAGGGCACAGGACAGAGAGAAGGGAGTTTAGTCTCTGGAAATTCCCCAGACTCTTTCTGTCTGGTAAAACAACAACAACAACAACAAAAGCTTACAGGTGATTTGGGGGAAAAGAACTCTAAACATTAAAATCACCAATGTTTACATTTTCCCTCTAAATTCAAACACCTATATCCATTCTGAATCAGTGTGACAGCATGGCAAATAAGGAAAAACAACAACACTTGTCCGCCCAACTGGCAAACAATAATAATTTAATTAAATCATGGCACGGCAGGCAATACTTTACGAGCGTGAATTTAGAGACTGATATTAGGCTACAGCAAGTACAACATTATAGCAACATTATAGTATTTTATGTTTCCAATTACAATCAGTGGAAATTATGCCTACAATATCTTACCCAGAGCTAGTCTGGATACACAAACAATAACAATAGGAACAGTTGGGAGCACTTGTTTACATGCTGTCAGTTTAGCTTTCTGTTGAACACTAAAATAAATAAACAGTAAGAGAAAAAGAGGTTAAAATCATTATTTATTAACACACACACACACACACACACATATAATAAAGGGTACATGTTTTTTTACTTTATTTCTGTTTTTTGGAGGAGCGTTTTACAAAAAGAGCGTCAATTAGTAAACAACAGGGACCATCAGGCATCATCATCATCATCATCATCATCATCAGCGGCAACCTAGATCTGGGGTTGTAAACAATGTTTTATAATGAATACAACACAGACGACGGCACTGACAAAATAAACAGACGGGAGCGAGAGAGGGAGGGATGGGGGGATGGGGGGAGGGAGGGGGAGAGAAAGTATGCTGAACTACTCAGCAACAGCCACTCAAGTCGTGACGTGTTAATGGTGCTTCCTGCAGCGCTTTAACCCGGGTCCTAGAGACAGTATTTGAGCTTTCTATTCGCTACTTGGCGCTGTTGCTAGGGCTGTGCATGTTGAGCCGTGCACGTTGCACCATGCATTAAAAACAGTTGTGTGCTGAGTTTGGGATTAGGGCAGAAGTGTCAGAAACGGGGCTAAGAACCAGGAGTCCAACATGATAAATGGTGTTGTTTTTATTTCATTATCCCAATCTTTTTTTAAAAACCCTCTTATCGTGAAGCCCCTTACAAAACACGGTAATATAATATTCCTTTAGGGACTCCATAGTTTGTCTGAGGTACTCAATCTTGAGTTTATAATGACTTTATCGAACTTGTTGTTTTTGTCTCCTGTGACTTTACTATAATATTCCCATAGGGACTATATTGTGTCTATAGTACTCAATAATGCGTTTATATTGTCCTTATCGTATTTTTATCTGCTATGGCATCACTATAATATTATTATAAGGATTTATAATGTTGCTGTGATATTTGTATAGTATCATTCTAAAATGTATTCTAGGATTGCTCTAGTTTGTTTTTCGTAGAGGAATAAAACATTATAATTGATAAAATAAATAAAGATCACACAGCTATCAGACACAATTAAATTGAATGAAAGTTTTGATCCGGACTAATTCCTGCTGTATTTCATCATCAACACTGAAGCGTATTCAGTTGAATGTATAACCAGCCATCACAAGAGCCGGTCTCCCGAAGTAGGGTGCTGATGATGGAACACACCCAGCACCCCCGCTCGCGCGAAAGACGCTCCGTCGGATTGTTTTGATACCTCGCGGAGCGCAACAGAGCGCGCGGTATGAAATGTCTGAGGATGCTCTAATACCACTAACATGTTTTTTTTAAGGGAGCCATACAATAAATACCTTACAAATAAAAAGGACACCTGCCATCGGACACCAAATAGCCCATAGTAATGTCGTTTAGGGTTGTCACTGTTCTTTTCAATGAATGAATCTATAGATATAATATGATGTAAGCATAATGTGGTAAATGATTTCAGAGTCAGTGCCGAAAAAGTTGAGATAGACACCTGTAATAAAAATTCAGGTGCAATTATGCTTATGGAAACAAATTCGCAATACATACAGAAATGTCCACAGCATCGAAGTGCTTTTTATACATACTTGACTTTTTTTATTCCAATGAACTGATTCCTAAAGAAATTGTATTGTGCTACGGAAACAAACAATTCTTCGACATAAGATATCCTTGCATATATGTATATTTTTAGATTTTTGTTAGAGCCAACACTGTTTAATAAAACATGTTCTGATTCTGCTGGTGTTATCCCCAACTAGAAATTGGTTGCCAAGCATTGCATCATTCCTTTCATGTGACTCCCATACGCCCCAAATTCGTCCTGGCCGTCTTATGACTGCATCACATTCACTGGTCGTACAAACTATACAGGATTGGGGAACAACTAGCAAAGCCAACAAGACCCCACCACGGTATTAAAGCGCGTTTACCCCATTGGATGTCACCAAGGAAAAGATCTTAACTCGGCTTTCCTGATTGGTCCGTCAGCACGCCAGCCATTGCAGATACGCCCAGTCGTACCGTTCGGTTGTGATGAAACTGCCTTCCCATATAGTTCGGTTGACCTCTCCCTTATATAAAGACCACCGGGAGTTTCCGAAAAATCACATTCAGCCATCAAGACAGAACAATGGTTAACATGAGCTATCACCAATCTTTACTAAAATATCTACATTCTCCGAATTCAAGACAGTCGAGAAGGCGAACGAATAAAAGAAAAAGGGTAAGTGGAAAACATTTGATAATTTTGCCTCCGCGGTCGATGTTTTCCAGTCTTTAAGAGAGTACTTATTTCACTCTTTACGCCTCTGGTGTGCCTGCCCTTGCATTTGGAAAAGAATGTGCATGTTTTGGCAACTTTCCCGTGTCTGTTTTTAGAATACAGTTGTCCAAATCAATCAAAATTTACAGTACAACTTGTTTTTATAGCTTTTGTCTCTGTGCTCGTCTGCCGAGCTGTCAAGCCTCGACTTACTAGAAGTTTGAAGTACGTTTTGACAGTTGAGCTGTTACATAAGTCAAACGTTTTGTAAGGTTTTGTGACATTTCTATTTCACTGTCATAATTTTCACATGTAACGTTAATCAAACTTCATTACTTCAACACGAACATTTTCCTCTGTTGATCTTGACAATAATTGTTGGGCTGTTGACACGAGTGAACGGTTTTCTTATTTTACGTTGTTTTTTTTAAATTGACACATTTGTCAAATAATTTTATAGTAAATATTTGCCATTAAAAGAAAACTGCGATGTTTTCTTTTTTTCTTTCTTGCTGTCTTTCTTTTCCTTTCTCTGTACGCTCCCTTTTGTTTCGCCCATTTCTCCTGCTGGACTTACATTTCCATGACGTAATTGTCTTGGCTTAGAATGGACATGTAACTCAGAAAAAAAATCTTTCATGTTAAAATGAATGTCAAGAAAACTAATAATATTCAATTACCACGTATTTACTACACAAGTAGCGTTTTATGCTTCTGATAGTCTTACACACGGGAAGTTCTCCATCTGACAGCAAACCAATTGGAACAGGATTTCATTATAGCTTTGTAACTAACATCAATGACAACTCTAAACCTTCATAGGAATGTTTATTTTTTTGCTGCACGTCATAGCCGATCTCTAAAAATCAGGAGAACGAGAAACACAATGAGAAAGCATGTTTCAGTAGCATTGTTGACAAGGACCAGTGTTAAGATCAGCTTGGACAGGCTGAGTTCAGTTATTTCTATGTAGGAAAGCTTTAAGCATTTACTAAAAGCCGCGGAATAGATTGTCAGACGTGGATGGATCAATGCTGAGATTTCACTCTTACCTTTTTACGACTCGTTTATCGATCCCTACACGTTTTGAGGACCGTAGAAAGCAGGGGGCGCAGTAGAGAACATTCGGTCTTTGTTTATAACAAATAAGTGACCTGAATTTTATTGTTTTCTCTATCCCCGTTGATCATCTCAGGATTATTGGCAATATTTGTGGTTCATTTTCTAAAGGTGTTCTGAAGTGTCAAGTTTAAATATTTTTTTTTTGTTTCCAGTTCAGATTTGTCTTGTATTTGTGCAAATCATTTCATTCTGAAATCTCAGCAAATCTCAGTTAACACACAAGAAATTTATATAAATATGACTAACCAAATGAATATTTGTTTTTCCTTTTTAGAATTGTTGGGACAAGTTATCTCCCACAAATTGGCAGACTTGATTAAGAGACACTTTCTAAAAGGTGAATTTCTCTTACTACCTACCTATTTGACATCGTGAATGTTGCATGCTGGTGAACTCAGCCTTTTAATTTAATTATTTTTTTGGTTTCTACATTAACCATGTTTGGAATTAAGTGATCTACATTTAAGTTCTGCATGTTGTTTTTGTTCCAGTTTCTGTGTAAGTGCAGTACAGTCATTTGTTCACTTAGTGTCACTGTTGTGCCATTTCACAATTAAATGGATTACACAATATATTATACTGTACTTTGACTGGTGTAGTTTGCTCTCTCATAGGGTTAATTATAACACACAAAGGCTGTTTACAGTATTGTCAGTAGTAGTGATGCACGTGCACCATCATTAATCACCACACACCTACAATCCAACAACTAGTTGCAGTATAGTAGAGTTTAAAGCGAACGAGGCGGAGTTATATCCAGAGAGTTATTATGTCAATCATCTAACATGCTGCCGCTCTGGACTCTCCCCTCTCTCTTTCTTGCTCTCCCAACCCTCCGGTGTCTGGCGGCCGCCCCCATCAGGTCCAGTGTGAACCGTGTGGCCGAGTATCTGTGCGTTGCGACTGAGTGGCGAGATGACTGCCGAGTGGCTACACCTGCCCCCGCCGTACCCCCCTGGCATGGGGCCGCTGTGTGGTGCAGAGTTGGAGGCGTGGTATGAGGACCTGCAGGATATTCTGGGCTCCGACGCGGGTGGGGCAAAACTGGCGCGTGCCCCCCCATGCACCGAGGTCAGTAGTTGGGGGAATGACTGATGGCTACCACATGATGAATGCTAGTCTTTTGGTTTATTGTGTTTGCCTTACATTTTGTGATTTGAAGTTTAGTTGTTTGGCGAAGGAAAAATTCCACGCACATGTAAAGTGAGGTTCAATCAACAGGTAATCGGACATTGACACTTTTTTTGGGCAGGTGTTGACATTTCTCTTTGTTTCTTTCTTTTGCCTCTGCATTTGAAGAAGGAGCCAGAGTTTCTGGATGTTCTGGAGAGTTGTTCTCTGACGTGGCTGACGGATGGAGGCCAGACGTGGGGCGAGGGAGTCCAGAGGGTGACTGAGGAGATCCACACCACCCAGCCTCTCCATCACACCTCCTCGTCATCCTCCTCCTCTTCCTCCTCCTGCCTGAGTCCAGCTGTGGCAGAGGAGAGGCAGGTGGAGGGTGAGAGCGGGAGAGGCGGAGATGGCTCAAGCGGTGACCTGCTGCCCCCAGAGTTCTTTGAGTTGCTGAGTGAGGGAGGAATGGGAATGGTGGATGCGAGCGGAGCAGTGGTCAGCGGTGGTTATCATCACCACCACCACCACCATCAACATCACCAGGCTAATGTCCATCCCGCGTCTCCCTCAGCCAGCGAGGAGGAACTGCCCTGCGTCCCGGGTTCTCCATCCTGCTCCTCCTCAGCCTCCCAGTCGCCATCTCAGAACTGCTCTTCTCCTTCCTCACCCGTCTCCTCGCCTTCCGTCTACCCATCCGCCCGCCTGGGAAAACGTAAAAGGAGCACCAGTGACAGGGGCACCAACGCTCTGTCCTCTTTCGCCTCCTGCAGTCCACGCTCGTCCTCTTCCTTCTCTTCTGCGAAGAAGAGCCGGAAAGAAAGAGAGCAGGAGAACGAGAGGAAGGTGCAGGAGTTGACGGAGCAGAACGAGCATCTGAAATCAGAGATTGACAGGCTGGGAGAGGAGGTACAGAGAACACGCAGAGCTCTGATAGAGAGACTAGTCAACACCAGGAAATGAGAGGAAAGATAGACCGGAAAGAAGGAAGAAAGACAGAAAAACAGACAGGACAGGTCCTACAGAATTGGAATAAGCAGTGGTGGGGAAAGATGTGGTGGCTATGAAATGCCTCTTTAGACAGGAAAAGAAAGAAACCAAAGATGTTTTGTTTTTTTTGAAAGAAGAAACTAGATTTTCTGAAAAGACTGAGAGAGCAAGAGATAGTAAGAGAAGGAAAGTGATGAAAGTCAAGTAAACGAAAGGCAGAGAGAAGGGGCTGCAGCGGCATTGCGGCAAATGTAGAGACACTGCACGTAAGGGAAATGGAAGAACGGAAGGCTCTGACAGAAAATCATGCAATGCTTCTGCTGAATGTGTTTTTGATATCTTTTAAGAATTGATACCATGATAATGT
Organism: Hoplostethus atlanticus; assembly: GCA_034670405.1. Taxonomy (NCBI): domain Eukaryota; kingdom Metazoa; phylum Chordata; class Actinopteri; order Trachichthyiformes; family Trachichthyidae; genus Hoplostethus; species Hoplostethus atlanticus. Next base: position 176,533 of record JAXDDX010000259.1, read on the forward strand.
TGAGCATTTCATGATTTGTACGTAGGACAGAAAGGAACTTGATGTTAATTTAGAGAGTGCATTTCATTGTCATCCCTTCCCACCATCTTGCAATAAATTGTAACTCCTCCTTTAAGGGCTGCAATCTGGCGAGCAGAGATTATTTGCCCCAATTCATGGAGATTTTAGGAGCTCAGGAAAAGTTTGAAAGTGCCCAGTGCAGTGTGAGTATGAGAGTAGAGAGAATGATTTTTCGGGATAGAAATGATACATTTTCTTACCTTTTTTATTTTATAACCCATAGCTTGTGTGTATGTGTATTTAGACATGGCTAATAGGACCTGGCTATACTTTCTAAGCTGACCTTTTTCTATCAAAAGGGAATTGGTGGTAGAACCGCTATAAATGTATTTCTACACAGATATACTATTTTTATATAATCCTGTATTATATCCAGTTGTACTGTAATGGCCCGTACTGTAATATGCCAACATATCCTTCATCCATGTTACTTTCTCATTGTAGTCACATAAATTGTAAATTTTAGGATTATTTGCATGGCCTTTTCCATTGACCGCATAAACATACATGTATTTTAGCATTTAGTTATTCACTGTAATTTCAAATTTGCAATAAAAGAAAAATTGGGCAATTTTCAGTGTCATTTAATGCTTATTTGATCGCTTATTTTATAGAAATGATGAAATGTGCATGAATAACTTTCTGTAGAGAAGTAGCGGAAAGAATTACAATTCAGGTAACTGAGAAAAGGGGAAAAAGGAGACAATTTCTGGCTGAATTTGATACATTTATTTTCCTGATTCGAAAAAGGATATTTGTAGCAAATGGCATAAGAACAATTTTCCAGGGGATATAAAAAAAAAGAAGATATCTTTAAATATGCAACACACCTTCCAACGCTAATATCGCATGCTGACTTTATCACATAGTGCGAGTACAAAATCAGTTTCTTTTGGTGTGGGGATTTGGAAAAATCCCTCCATTCTGTAGCTGTATTCATTTGACTCTCTTTGTGTGTTTTCATTTCCCCTGTCGGCCTATCCAGCATTTCATTAGTCCTCAGTGCCAATACCACATTGTCTTAGATCCTGTCACGGCTTTGCCTTAAGCTAATACCCTCATCTCTCCCTTAGTGTACATCTTGTTCCCATTCTCCAGTATCACACCTCAAACCTTAATTCTAGTCTTTCCTTCCTGACTAACCTTTGTCGGGTTTTTTTTTTCCTGTCTCATTTCTTCTTGCCCTTCTGGGGCGTGGGCTCGGGGCTCTTCCCCTCCGCCAGAGCCAGTTGTTTCTTGAGGTCTAACAGTATGGCCACCTCTGCTGTGATCACGGCCTTCTCTGGCTTCTGGGTCTTGAGCGCTCGCACCTTTTCCCCCTGCAGTAGATAAGACGACATGGACTGACACATTTCTCACACTTGTGCATCTGTGTCCGATAAAACACTTCAACACGGACAGAAAAAGGAGGTAGATTGTTTAGTTATATAGTTATTAGCAAAGGTACTAGAGGATTTGTCAAATGGTGAAGCGGATCAGCAGACCAATTAAATGTGGCTATTTTAAGTCGGCTGTTATCTGTGCTGCGGTATCCATGCCCAATAGTTCGGTGTGTCCATGATTTGATTGTTCGAGAGATCATTTCCTGTTCCTTACAGAACCAATTTGGTATCCAGTTAAAAGAATCACGTTTTTTGAAAGGCAATGCAATTAATCCATCTGAAAACAATGTAACTGAAAGTGTTGCGACTGCCCAGTCTCCTAATAAAAAGGCCTCTTACAGGCTGTTGATCCCACAGCATCTTAAAATAAAACCCATTAGGTTAATGATTAATGGCTCAATGCCGTGCTGCCACCAGCCAGCGATCTCACCTGCTCAGCCACGGCCTGTGTGAGCTGCTTGGCTTTCTCTGGGTCTGCTCCGTTCACCGTCGCCACCTCGGCAGCAGCGACAGGGGCTGGCGCAGCGCCGGCTGCGTTCTGAGCTGGCTTCTGAGGAGTGGAAATAGACAGACGGAGGCATTCGATTTAAAGGCGCGTGAAGGTTATTGTTTTCGAGAGATTACTCATTTCGTTTCACACAATATCACTCATCACTCAAAATGTCGACGCGATTTCACGGTGGTGAATGGACGGGATGACAGAATTCACACTGGACAAGGGACGAGTGAAATCCGACACAAATATGACAATGTTAAAGGAGCTGCTAGAGTTAGTGCAGGCGCGTGGTAATGAACACTTAAGACAGCAGCACTAGGGGTGGACTCCACATACACACAGCCTTGGATACCTTTTTCGTAGGTGGTTCATCCTCTGGCTAGAGAGGGAGCAGGGGTTGAGGAGAAGGTTAAGACGTGAGGTTAAGAGGTGTTGGACTTTAAAAGATCTATCATTCTTATCTACAAAATAGTTGCTGGATACATGATGACAAATATTTAGTGTGTTTTATTTTTACTTTTATTTTACCAGACAGACGCTTCACTTAACTACAAATTCTCATGTGCGCACGGTCATACTTCACGCTATGCGGCATCTTTTTTTTTTCTTTTTTAAATCAGTTCATTATTCATAAATAATCAACCTATATTATTGTCTGTCTGAGCTCATGCACAGAGCATTAGGCTTCATAAAAATCAAATACCTGCTGTCCACCAAATCTCTTCTTCAAAGCCTCAATCTGGTCCGACTCCAGTTTCTGGAACAATGGACTGACCTGGGGACAGAGCGGCGGGGTAGGGGGAAGAAAAGGTAGAAATACAAAAAACATATTAGTGGAATATTTATTAAGTTTGTAATTGTGAATCCAGCCCAGGGCCAGCATAGCTGAACATTTAACCTAGAGGCTCTATGTTCCTCTTTGAACAAAGAGGATTATGCAAGTAAGTACAGAAGTGTGTATTGGAACAATTTCTCAACACAGTCTCAATCGTGACCGCCACTCTTCAGGGTAACATTACATTGATAACAAAGGTTGTGCTTTGTTAGAGAGATTCTATGCTCATAACAGGCTGTATGATCATGGTATGATGTGAACATCATTACTAGAAAAGAAAAATACACAAGCTGCTCCTAGGCTGGAGACCTCAGTCACGATAGCCTCAGACCACAGGCAGTGTTAGCAGGCTGCTACAGACTTGCTGTGCTACGGCTGAGTCCTAGAAACACCTGCCTGGCTATTATACTTGCGTGTGTGTGTGTGTGTGTGTGTGTGTGTCTGCATGTGCGTCTGTGTGCCAACTTGGATGTATAAACATACTAATTGTTGCATCCTCCTTGTATCAGCCAATGTAAATTTTCTGCAGGTCCCACAGGTATAGTTGGTGTGTATGAATGCGCATGTGTGTGTGTAAGTGTGCCTTTTGAAGCCATACTCACAGTGCCAATGCAGTGGCCAGGAGTCAGGGCACATACGAAGCTGCCAGTGCCTTGTAACATGGTAGTGGTGCAGGAGTCGGGGGCGTTGAATTGGTCTCTGATGGTCTGGCTGACCGCTGGGATGTAAGGCAACAACATCACCGACAGCAAGCATGCAATATTCACAGACACACCGGTAACTGTGCCCGCACGCTGCCTGAAGAGGAACAGAAGAAAAGTCAGTCGCATCTTAAATGTAAATCTTTTTCTTTGATTTTGATGATCACTATTCTGGTTGGCAATATACATGTGTATTTATTGTGTATTTATTTCTTGTCAAATTATATCTTATTAACTCAAATTAATGTTTGCTAAATCAAATTAATATTTGCTTGTTTTCTGGATTTACTACACTACATATTTCTTCATATTTCAAACGACGAGTGGTTGTGTGTTTTAACAGAGAATGAGAAATATACACACACACACACACACACACACACACACACACATTTGTATGGCGGTTCACAAACTGCGACACTTGCAGATCCAATCCCCTTCGTATGGAGTTATAGAGACACAGATTGAGTTGAGTGGAGCAAGGTCAACTCACCTTTCTGCATCTTCTCCCTTGATCTTCCTCCAGGGTTCATTGACCTGGATGTACTGGTTGCCATGGCGAGAGATGTTCAGGATGTGCTTCAGAGCATCGCGGATTCTGGCGTAATATTTCAGAGAAACCACGTTGAGGACATGAAACTGACAGCAGACAAGACGCCACACGCCACACGCCACACGAAATTTCAGGAAGTAATGCGACCACAATTCACAATATGAACTTCAGGACCAGTTCAATTATGTTGTTATCAACAGGCATGTTTTACCTCTGGTGTCAAGATAAAACCGAATTTGATGAAATTACCAATTTGACAATCTATATTGAGTTTTCCCTACATTTTTTTTATGTTACTTCAGTTAAAATAACATATTAGACATATCAATTTCAATCTAAATCACAGCGCCCCTCAGCGCTGCTTTTGACAGGTATGTGATTTGAGTGTTCTTACTTGACTTTGTCCAGGAGCTGGATGTACTGGCGCAGCTCCCAGCCCACCAGAGCCAGGAGTCTCTTGTCTTCCTGTTGTAGGTCCATGACAGGCACACAGCCGTCAAAGAACTTACTGACGAACATCCCCGCTCTGGAGGATGGAGGGAGGGGGAGGGGGAGAGAGAGAAAAGGGGTTGGGGAGAAATGGGGGGACAGATAGAGAAAGATGGTGAGAGAGGGAGCGAGAAAGCGAGAGGGAAGGGCTTGTTACTTAACTTGGTAATTGTTCATAAATTATAGATTGTGTTGCCAGACGTAATGCAGCACTCTGCCAGTGTAAACTAACACCAGCGTACTGCGAGGAGGCTCCCGGTATGAGCTCCTTCATCGCCTCTAAATTGTAGTCGAGTCTGGAACAAGACATTTAGTTTCATGTGTACATCAGAAGGACGTCAATATTGAGAAAGTTGTTCTCATGTCTGATGCAACAAGCTATTCTATATTTTACACATCTCTCAGCCTCCGAGGAAGGTCTGCCAGACCGAAGAGATGAGAAATGAATGTCTAATTTATGTTGATGTGTGTGTGTGAGAGTGAACTTTGCCTGACTCTCGTTCCTGAATTTGTGTTTCATTCGGTTCAATTAAGGAGTCTGAATCCGCCAAGCCTGGAGTTGTTTTCAATCATGCCAAAATAAAGGACCATAGTGAATTACAGTGATTGAATCTTCCCCATTCAGTCAAATCAAATTTGCTGTTGGAGAATATAAAAATCTGCTTTACCCATGTCAGTTTGTCCAGCGGATTGTTTTGTTATTTGGATGTAAAGGCAATTGGCCGGTTGCTTGGATTAAACAAATGCCAGAACCATGACTTGCCTATAAATTTGGAGACGTAGCTTATGATGTAGTGATTCGGGGGGGCTGGATCCAGACAAGGACAGAGTTCCTTCTCTATAGCGAAGTACTTTCCACCTCCCAACACCTTAGGCTGGATGCAATCTACAAGTTATTTTTGAACCAATTAAGCTTCAAAGTTGCTGCCCCAGACCAATTTTAGAGATCAAGGTACTTTGAAAAAAAGCCACTGAGAAAAATCTTTGATGCAGGATTTAACCCTGATCTTTTAAAAATCATCTGAGGCGGGGTAATTGGGGCTAAATTACGCCATCCCAAACAAATTCAGAAAATTGTGGTGAACATCTTGTAGCAGCTATTGCTCTAATAGACTTTTTCAGTACAGCAATCATGAAAACTTAGTAAGTGGACTGGATGCTTTGGTGCTTATTCATTTTTTGAATATAACTTATGTGCATGCACTGTTAGCGAAGCAATGTCAGGCGTGCTTCAAACTGATTATGAGCAACTTGAGGTGGACTGTGATTACTCACTCACCCCCTCCCATCCATCTACTACCAACCTGTTGATGAAGTTGCCCAGGTTGTTGAGCAGCTCGGAGTTGTTCTTCAGCGCCATGTCACTCCAGGAGAAGGCTGAATCCTGGCCCTCTGGACGCAGGTACAGCAGGTAGAACCGCCACACGTCGGAGGGGATGGCCGTGTCCTTCGCCATGTCTCCAAACACACCGATACCACGGCTCTTGGAGAACTTTGTGTCCTCGTAGTTCAGATACTCTGAGGGGATGGTACAGCGCAAGTTACTGTCAATGCTCAGCCTATGTCAATAATTACTTACAATATGAATGTGATCAATGATGACATCTGAGTTTGTAATAAATACCTTTTCATGTTCAGTGTAAAATTGCATATGTGTAGCATAAATGTGCCAGTGCAGAATATATTTACAACCTTTTCAAAAATACGTCCCTAAAATCAGTCAAAAAATGAATAAACTAGTGAAATAGTCAATCAATCAATAAACATACAGATATTTAGCAATCAATCTATCTACCAATCAGTCAAAAAAAAAATCTGTTGTTACCAGTGGCAACAAGGTGGTTGACCAGGGTGTAGTTGTCCTGAGCTCCCAGTAGGGAGCAGGGGAACACCACGCTGTGGAACGGCACATTGTCCTTGGCCATGAAGTTATACAGCTCCACCTGGTGGCAGAGACACAGAGCTGCAGCGTGAGGATGACATCATATTGGATCATCGTGAGATCATGCAGTTCAAAGAGGACTTATCAGCTCTCCCCAACCCCCATCTATCGCTCTCTCTATCTGCTCTGTGAATATAGGGCAACACACACACACACACACACACACACACACACACACACACACACACACATCACAGGAGCCGAATCCTGGGGTTTTGGACAGAGAGATGAGATGAGATGAGTCAGTGTGAGAAGTATGATAGCTAGGTTGTGAGAGCAAATGTTAGAGGGTCTTTTATCTGTAGGGTTTAAGTCTTTTTAATGGCTCATAAAATATAATCTACATGCAAATGAATAAATGGGTTTTTATATTTGCCTCAGCTGCTTTGATTATCGTTGATAATCATCTAGACTCTGCACTTTTCTGCTATTTGCACTTCTGGTTAGATGCCAAACTGCATTTCGTTGTCTCAGTACTTGTACTCTGAGCAAGGACAATAAAGTTGAATCTAATCTAATCTTACTGTCCTCAATTAACGGACATTATTAGGTTATAAGTACATAATGGAGGGACAGAGTGTAGATGGAAGACTTAAAGTAAACTGATTGAACCTCTCCTTAACCTGAAATTCTGAGTTACATGGATGTCTGAGAGGAGATTTGAACAGATAATGCTACGAAAAACATAATATCTGTGCATGTATTTTCACTCCTTTCAACCCAATCGTCTGTCTGTTTTGTACTTTGGGTACCCAACAGGATGTGAGTTTGATTCATGATCCATCGGGTTATTTCTTCTTCTGTCACATTAACTTGTCCAGATGGGGCAATGAAAAAGCAATGAAAACCATTCTGTGCTGTATAGAGGACACATTTAGCTGGTTGGCTCATAAAATAAATACTGCCAACACAGGAGTTGAGGGAGGGTACCTGCTGGGGATTCTTCCACCACTTCTCCCACTGGTCTGTGTAGTTGGCGGTGATGGACAGGTAGCCGATAGGGGCATCAAACCACACATAGAACACCTGCAGAGGCAAAAAGAGAGTCTTGAGTGACAATGACCACATTTTTCAGCCTGAATGTTATGTAGTATTATAAAGTATTTCTACATTTCTGTGTATTATAGAAATAAACTGGATGAATTGAACTGAAAAAGGACAGTGAGAAATTGACGATGAGCAATGAGCTGAATACTTGGCAAAACGACGGTTGATGTTGATGACTATTAGTGTACGATACTTTCAGTTTTTATTTTCACTAAGGAAACAAAACACCTTATTACGCATTTCTGTGTAGGGAAAACATTCATTCAAACAACTCATTCACAGTTTCGTTCAATTGAAAAACCAATGGAACTTTAGAGTGCAACCTGAGCTGAGAGGTGCACACTAACAGAAGTGGTCAGTTCTCCACACTGGTTAAGCCAGAGCTAGAAAGTGCCCCAATGAAGTGTTGCTTAAATGTGACAGCGTGCAGGCATGACACCACATACCTGTGAAAATATAAGTTAAGGATATAAATATGGTTCTATGAATTTACTAGGGTGCTCATCTTCTCAGCAGGCTATATAGCCAAGGAAAAGGGAAAAAAGGAAACGCTTTTCGCCTTATATATAGAAATACCTACTGAACCGTGGAAAACAAGAAATGCCATCGAACTGCCAGTTTTGTGAGGCGAGAGACGAACAATGTTTTACTCTTAGCTGATGATTACAGACCTTCTCTGCAAAGTCAGGGTGAGGTACTGGTGTTCCCCACTTCAGGTCCCTGGTGATGCAGCGGGGTTTTAGTCCGTCTCTCAGCCAGGAGCGGGTGATCTGTTTGGCATTGGCTGTCCAGTCTCCTGCGGTCGACTTCTCCAGCCACTGCTCCAATTGGCTCTCCAACTGCGAATGGGAGACAAGGGATGGGAATGCAGACTGCAGTTAACACACTCTAATGTCTGACTCTAGTCTAATTTTTTAAATGAAATTACAACATAGTTAACTGCATTCCAGTTGTGTAGTCCTGTGTTAAGTGCCCTGTTTGACCGGGCTACCTTACACTTCACACTGTATAGGCAGTATAACCCTGACTTTAGCCCAGTGAAAGGGAACTGAATAAGCACTGGATCAAATCTTCAGCTGGAGTAGGCACAGAGTGAAAAGCATACCTTGGGCAGGTCCAGGAACAGATGTTTAGAGGAGCGGATGGCAGGAGTCTGCCTGCAGACTTTACACTGGGGCTCCTGGAGGAGAGAGTGGTCAACAGTGATCAAACCCTAAAACACTTAACACTTGTAAACAGCTATTGCCAATCTACCTTGCATTTCTTGGCCCATTTTGTTGTTTGGTAGTGTATTTTCTATTCCTGCGGATAACTGGCCAAACATAGACGACGCAACGTCACGTCGACAGACCATAATGCAATGCAGCCACAAGACCTGTTGTGTTTTGAGTAAGGGGTGCAACTCTCACTTTTTCTTGAAAAACTCTTGCTCCGCTATCGCTACTATACTCTCCACCTACACATATAACTTCAGCTGAATGCACCAAGTTCACGCCCCCACACCTCTCTGGGGGTTGTGGAAAGTAATTCTGGGAAATGTAGGAAATTGTGGGTACACCGAAAAAGTACATTACAACACTTCATCCCAAAATAACTGGAATGCATTGATCACAAATTGATATCCAACAGTCAGGGTGGATTTTTCCTATCATCATCATCATCATCATCATCATCATCATCATCATCCTCTTTCTAATTATTACAATGGCCACGATCACGAGATTCACCACCATCCTCCTCTTGCTCTTCATCATCACTTTATATGTACAAGCCGCCCCCCCCAAACTCACACTGAGCTCCACAGCGTTGATTAGCCGTCCACACTTGTCACACTGGTCCCCGCGGGCTTCTGGGTAGCTGCAGTGGGGACAGATCCCTTCGACGAAGCGGTCAGCCAGGAAGCGCTGGCAGCTCTCACAGCGTAGCTGCTCCACCGTGTCCTCCACTAGGAAACCACGCTCATGGAGACGCCAGAAAATGTTCTGGGCTATCCTGAATGGATGACACAGAGAGAGAGAAAGTCTTCAGTTTCAATGTTCGGGTTATTACAAAAGATGGGCCTGGGAAGCAAAGCAAACAGTTAGTCTGTCGCCGTGGGACCAAGGCTTGTGAACATACTGCCACTCTTGTTATGGGGGGACTGACAGACACTAGCCCATGACCCATCTTGGGTCCCAACTCAGATTAACTGTTCTGCTAAGTTGACCAAAGAAGTCAGAGGGGAGAGAGAGTTTGTTGACTGTTATACCAGCAGCTAATCACTTAAATAAACCTTCTGGAGTAAGTGTGAAGCAGTAAAACAATATCAAGGGAAAGAGTTTTATTAATTTGGCATGTAAAATGTAAGTAGACTATAGACTGTAAATAAAACACATCACTGAGGGTGTTGGTGTTGGGCTGGTACATCTCAAATTGAGGAACAGACATGCAAAGCAATTTTCATGAATTTTCATTTTTCAAGAACATGGTACTGTTAGAGTACAACATGAAATGCATCAATCAAATGCAGAGGCCGGAACAAAACAGTTTTTATCCTGTTCAATGAACAAGCCCATGGATTAAAGTCTTATCTTTATTAATGAAGAGTGCCTTAGATCTCCCTTTGTTTGTTCCAATGAGGTAAGCTATTACCTAACTATCCTCCACTTGTATAACAATAAACAGTTCTCTGCAGTGACTGCTGACGGACTGCGGACTTAATACCTTCTTCTTTCTTGACATTATTATCAGAGACCTCTCCATTCAGAAATACAGCGGACACCCTTTCCCTCTACTACCCTAAAGAGGCCAACTACAGTGTCCTTCCCTCCTCCCTCCTCCCTCCACTTACTCCGTCTGTTTCTCGGTGGTGGTTCTGCCGAAAAAGTCAAAGTCAATCTGGAACCACTTGTAGATGCTGGCATGGACGGCATGGTACTTGTCGCAGATCTGCTGTGGCGTCAGGCCCTCCTCTCTGGCCTTGTTCTCCGTGGCCGTGCCGTACTCGTCTGTACCGCAGACGAACAGCATGTTCCAGCCACGCAGACGGCCATACCTGGGAGAGGGGAGGAGGGAGATACAGAGTATGTGTGGAAATGAAAAAGGAAAAGAAATATGGGGAGAAAAAGGGATCAAGTTACAGAGTGAACAAGTATGACACAGTGAGAGTGAGTGAAAAAGAGATGCAGGTAATTTAATTGGTCGGGGGTGAATAAAATGGGCAATCAAAACAATCAAAATAAAGAGAGAAAGAGATTTTACAAGATTTAGACTCCTACCTGGCGAAGACGTCAGCACTGAGGACACAGCCGATGATGTTTCCCAGGTGGGGGACGTTGTTGACGTAAGGCAAGGCACTGGTCAGCAGGATGTTGCGTTTACCCTCCTGGGGCAGACTGGCAGGAAGGAACACACAACTGAATTTCACTCCATGGACCATATGATCTTCTCGAGGGTCAGCATCCTCTAGGTCAAATTCCTAGTACACGACCTTACTGTTGCAGTTACTCTACTGTTGGATGAGAACTTTGTAAAACCAACTTTTCAGGTTGATTTTATCCGTGCTTTTCTTGAAACTGTACAACGGGCTTTGAATGGGGTTTAAAGGGTCCTTGAACTTATTCAGGTTCACACATTCAAGTAAAAACTTTGATTCTGATATTTATCAAAAAGAGGGAAGAGGCATCAAATGAACTTCAATAAAAAAAAAAGCTCATTTATGTACTTTATACTCTTACCCAGAGCGACTTACAATGAATGACCATGTAGGGGCTCAATGTCTTGTTTAAGCACAGACACGATAGTTGCAGGGATCAAACCTGGGACTATTTGGTTATGAGACGGTCTCTCAAACCACTAGGCCATCCTGCTGCCCCTGAATATATACCAAGGAAAAACAACACAAAAGGCTGCAGGGTAACATGGTAGTTAGGTGGAAGGTCTCCGGTTCGATCCCCGTCACCACCAGCGTGTCCATCAGGGTGTCCTGTCAAAGTGTCACTGAACCTGCTCACATCTTGTAAGTCGCTCTGGATAAAAGCATCTTCTAAATGTCACTCTTACATGGGGTGCTGTCTCTCTGTGGCCGCTGGGCAGCTGTCCAGTCCTTTACTCCAGGTGAGAGCAGCTGCCTCCATCTCCTCTTCTGAGATGGCACGCTCCCCATCCTCACCCTAGGGAGACATCGGGAGATAACAGAACTCACATTCATTGGGATTTCCACTGAAACGAACTTTAAGGTTGTTACTCTCCAAAAGATATAGATTTTACTGACATTTAGGGATTTTATCCTGCAGCTTTATCAGTTCTGACTTATGAGTACTCAAGATTTTATAGATAGATGTTTACACACCTACATTAACCAGCTACTTTTTTCCTATTTCCACATTTCATATATTGTGGGAACATAAAATTTTCTCAAGCAATGAATGATTTCATCAGAAAGAGAAAATCCAGCCTAAACTGGAATTCTTATTCTAAATTATTATTAGAATCGTCATTAAACAAAAATAAAAACAATAAAAACAAAGAGAAACCAGAAAACCAGCGGATGCATTAACAAAGCATCAGGCAGACTTTCAAGTGTCACGCTGATTTCAGATTGGCACCTCTAAGGTATTTGAGGTCCAGTCGTATAACCAGACGTGCCACACACATCACCCACTGACACCCTGGTTCAGCTGACCTATTGACCCCCAACCCTTCACCCCTATCCACCGAGCAATCTGAGAAGCACCCCTCCTGCAACCTCCTTCGATGGGAGGGCCATAACTGCTATCTCTATATTTGATTAACACCTGTTCAACTCCTTCAACGCCTCCACAAGGAAGAGAATAGAGGATAGAGAAATAGTGATGTAACCCTTATAGAGTGCATGTGTTATATCCTAGCAAGGGCTTTAAATTAACTTCCATAGAGCCAGGTTAAGTCCCACCCTGAGACTGGATCTTCTTTACAAGACAGCCCTGCTTAGTTGAAGTGAGTTAAATTCAAGTCTTGCCTCACTTTGAATTCTTCTTCTTTTTTTACAAAATAAAAGATTGGGCAATTTTCCCAGCTACAGTACAGTGAAGACAGACAAAGAGCGGAGTGAAACGTGCATATACGCGGGACAAACTTCAAATGTCCTGTTGAAGCCTAGGTCAGATTACAAGACTGCTGTCCCATCAGGAAGCTGTTCACACACACGACAGGACAGAAAGATTGGGCATCACACACACATACACTACCCGATTCTGTCATTCAAAAACATTTTCCCCGTTCGTCCAGAGTAGTTAACTGTAAAGTCGTCTAGTGTCACCTAGGCTCTTCTAACTAACTGTTACCTCAGTGGAGCTGCTGTTGCACGCCTGTCTGTCTCGGCGCTGGCTGCTCTGTGGGGCAGGCTGCCTCTGCATGTAGCTCTTCAGGCCCGGCAGGCCTTTTCCCTGCAGCACCTTCTGAGCTGCAGCCTGGCAGCCCTGCATGCCAGCCATGCGGTCAAACCAAGCCTGCACTGACTTGTGCTCCCCTGGAATAGAAAAACGGTAAGGGTAGAGACATGAAAGGAAATAGAGGTGAGAGAAGGGAAGGGAGGAGGAATAGAAAGGAAGAGAAAAGAAATGGGTGGCAAGAAATGCAAAGGGAAAAAGGGAAATTAAGGAAGGGAAAGTAAAAGAAACAAATTAAGTCAAGGTGTTAAGAAACATTTTGGTCATGGATGGGCAATTAATCATAGGTTGTTACATGAAAACCATCGTATACCGTATATCAGTACTCAGTATCAGTACTCACCCAATGCCAGAGTAGAGTCAGATAAAACAGGGTAGAGCGCAGCCCACAGAACAACATCAGCAACTGCAACAGCTTCCTGAAACACAGCACAGATAACATTATTTTTAGTATATGAATATTTTGGGATTTATGGCAGTTAATGAACAAACCCTGCCTCAACCTTCCAATCATCCCATTAACTTAATTCATTGTTGTGGAAGCCGAACGATGCAGAACAGGGATCCAGCCCACTCCATTTCCCCGGTTTGTCCCATCAAAGTTTCCGCACACGGTACACCCGTTATCAAAATTGTTTTGTGTGCTGGCTCGTCAATAAATATGGACTACCCGTACTGCTGTTACTGCCTCTGTGTGCGCGCTTACCCATTGGGATGTTGTTTTTTTTTAGTTTTACACTGAGCTCCCTCCCAGCCATGCCGATCACCAAGAGATTCAACAAAACATTTCTATACACATGAAAAATGTGACGGATACAGCAGACTTGTTGCCACGGGGGCTGCAAATACCACAGAGAAGACAACCAATCCCCCCTGCCACATTCACACCCACACCCACACACTCACACCCACCCACCCACATCCACATCCACATCCACACACACACACACACACACACACACTAAGGGAACCCCTGCCCCCAATAAATCTTGTTAACTTAAAGATGCATCACTAGCTCAGCAGCACCAGCTGAAAAAAGAAAAGATGTTGCTGGAGGGGCCCCATGTGGCACAGAGAGGAAGCTCAGTTGTGTTTCCAAAAATGCAATGCATCATGAACTTTCAACTTGATAATATGATACAGACTGAATCAGCCATGTGTCAGTGAGTGAGTGAGCGAGCCATGTCTCTTTCCTGCCCTTTCCTTCCTCTTTTCCTGCATACCGCAGTTAAATATGGCGTGGTCCTCTTGCTCAAGCTTTGGTCCAGGTAGCTCAGGGTCCCCTGGAGGGCCTGGGACACCTCTGCTCCTTTTCCCTGCAGCACTGCCATGTGGAGGGCCTGCAACAGTGCAGGCTGCACAAATAAGACAGATCAATTAGGACTGGTGAAATCATTTCGAATAAAGCAATAACTGGAAACTGAACTGAAGTGAAATAATTAATTTCCTTAAACTCTAGATGGACCATGCATACATTTAATATATTATTTGTGTATTGTTCTTCGCCACAGCCTTATTAATTTAGCCACATGGATTTATGTCTCCCTTGACAACAAGATGAGGTATAATGGATTCTGCATAAGGCACTGTAGAAGAACATACATGGAAAAAGACTTTCATCTCAAAGAGGCTCTTTTGCTTCATGTAGAGCTTACCTGAAGTTCGGTGGCCTCCCATTCAAGCCACTGACTGCAGATGTCACTGGATTGCTGTCCACTTACTTCAAACATGTATCTAGTGTGTTAAAACAGGATAAAATTGAAATCAATCTTGTCAAACAGGTACAACCTGTTTTTTTGACTTGATGTCAAACAATCTTTCTCCTGATGTGTGTCAACTGGACACACCTAAGCTACAGGGCTCTCTAACAGATGTACTAGTAGTACTAGTAGTAGGTAGTAGGATATACTAAAGGCCACTGACCGGCAGATGGCATTGGAGCTGAAGAGGTGCAGTCCACTAGGCAGGAGCAGTGCTGGCAAGACTGGACGGCTGAGGAAGGGCACCACTCTCTCTGGAAAAAAAAAAACAATCACAAAGTATTAGATTGTGTTGAAAGTCATCTTGTGGCACCCCCAGTTACATAAGCAGTGAAATGGCCTCTTCATTGTAAGGTGACAGTGTACACTAGCCAAAGACCATAACTATTGCTAACTATATTACCATGCAACGTTAGCTAGTAGGTTCACTAGCAAGCTAAGTGATGTCTTGTTTTGTTCCAGACTACCATCACTTCAACACCAAGTCAAACAAATCACCTTCTTCAATTTAAATTTGATTTCTTTCAACACTGGATATAGATTATTTCAATCTGAAATCAACCCGGCATCTTCAAGGAGACCTTTCAAATGCCTCAGAGAAATCCCTCACCATCAGGACTTTTCTGAACCGTGTACCACGTCCAATCGTCTTTCATAAAAATGATCAAATACTCAGTATCAATATTTATCACGAAAGCCACTAGAGTGGTCTACAAGGACACAAAGGTCACTGCACAGATCAAGGATTTGAGTTTCTGGAACTAATCAGAATTCAAGGCAGATGAGCACATGAGATTTTGATAATCCATATTCTATGTATGCCTTTACTTGTGTTGTATGTGTACATGCATATATATTTGTGTGTGTGCAGTCAGTCCACCCCACCCGTGCACTGTGGCCACATGCCAGATGGTCCTGCCTACCCATCTATATGATCCAGCTCACAAGGAGTAGATCACAGCTGGGACTGGGAGGGAAACCTCTCTTACATGTTCCAGACAATCAGCTCAACCCCAGAGCTGTCTTACGAAGCTGGGATGTATTAACATGTTGCTAGAACCAAATTACTTGACCCCCCCAGCATCCAGATGACCTTCCACTAGACAATACACTGATGAGAAATAGCCAACAATCAACAGTAGTTGATTCTGCATTAAAGGAGAATAGGGGCTTGATGCAAAAGCATGCATGTCAGTAAGGTCATTGTTGACCTTGGCCTAGCAAGGACCACCTACATTAAAACAGCCTGTTATATGGCAGAGCTTTAAATGAGTGACAGGCGGGTCCCAAGTCCCCACATGAAATGACTATTAGACAGGGAATGGGTGTCTATTAGACAAAAGTTATACTAGGCCTACTGAGGGGGTTTGGCACAAACAAAATCCTTTCCCATACTAATTCTAGAGTATCTACATTTCTATATCAACACAAACAAATACAATATGACCGAATCCATGTAAATACATACTGTTCCAGTCAGAGGTTGAGTACATATGCCTCAGGTAAAAATGAAGCCCCAACCCCTGTATGTACTATTATACAAAGCTTGCGCAAACAGCACTGCTGTTTGTGTTTGTGAGAACAAACACTACAGTAACAAAACAGTGACTGACAGCTGTAGGTTTTTCTAGTCAGTTCTCAAAAGTATGGATACAGGTAGATGGACACTCAATGGTGGCAAGCTAGCTAACATTTACACACGTTAGTTAACCATGTGAATTCAGCCCAAAAATGACAACAACATCTAATGTTTAACCAGCAGCCCCACTGATGACAGCTGCTAGCTAGCTCCCAATCCAAGCCAGGTTATCCAGCTAAAGCTAAGCATTCTTTCTTACCTTCGTGGTTGACATATTGAACGTCACATTGTACTCCAGTCACTTCCAACGCAGCTAACACCTTCAGACAATGCGGGTTGCCTTCACTTACAAAGAGTTTCATCTGGCCGTTTGTGCTCATATATGTTTCAACCGGGCGTAAAAGTGTTTACTGGCTTTAAAACTGGCAATAATATACTTTAAAACGAGAAAGTCGGCTGCTTGTAACTTCGCCGGTGAGTGTCGTGTCCATGCGCTGATGCAAGTGCTGCTCAATCGACTACAAATGGCAGAGAATGTAGTTTTTTGGAGCGGTCTTGCACTTCACAGTAAAGGCGCGAGCTGTCTAATGGACTACAATTATAAGCCTTTACCGGAGCGTCACTGGCAACAAACGGAGGGCGCGCTTGTTTTTCTTTATATCGTAGCATCGCCGGGCGGGATTTTTCTCTCTCACTTTCTCGTGTTTCTATGTCAGCGTGTACTTTAATTTTCGGGGTTAATTTTGCAACGAACTGCGCGCACCCCGGCGTCGTCTGTTCAGTAATCCGGTTGGCTGCATGTGAAATCATATGGCACGGTGTTAGCCAATCTCAAACCAACAGAACCCATACAGCTCGAGCTATTTTTTATCCGCTTAAAGCGCTAGTTGGTTTTTCACCTGCACTTAAACTTATTGCCGATGCATAACTGTTAATTTGCAAAAGTGCATGGTGGAGTTCCCCAGTACAGAGCCTTACACTTCCAATAAAAGTATGTGAAGTTGTCAAAGATTTTATTTTGCAAAGCTTCATCATCACATGACAAAGCCGTGGGAAACTAACCGAATCGCAACTATTGCTCTCTGCAGTTCACCCCACAGCCCAAATGAACTGTCATCGCGTCGCTGCGAGGTAAATGATGTTGACCTGCTCTGTTCCACACATCTGAAGGTGAGCTTTCTGCTGAATTATTTTTTTTAGTCGGATACTTTTTTCTGCACGAAAATATCTTATCCCTTACGTAGAATCACTAAATTATTCCTATAGGGACTTATAATGTGTCTGGCACATCATAACACATTATCGTGCTTTATAGTAATTTTCTAACCTCCCGAGGTAGATATTTGTATAGTATCTTACTACGATTAGTGTAGGGAAATATTACCCAAGTTGTTATCATCGCATCCATTATGTTCATAAATGAATCACTCCATTCATAACAGTTAGGACACAAGCTACAGTACTCTTGCCTTCATTAAATAGTGTCTATCGGTGTGAAAATGTGTCTGTGTGGTTTCAGACTATTCTCCTCCTATTTAAGTATGACTTATACTAAATACGTCATCATTCTCCACATGTATCGAGCCTGTTTCTGCTACAAGATGCTTTAATTCCGTTTACTCATGGCTGATTTAGACCTTGTTTAGGATAAGGTTTGAGTAAAATTGAGTGTATGTGTTGGAATGTTCCTCTTAAGTTATTGCAGCAAAAAAAGTTGAACTGGTGCAGCAATAGTTAGCAACACATGTACATAATGCATCCATCCATCCATCTATATAGTCCAAAAATAGTTGAAACATTTTACAACTACTTAGCAACCACCACCTTTTCAAAAATATTAATCTTTCCATATCATACTGTCAAACCACCTACAGAACCACAAAGAACAGCTTTGCTCTTTTTCATAACAGCTCACCTAAGCAGTTTTTTCCCCTCTAGATCATTTCCTGTGAAAGAACAACTCTTCTTTTTAAGAGTTTCTTGTTCGCCCCTCCCCCTTGACAGGCTCTTTCTTTGTTTCTTTCTTCCTTGTTTTTTTTGTGTGTGTACCTAGTCCATCAGATGAACATGGACTTATCCATATCACTCTCCAGAAGTTCCCCCTCATCTTTGCTTATCTCTATTTGGATGGGTGTAAATGTCAGGATGATAAGAACTTTGTCTAGACGTCTTTGTCTCCGTACTGAAGCATTTGCATGTTTTCCACTACTTTGACTAAGTTACACCTAAGGCCCTTTCATACTGTATAAAAAGCACATAGATGACTAAACCCTACAGTGTGACAGAAACAGTTTGAGGCAATGCATTTTTACTGCTTCATAATCTTTCTTAAGTCCAAGCAAAGCAGGAGATTTGCTCTCCTATTCTCTAGCCAGCCTGTGCTCACTCATAACTGACCACGCAGGCTTGAAAGATTACTCCCCGGTTGCAACTTTGCTGATTAAAAGTGCCCTGCACCATGTACAGTATTAGCAAGGGGGTTACAAGTTGGCTGTGATTACTAGTGTGCTCCATAGAGCCCCATAGTGTCAAGGGGAGATTGAGAGATTGGAGCGTTATACGTACTGGTGTGTTGTGTATATTATGAGGAGGATTATTCCTCTGCTCTGGGATATTTGGGCAATCTGGGGAATTGCTGTGTGTACGTGTGCTTGCATGCACGCTATCGATGGAAGTGTCTGAAGCGGTGACCACAGCCGTGCAGCCATGCGTCATCTGACTTATCTGCTTTGTGCTGTCAAGACAAAGCTCGCAGCCACAGCGCATGCAGTTTCAGCATGTCCTCCAAATCCATCATGAACTCTCACATCTGGCAGATGGTTGCATAGTTGTTAGTAGTTACGTAATTATTATTTATTTTATCTGTTCCAATCAAATTATGTATTATTAGAGTATGAATTGAGCCTATTCTGGTAAGATAGAGCCTCCTTTACAGTAGACCTCACCTTTTTTTGCCCAAAGACATTTGGCTCAATACTTGATCTTTCTAACTAGTTGGCAGGTAAACAGAGGTCACATAGCTGAATGATAGAGACAGAACACAACATGACCTGTGATGTCTTGATTCAAGATAATAATATAACTGATAATAATAACTTCCGGTACTCCCAAGTTGTCGGCTGAAGCAGCTTCCCAGGTTAGAAGCAAGGTAGCTGAGCCTTTTCTTTACTTCGTTTTCCTCATTCTGTTCCTTACTGTTTCCTTATATCGCTGTTGTCATGTGAAAAACCTCGTAACTTCAGTTTTGGTCATTTTCCTGTTTTTACTTCAATTCAAGGATTACATGGTGATTACACAGGTCGAGGAAATTCTCTGACCTCTCGGAGTTATGAACCCAGTGGATAAACTCAAAAATGCACGGTGGTCAAACTAAACAAGACTGTTTTTTTTTATTAGTTTTATTAGTTATTAGTTTTATTAGTTTATTAGTTTTCACCGGACAGCGACAACATGTTAAAGGTGCATTTTGCTGTTGTCCAGTTGCTCCAGTTTTGGCGATGTACATCTTTTTCACTTCAATTTGAAGGATTACATGTTCCTCTATGGGTTGAGAGTATTCTCTGACCTCTTGGGCTTATGAGCCATTTCAGAACCCATCGGATAAGCTCAGAAATGCATCATGGTCAAGCTAAAAACAAGGATGTTTTTATTAGGTCCTGAAAAATCGACCTTTTTGAAGATACAAGGTTTTCCACCCACTAGCAATGATTTGCTTTTGAATCTGTGTTACTGTGAGTTACAATTTCACCAGATTGTGTTGCAGAAATAGCCCGCCTTCACTCCAGAATATGAGAAAGTGATATTGTGCTATACACTACTGATACAATGCTATGCATTCAGCATGCCTAGTACAGTGAATAGGTCTTTTTAATATTTCAGATCACAACAAGGCATTACAAATATCTAATGAAATAAAGACCGTAGGAAGAATTGTTCTGGGGAACATGTGTTATGGGGGAAATAACCCCTTTTTAATATCTGATAAATGATAATTATTGTTTTTTGTGCAATGCTCCTTTAATGCACAGGTAATCCTTTTAACCCTCAGAAGGCATCAAAGCTCAGCCTACGTGTGTGCCTCTTCTGCGGTGTTTGCCTTGGGAGGTTTCGCTGCTCTCCCCTCCGCCCCAACAGTATCGTGCAGCTCACTTCAGCTGCACAGGGCTGAAAAAGTGGGTCTTTGACTCGCCTGATAGCTTTTGACAGCTCACTCTCATCCCCGGTGGATCAATGGTGCTCAGCGCTCTTCATTAGAAACATCAATGTGCCGACACACGCTCCCATGGGCTCGGCACCCACCAGCCCCGTCAGTGGATTTAAAATAAATAAATAAATAAAATTAAAAAATCATTTTAAAAGATAATTGTTGACGTTGATGATATTTTCAAAATTTCAGTGGCGCTTTGGATGGAGAGTAGTGGTATTTTTTTTTAATTTGATAACTAATATGAGTATTGGCCACAATATTAAATGCTAGATTGAACTTGATAATGACTTGTTATTAAGATGGATATTTTTTGCAGTGCATCTAACAAGAAATATTCTCCTCTAATTAGGAGGATGGTAAGTGCATGATTTCCCCCCCCCCCTTTTTTTTTTTTTTTTAAACATGCATTGGCTAATTAACGACAGGATGCATGGAGTAATTCTTCCAAAAAGGAGTTTAAATTGCCCCTTGAGCCATTCTGCACTACTTTGCCTAACTGGCAAGCAAAGCCAGTCTGGTCTGTCTGGTGTGGTTTATATTCCAATGAGGGAAATGAGAGCTTGAACATGATACAAGTGAACTCTCTAAAAGTGTAAATGTGTCGATGCAGGCTACAGGCTACATAGTAAACAGGAGTATTGCGTCACCAAAGGCTTGAAATGATGGCATACCATACATATGAAATGCTGTACAATAGGAAGCGGAGACGTTGGAGGTGGTTATTGGTCACAGAGGTTGTTGTCATGATGCTTGGTGGCACGGAGGAGCCAATGGCTGGCTTACTTTCATCATCCAGCGATACGATTGGCTCATTGAAAATTGACATAGCTAATCACTTTCACACTTTACAATGAGAAAAGAGTCCAGCCCACCTGTTTAGACACACACACACAAACACACACACGCAGTCACACAGCGAAGCACAGTGTGTGTTTCAGTGTTTCTCTCTGGTCTATTCATCAATAATGCACAGCTTCGGGAGGATGAAAGGCTGTTTTGATTTGAGGCATGTGTCTCATATGGAGAGAGAGACATCAGCTCCAGTAGTTTTGACTGTATATCCATGGATGAAGTGAACGCTCCGTCACATGGAGGACCGCTTTTTAGGCTAAATGTTTTGAAAATTCATTTTAATATCAGGAAGTTGCAGCGGTGATCAACCTTTTTTTGCCGCGCAGCTGCACGCTGAGCATGACACACATTCACGGCACGCTGTAATGCTAAATGGCAAAAGTCAAATTTGTCAAATGAATTAAAAGTCTGGAGTAATCCATTGCTAAGTCAAAAAAAAAACGTTTCAGATTGCATTTTTGCGATCATTTGATTGGATTACGTTGACGTTCAGGGAAACTAGGAGGTTTATTTGAGCAAAATCTCACGGCGAGATATACCGCCCACGGTGTTACCGTACCCGTGACCTATGGCGTGAGTAGATGACACAGTATTTCAAAATATCACACAGACTATCATCTCTTTACTTGACTAGAAGTGGGGAGTCCAGCAACCCGTTGAGCAGAGGAACCATAAGCTGCGTGTTCATATGAGAAACAACAGTGTCAAGTATGTTATGCTTCTAGACATTCACACATAAATACAGTATAGTGTGTGTGTGTGTGTGTGTGTGTGTGTGTGTGTGTGTGTGTGTGTGTGTGTGTGTGTGTGTGTGTGTGTGTGTGTGTGTGTGTGTGTGTGTGTGTGTGTGTGTGTGTGTGTGTGTGTGTGTGTGTGTGTGTGTGTGTGTGTACGGTTGCGTAAAAAAAAACCCAAAAAAACCTTTGAAGTTCCTCATTCAGTCTTTACTCCTCTTCCCCGTGTCTCATCTCTCTTTGAAGACCGTGTTGCCATGATTATTAAAGGCGCTGTCTTACAACTTCAAACGTATGGAGTGAATATGATATGATACGACGCCAAACATCCCACCGATACCCTTCGTTCCCCTCCCCCCCGACCTGCTGTGGTGCTTGGAGTTGGATAGAGACCCGGGCTTCCTAAACATTCTCCGCGGGACGTAAATGAGTAATTTAGCAGCTCGTCTCAGGGCTCGGGCATGATTTCCATCTGAAGTAGCTCGCTGAAGAAACCAGGCCGTAGCATATACTGTATCTAGTGTGATGTGTGGCTAAAGGGGAACATCACAACTTCTCGTTCTGTTTTCATGTGAGTGTCTGCTTTGTAAATGCTTTCTAAGTATTATCAATGCATCTCATCCCCAAACATCCCCAGATGAATTCCTCACACCTATAATGTACGAAGTTGTGATTAAAAAAAAAGCTTTCTCGTGTCATGCATCATCATCCTCCTCCATCCTACTCTGTGTCTGAGCCACAGAAAGGGTCTTTCCTTATGTATCATGCTAAGCTATCTTAAGTATGTTATCTAAAGGCCATCATGTCCTGTAGTTTTCTACTTCTCCATCTAGTATGAAGGGCTTTTTATATCGAAACCTATTCAGGGGGTGTCATCTCTTGCTTTTTCCAATAATTAGACAGGAAAATAAAGCCTGGGGTATAAATGAACACGATGTCCTCTGATCCAATGCTTCTATCCATTCTATCCTAACTGCATGCTGGATCTCCAATGGCGCCGTGGACCAGGCAGGTCTGTGTGCGGATCAATGGCTCAATCAATGAACTAGGGTGCTAGTTGTTTTGGTTTGGCCCAGTACAAAGTCATCTCTCTCTCTCTCTCTCTCTCTCTCTCTCTCTCTCTCTCTCTCTCTCTCTCTCTCTCTCTCTCTCTCTCTCTCTCTCTCTCTCTCTCTCTCTCTCTCTGGCAAAATAAGGGCTGGCTGGGGGAGGGGAAGAAAGGTAGGGTCAGTAGGGGTTCAGTAAATAGAGCCAGGATCATTCAGCAGCCTAGGATTGTGTGTGTGTGTGTGTGTGTGTGTGTGTGTGTGTGTGTGTGTGTGTGTGTGTGTGTGTGTGCGCGCGTGTGTGTGTCTGTGGGGTGTGAGCTGCTAGCTTATGTCCATTTTGGCTCTGCTCTGCCCCACCTACTCCACAACCCAGTCTCAGGTAGCTCCCTAATCTACCAGAGCGGCCGGAGAGTTATGACACTCTCATCTGGGTCAGAGGGCGATCGCTCAACTGCCTTTTAATGGGGTTTTTTTGGGTTTTTTTTAAGGTTCCTCTGCTGGATTGCCCGCATGGCGCCGACGGTGGAATAAGCCGGTGACCTTGCGTGACTCCCCAAGAGCTGACTAGAGAGACTCGCACAGTTCAGGACCATGGTGAGTTGCTCCTCCTCCTCCTCCTCCTCCTCCTCCTCTCTCTCTCTCTCTCTGTCTCTGTCTCTGTCTCGCATGCATGCACAAAATGTATAGTCTGTTGCTCCAAGTCAGTAAGACCTGACACTGCTGCTGTTTCTTCCATTCTCCTTTGTACTTTCTTTCTTTCTTTCTTTCTTTCTTTCTTTCTTCCTCTTCTCTCTCTTTCTTTCTTTCTTTCTTTCTTTCTTCCTTTCTCTCTCTCTCTCTCTCTCTCTCTTTCTTTCTTTCTTTCTTTCTTTCTTTCTTTCTTCCTTTCTCTCTCTTCTTTCTCTTCTTCCTCTCTCTCTCTCTCTTCTCTCTCTTCTCTCTCTTCTCTTCTTCCTTCTCTCTCTCTCTCTCTCTCTCTCTCTGTGTGTGTGAGCATGGTTTGTGTCTTTTGGTTTTCATTTTGGCTTTTTAGGTGAGATGGCCTATTAAAGAACATCAAAAGTCAAAGTCTCTCTGTCTCTCTCTCTCTATGTCTCCCCCCCCCCACCCCCACCCCCTCCATATGCCCCGCCCTCTCTGTGTTGTTGATGCCAGGCCATAAGCCCCGTGCCCTCAGCCCCCTGGCACAGACTGCCATTGCCTCTCTGCTCTGTCTCTGACACCATATGGGCCTCTCTGTATGTTTGGGTGTGTGACGCCAGTGCCCTTCCCAGTGCCATCTGACCTGTAAATACCCCCGCCCCCCCGCCCCCCCCCCGCCCCCGCTTCCTGGATCATAATTTTGTTGTTCAGAATGAAGCTACAATTGCTTTCATTTTCACCCCATCTTCACAGCTCCTGTAAAAATGACCTTGTTTGATTGAATCTGTTTTAACATGTAGTGTAGCCTGGTTTGGCAACTTGAGTTTAAGGAATACAAGCAGACTGGGGAGCAACCTGTGTATAGGCTATTGAGCAGTGAAGACATACAGGGAAAAGGGGGGGCCAGCGTTGGAAGAGGTACCTCAGGATTTCTATCTGTGCAGTTGAGTATCGTTAGCCCATGATAGGAAGAGTTTGTATGAATGGATGCCATGTTGTGTTGCCTTTTCTCTAGACCCGAGATGTATCGGCAACAAATGTAACGGCGCCTAAAATGACTCAATCAGTCTCAGCGCTGCAACAGTGGTCAGTTGCACCGGGGCAGCTCAGCATCACTTAAGTGCAACGCTCCAATCCGTTGTTGCCGCTTACAGCAACACAGGCTCCATTGGCCATAAACGGCAACAGGGTATACCTAGACGTATAAAGACATGTTATACGCCAGACGAGGCCGCTCATGCTGAACGGTGCGGTACTGGAAAAAAATAAAATAAATGACAAGATGGAGAGGATATGACCCAAACTCTGGCTCAGCTTTGATATGCTCGTGTGGTTTCCTGTTTGCTCGCTTGCCTCGTATCTCTGACTTTTTACCTCTGTCCCTCCTGAGTAGTATTTGAAAATCTACCTAGTGCTGGTAGCGTTGTGCAGCGCTAGAACCACACCCACACACACACACACACACTATTTAAAGTTTCATCTCTTATAAAAAAGAATGTGAGCATTAATGTATTTAGTTAAGAATTAGCACATGTCATGTCGAGCATAGAAAAACATGGTGAATCATCACAGGTATAGAGATGCATTGAAGGTAAAAAGTTGTTGGTGGATCAAATGTTCCGAGTCTAAACGTTTGTTACCCTATGTACTCTGCTGTGTGTGTACACCTGGTGTGTCCCCTGGAAATATGCCTGCATGCCTTGCCGTGCACCCATATCCTGGTACGGAGGGTTTTACTGTAATTCTCTCGAGGCATTCTTGTGCTTCAATAACAGTGGGATTATCAGGGTTCAACCAGGCTAACCCTGGCCTCCCCTCTCGTTCACACACAGCTCCCTCCATCTTTCTTTTCCATCTAGACCTGACTTCCTGCCCCCCCCCCCCTCCCACCTGTCTCTATCCCAGGCCGACAAGGATTAATGGTTCTTCAGCCACTACATCCACAGGCTGGGCTAAGACTGGAGGCTCTGTTGCAGTGTGCCTAGGGATGTTTCTGTGTGTGTGTGTGTGTGTTTGTGGGTGGGTGGGTGGGTGGTGCATCTATGTGTATGTCTGCGCAGTGAGGCTGTATTACTATGTGTCTGGCAGAAAGTTGGATGTTCTCTTACGTAAGCGGGTCTTGGCTGGGTAGAGCAGGGGTTGAGCTTGGGGATGCTGGCTCAGGTGGAGAGACGGGAGACGGATGCTATTTTGGGGTATATTACGCCGCTTACATCCTCCAAACGCATGAGTGAGTCACAACCACGTGTCTTCAAGTTCTACCAGACTGAAGGGACTTTTTTTGTACTTTTGTTTTGCAGATATCCACAGTGACGTTTCTTTTGACTCCAAACACATCTCTCTCAAAATGGAAAAAAGTGTGTTGCAATTACTGACAATAGCGGTCAGTTACAGTTACACAAAGGTCTTTCATGTCATATGTGTCATCTTGTTTGTCCCCTGGCACAAAGTGAGCTTCATTTTGGGGGTTTTGGACAGAAAGGGCTTCTGATATGAAGCGACAGCTTGTACAAGTAAGGTGAAATGAAACCGATCAATGATGTCCAAAGTTATTATGGTGGCTGGCCTCATTTGTTGCCCCAGAACACACTTTCAGTCATTATATGATTACGACACAGTGGATTTATTACTTTTGACAAACAGGATAATACGGCTGCAGTACCTTCTGAGGGTAGTTTTCATAGAACTTTGTTTCAATAATAAGAGTTTTGGTCCGAAATCTCTCCGTCCCTCGTCACCACCGCCCCAAATCATGATTTGCAGGCATTTTGTCCATTGTTGCAAATACACATTTGATGAATGAAGGAGAGAGACAGAGAAAAATTGAGCTCCCTTTTCCATGTCGTTGTACAGGTGGTCTTTCCCCCAGATTAACCCGGATTTCCATTTTCAGACATAAACGGATTCATGTTCTCTCCCTCTGAGGCTGCACACAGTCAGTTGACACTCTGTCGTTGTTCTCTGACACCTGCCTTCTCTCTCGGCTTCAGTATAATCTAAATATAACCGTGCCCTCTTGCCCTCTCTTTATATGTGACCAATAAAAAACTAATATTTCTCTCTCTCTCCCTCTCTCTCTACTACTTATTTCCTCTTTATGTGTTTCAGAGCATGGCACTAGCCTGGCTCCAGTTGCATGTGCCCCGTGCCAACGAGACCAGTATCACCAGCGTCGACCATCCAGTCGCTCTCAGTCAAGCTTGCTGAACGGGACCGAGTGGAAGAGCCATGCTGTACGGGAGCTGGCGGCGCTCCGTGGGGCACCAGCAGCCTGCCGCGGCGCCTGCGGTGGCCAGCAGGCCCACTGTTTGCGGGGTCCCCAGTGGGACGGTGGTCCTCGAGGCCCAGTACGACTACAACTACCGTGGCGCCGACGGACGACAGGTCTGCATACGGGAGGGCGAGCGCTTTATTCTCCTGAAGAAGACCAACTCCGACTGGTGGCAGGTGATGAAACACAGTTCTTATCTTTCGATTCTCCTGTATTGGTTGACCTAAGTGGACGTAAGTTGACCAAGTAGCAAAAGCATTAGGAAACCGTTCTTTCACAGGTGAGGAGGATCGGGGCGGCCAGTAAAACCAAGCCGCTGTACGTCCCTGCCACATATGTGACGGAGGTGCCCATCGCGCCCATGCCCTCGCCGCAGCGCCTGGTCATGTCCACCTCGCTGAACTCCAACTTCAGGATACTGCCGAGGGTGTCGCTGACTCCCAGCCCATCAGGACCTACCTATCACGAACAGCACCAAGGTAAAGCGAGTGAGCGAGAGAGAGGCTAAACAGTTTGAGTCTGGTTGGCGTGACAGAGTAACAATGATATGCTGTGTTTCTGTATTGCTGTGTGTCTGGGACATGCAGAGAAAACAAATTATTAACTGAACTGTGTAGATTGAGCATTGATTACTCCAGAATCTCCAATTCTCCCTTTCCAACAGTGAGCAAATCTTTCTGCCGCTCTATGGAAAACCTCAACTCCAACAGTGCCTTCCGATGGCTGGACCACAACGCCGGTACGGTTGGAGGTCGCTTCCCTACCCTTCCCCTCTCCGGATCCACCCCCAACTCTTTCACCTCTTCACCGGGCCACCTCATGGTCCCGGGGTGCCCCGCGGCCCAAGCGGCGCCGTCGACCCCCAGGGCGCTTCCCACTATCACCCGAAGCCAGAGCTCCAGTAACCTGCCTGAGAACCCCTACGATGAGGTGGGCGGCGGGTTCAGCGGCCGCAGCAACCCCAGGATCCCTAAGAAGTCCTGTAGCCAGTGGGACATGGCGGGGGCGTCCCGCAAGAACAACCATCTGCAGGTAGGAAGAGTCAAAACCTAGTCAAAAACTATGGGAATTTCCAAAGTGTGTGTAAATACTCGTAGTCTGGGTAGCCCAAATATGCTGTGTGCAAAAATTTGGATCAACTTGGCGGGAGAAATGGCGGCTCCCACCAGGCTACTCAGTGATACAGCTGTGGTAGCTTGAGTTGTATGTGGTTTACGTCTGTTCCTAGCTTTAATAATCCCCCCCCGCCAGAGAAGCAATCAAGTTAGCGTTGTCGTTACGTCAGAGCATCCCCGTGACACGTCAGAAGAGGTTACACAAGGCGTTTGTTTGGGAGCGGAATAATCCAGGCTCTTGGTCTCAGCGAAGTTCAACTGGATACCCCAAGCGAGCTTTCTAAAAGGAGTCCTAGCGCCTGTGTGCCGTGTACCAGCGATGCCATGATCATTTAACATAGCTGTGATCTCAGTGGAAATGACAGTGCTCCCTTTCTGTCTCTGTCTCGTTCTCTCTCTCTCTCTCTCTCTCTCCCTCCTCCCTGTCTGTCTGTCTCTCTCTCTCTCTCTCTCTCTCTCTGTGTGGACCTTTCTCGTTCATGTCTCTAAGCCCAGTGAGCAGGATTATTACAGCCACATCCAGGTCACAAGCCCTTTATTTCAACCCCAAAACACTGAAATCCCCCTCTCTCTTTCTTTCTCTCTCTCTCTCACACACACATACAAAGAAGTTAAAGCAGTACATGCATAGTCATTTTTATGAGTGAGTGTCAGCCCTTCCCCGAGCCCTGCCACACTGATACACAGTATAGGGATGGCTTCTCACGTGGAGGCTTTCACATTGTCTTCACATGTGAATTTGAGTTGTATTTTCCCCCGAGGGCTCAGAGTTCCCATAGAGTTTGAGGAAATAATATTCGGTAACACTTTAACCATGTCATGACCATAACCCTAACCCTAACCCTAACCCTAACCGCTTCATGAATGTTTATGACTGTTGTCATTAAGTGTCATTCGGTAAATTATGTCATTGTTAATGCAAAGTTGACATTGTTTGAGATGTCTTTACCGAATGACACTTAATGACAACAGTCATAAACATTCATGAAGCGTCCTTCATGGTCATGACAGGTGTCATGTCATGGTTATGACAGTGTCATGACAGTGTATGCACACCCCTTCAAATAAAGTGTTACCTAATATTCTTATGTTAAAATTCAGGTTCTATCTTGCATTTTCTTCAGGTTTTTTGTTTCGCCAACAGGGATAAAAGGGACAAAAGGGAAGTAGTTAGAGTTCACCCCAGTCTCAATACCCGACCCGGTTCCTTAGGTGAAGAATGAACACACGAGCACACTTGCACACATACATGCACTTAAGCATGCATACACATAGAGAGATGGGAAAAAACACAATAAAAATATATATTCTTGCTCAAAATGTATATTCTTGCTCATCAAAGGCATCAAAACAATTACGAAATACTAGTGTCAGTAAATGATTTTAATTCAAATATATGTCATTTGCGTTTGAAAAAATACAAAACATACAGAGAAGAAACTGTTATTCCAGGTTTCTCTTGACTTTTGAATCCCAAAACAAGTTTATAAGGCTAATATAAGACTGCTATTTACATTTCAAATATTACTATAATGACTTTTTTAATACTAATTGATTTCAAAACAAAAGACTTGACCATTTGCGTTCTCTTTTTAGTTTAACAGTGTAATTTTATAAAAGCAGTGATTTTTTACCACAGCTAATGGATCTGTGGATCTGTGAATGGAGGTTGTCTGTTCCACCACAACCCTCAGGACAGGTCATGACACATAGCTTGTCTGTACCCTGCCTCAACAACATATCCATCCTTGTGCTATAACAGAAATAAAGTGTATGAAATCTGAATTTGATTTGATTGAACCTGTTTATTGTTTTATAGAAATCTGATTTATTCTAGAAAGTACAATAATTTCAAAAATGATTGATTTTTTTTTTTTTAAACTTCAGCGAAATACAAATTACATATGCAACAATACAAAGTTTTTAGGCTATATTACATTATTATACTTTAGCTTACAGTATATTGTTTGGCCTTCTTTACATTGCAGAGCCTCTAGCATCATACAAGATTAGAAATTTCCAGTCAAAGACAAGACAAGCTGTTTCTCCAGAATCATTTCAGTCACGTTCTACTGTTTGCATGATGGTAGCATTTAAACTGATGATTGGCATCAAGTGAGGATGATTTAGGTAGACCGTCCTTCAGTGAGGGCATTTGGGATTAAGCCCCCCGTATTGGCAAGCATCCGCCCTGCTGAAGTGTCCATGAGCAAGACTCCGAATCCCTACCACCTCCCAGGGATGCTGTGGAAAAGGTGAATTTCTCCTTTGGGAATCAATAGACTGTAATGAAACATCTCTCTACAATATTCCCGTCACTGTTACTGTTCAAGAAGACTGATTTCCACTACACATTCAAAAAGGGCTACCTAGGACTTACTCTGCTTCATCTTGTTCCCAAAGGAGGTGATTTGTCGAATTGGCTGTTGTTTCAAATGCATTAACTAGTGTTGTTACTGCTAAGCTCCGTTTGACCCTGCTGAGTTCCACTGAGGGTTGGAGACACAGTGCAAGTGGCGGCCTCAGCTGATGAGATAGTGCTGCCCCCTGGAGTATACTACGATCACATCCTCTCTCTCTCTGTTAATGTTAGTTTCAATTCACTTAGGAAGATGGCTCCTCCTGCTGCCCTCGCCTGTCAAAAAACTGCAGGTTGATTGGTGTAGCAGGCACAAGGAGGGTTCTGGTGATCGGCTTGACTGTAGTTCCAGCGGGATCCGACCTCACCTCATACTGTTTTATCAGCCTGGACAGGAGGAGATACATCTCCAGCTCAGCCACCCTCCGGCCCAGACAGGCCCGGATCCCAAAACCAAAGGGCACCGAACCGAACGGGTGCTGCTTGTCTTTCCCTCCTCGGACCCAGCGCTGGGGCCGGAAGGCCTTGGGCTCGTGGAAAACCTTCTCATCATAGGACACAGCGTAGTGGCACAGATGGAACAGGGTGTTTTTGGGGAAGAGGTGATCTCCCACCACAATCTCATCATCAACAGTGACACGGGCATTCCCCGGTACCACTGGATATAATCGTAGTGTCTCCTTGATGATGGCCTTGAGAAAGGGCATCCTTGCAATGTCATCGGTGGTTGGCACTTTGTCTCCAGGGCAGACGCTAACAACCTCCTGGTATAACTGTTCCTGGGTTTCTGGCTCCCTCGCCAAGTGGTACAGAGACCATGACAGGGTGTTGGATGTCGTGTCGACTCCTGCCAGCAGGATTTCAGTGATGCTGCCCAGGATCTCAGTGACGGTCATCTTCTCACTGAGCAGCAAGTGTGTGAGATACTCTCCCTCCACAGCCTGTCCCAGGCGGACCTGCTCCTGGATCTCCTCTGTTTTTTGTTGCACCAACACTTCGGCAACTTTAAAGAGGTGGTCCCAGGTGGCTACAAAGTGTTTCCAGAAAGGTAGGTAGGGCCAGGTGGACCTGGGGAAGAGGACAATGATGGGTGAAAGGCGAAACATTTCCCCCACTGAGAAGATGAACTTTTGGGTTTCTTCTGACACCACCTCATTCAGACAGCCCATACGAGTCTCAAACACCACCGAACAGATCCCTTCAAAAGCAAACTTGTAGAGTTCTCCAGCTAGGTCATTGACCATAACTCCTTGGCCCTTGGTTTCCCTTAACCAGGCCACCTTGTCGATGAAGTCGGTCACCACATTGTTGATAACATTTACGTAGGAAGAGACATGCTTGGGCTTCAGCATCCGTGGGTTCAGGATGCTACGGATACGCTGCCAGTTAGCTCCAATCTCTGTCAGGGGTCCATAGGCATGGTTCCTTAGCTCTCGGTAGCCCCTCCAGTGAATCATTTCTGTTCTGAGCGGGTATTTCCCCTCCTGTCTGCAAACCTGCTCGATCAGCTCAGCGCTGGCCACATTCACTATGACCAGAGGGCCATACTTTGACTTCCACAGAGGACCATAGATCTTGCTGTGTTCAATTTGCATTTGATGTGTTACTGGGAAATAGCCTTTGCCGAAGAGCCAATATAAGGACGTCATGAAGCTAGGTCCGCCTAAATCATCCATAGTCTTCTGTTGCCTTTCGCTGCTCCTAACAGTCGTGGTGGATGAGTTGCGGTGGTTGAAGCCTCCATTATAATGTATTGAAGTCAATGCCGTTGTCAGTCTTTGAGTCCCCGTCACGTACTGCCGACGATAAGCACACATTGTGATGTTCATTAGGGTCTTGCTGAACATTTTTAGCGTACAAACTGTCTCTTGGTAGAGGAAAGCCAACGTTATAGTCCCGTGCAGTATTCAATGATCGGACTTTTGACAACTGCCCAAGTGTTATCAGTAACAAACACCCCGTGGACTTTGATACTGCAGAGCAGTCTTGAACCCAAACCCGGCCTTCAGTGTGTAAAAAGAATAATCTATCTGTCTGTTGAATAAAAATGAAAAAGATTCAAGAGTCAAGTCAAGTTGTGATTTACTTCAGTATATTTAATAACAAAAAGCTGAGCTCAGGAGAGAGGTACACACACAGGGTAGGGTATGCAGATCTCTGCCAGGGAAACGTCTGAACAGAGATTATAAAGAAAAGGAGGACAAGGGGGGGGTAGTCTCTAAACATTTACAAGGTTATTCTAATCGTTAGTCGGAGCAATCTGTTCTGTGTGAGAGTGCTTTGGGTGAAAGGCTTGGGTGAAGGACTTTCTGGTGTCTCTCATGGGACAGGCCTGTCACTATAGTTTAGATAATCCATAATGTTCATATAGGAACATCTCACAAGATAATGCAGCACTCAACAGTTCATCATGTCATACCAACACTAAAATCTATCGGATATATAGAATCACAAGATACATACATTCTTCCACACTCTCTCTCTCTCTCTCTCTCTCTCATATTATATGAGTCATTATATGAAATAAAATGAGTATGGGTTATGTAACAGGGATCAAGCAGCTAGCCGGTCAGTCAGTCAGTGAATTATATCTTCGCTATATTTCATGGAAAGATGATCTTCCATACATATCCTCCATTGGTAGCCGTCCTCTTTCCACAGCTGTAGATTTAGTCCTCTCAGTCTGGCACTTGCTTTTCCATAATCCGTAGCTTAATCCATCCTCTGAACAGACTATTCTGTAGTTAGAGGTGGTGGATTTTTCATTGTTTCTGTTTGTGTGCTTCTCGTTTTGTTTTGACTGTCTTGGCTATTTTTGTAAAAGTCACATCCTCTAGTTTATTATTATTATTATTATTATTATTATTATTTTTTTTTTTTTTAAATTGATCCAAACATTAACTACTAATAGAGCTACTAAACCATCAAAAAAGGCTTTTTCACTTTTATTTCACGTACTTCATGTGTATCACCCAATTTGGTTGCTCATCTACTCGTGTAATTACGGTAAGGCCCAGACACTGTGGAGTGGCGGCGTCTAAATGAAAAATACCGTACTGTACATCAGTAGACACACAACAAAATTTAAAGGCTCACTTGGCCGCAGTAATCACCCGCATCAAACTATAACCGCAATACGATTTGTCCGTTGGGGCCCGGGCCCCTGGGCACACACACATACACATTCTCTTTAAATTGTTAGCATATTGTCTGCGCTATATAGCTTATTTCTTTTCTCCATTACATTGTATTGTTGTATTGTTGTATTTCTGCTATAGTGTTTAAACTTTCAAGCCTCACCCGCTTTCCTCCATGTCCACCTCTCCCTCTCTACTTTGGCCTCTCCCTCTCTTTCCCTTCCTACCTGTCTAGGTCCCAAAGGAGTCATATCTCTCCCGGCTGTCCTGGCAGGACTCGCCTCTTTACACTGAGATCCAGCTGGGGAAGCGACTGCTGCAGCAGGAGCCGCCCAGCACTGCCCCAGGACAGCAGCCTCTTCAGAACATGGAGCTGTGGGAGCAGTACTCGGACCCGGCCACGGGACGATGCTACTATGTCAACAGCGTCACCAAGGAGAGGTCCTGGAAACCCCCTCGCCGATCCCGCGGGCGCACCTCCAGCATGGTAAAGCGCCTAACGCAGCGGGTGTTCATTCATTCTCTTTATTTAGAAATGGGGTAGTGCAGTCGTAGAGTGATCACAGAGCAACTGGCATTTGAACCCCCAATCCACTTGAGGATATCCATACATGGGTTCCAGTGGTGGTTACTCTGTGTGTATATGGTCTCACCCTGGCATGCTGCTCATGTGTCACACTGAACTTCAGGGCCAATAATACACTGTATCTGGCCTATGCTTATGACATGCACAGACAGCTTATATTTGGAGTTATGAAAGCACCTAATTCAATCTTTACGTCAGCTTCTTGCATATGACCAGCAGTCGTGTTCATTTCATAATAATGATGAGCTGATGCCTAACTGTTTTTCCTGTTTCACAATCGGTGTTTTCCTGTTCCCCCGCCAGGCCGTTCCTATACAGCCCCAAACGTTACCCAGGGACACCAGCCATCTGTCGCTAGCACTTCCCGGCGCTGGCAATGGAACTATGCACAGGGTATGGCCTGAGTAGGTTTACGTAAAGAAGTGGTAAAATGCACATGCTATCATTTAGTGTGATTCAGTGTTTGAATTATCTTCGTCGGTGGCTTGGCCGCCTGTCACGTTGCCAGTCACAGGACTGAGTTCTCGGGATGGGACTAGGATCAGGTTCATCCTGACGGCGGTACTTGCCAGTTACACCTGCATCAGGATGACACCTGAATTTTAAGGTGGACTTGTACAGAAAATAAATGGATGTTTATTTCTTGTTTATATACGACAAACCCGGACAGACAGAAAAAATGCACCCATGCACACACACACACAGAGACCCTGAGGCCCTCTCTCTGTGTGTGATCTAGTGGCTGTCAGTGCACTAGATTGTCCAGACCAGCACCTTGTTGCAGATTAGAGCGCAGACCAATGCTGAGGGGGGGACAAATTTAAAAAGAGGATTACATCTTTCTAGTTGCCACATCCTTTACTGACTGACTCACTCACTGCTTTAGTTATTTATAACCCCACACCCCACCCCCACCCCCTTCCTCCCAAAATGGTCCTTTTTTTTGTTGAGCTACTCCCAGAAGGGAATAACAAGGTAATACGTCTCGATCTAAAGCAGATGAGCTCACAGCCATTAGGGCTGCATAGATGGAGCCTTAGACATCGACATTCAAACTCAAAACGTTGCTAAATTTAAACCTCTCATCAACCTAAACCCCTACCTGCGCGTACTGACGCCATCACAGTCAAAAGTCCCACTATTTTCTCTGTTCCTATTCCCCATTTTTGTAAGCTTTTGTAAGTTTGAACCACTGCTTGTACTCCAGCAGAGGAAGTGCACATTATTATTAGTATTATTCTGCAGGAAAAGGTTTTAGGGACTTCCAACAGCTATTATTGACTGGAAATGACCTCTCTAGTGTATTTACTGTATACACCTCCTATATTAAAGCGTTACAAGCTGTGCGATTCAGACTTTCAGAGATGAGCGTTTTGCATCCCAACATTGCATTGCATCAATATTGCATCAGTATTTCAGATTGAATTTTGCTCATCAGATAAGACCCAGATGATCAAAGAAATTATCCCCCCCTATCATGTTACTTTGATTTGCAATTCCGTTGAATATATGTCGTGTTTTATTGTGTTACATGACTTTTATTATCAAACAGGAACTTGACCATGCAATTTGAATTTCTGACCCGTATTACTTGTTACCCGTATTATTGTCGACTCACACCATAGCCTTTAGCCACGTTCGCTAACACACTGTCCCTAGTGATCTCACGCCTGCCCGTGCGAAAGCTTACACCAAAGCCGTTGAACAACAATTACCACAGTAAAGTGTAAAGTGTTGTGAGCTTCCTGGTTCAGCTGCTGCATGTGAGGTGGATTGCACTTAGTGACAGAGCCCAGCTTCCCCCTAGAATGGGGAAGTAGACAAGAGACCGAGAGGAGAGAGAGAGAGAGAGAGAGAGAGAGAGAAGAGAGAGAGATCAATGGAAAACACTGATTCGTCGAGGTTCAGACGCATGAGGACATGAACCAGGCAGCAAACGGTGGACTTTCACTCGACAGATTAACAAGACGCATCAGATTTTGGCCTGGATCGGATCATTCGGGTGGTAAATGAGAATGAGCACCACTGTTGTAAGTTCATTTCAGTTCTTACTTCACTGAGACAGTCAGCAAATACTGGCTTTGTCATCCTCACGATGGGTTGATATGACTGTGTGTGTGTGTGTGTGTGTGTGTGTGTGTGTGTGTGTGTGTGTGTGTGATGTGTGGCCCAGATCATTAGCTAGAAGACGCACCAGCATGTCTGAGTCAAACCAGTATCATGTGGCCTTGCGCTATGGTGGCAAATAAAATAGCCTTTTTGTGTTAGCTGGCAGGATATAGGGGGAGCAGGGTGGCAGAAGAGGGGTTTTGACTGTTGGTGTGGGTGTTGGCCTCGGGTCCACGGTTGATCGTAACTTGTTTCACTTGTTTCAGTTTTTTACAGTTGGATGTCATTCAAATTGCTCCCATCCGTGTCAGTGGATCATGTTTGGGTTTATTGTTACACAAATAGTGAAAAGTATAGTTTTATAAATGAATAAAGAAGAAGAAGAAATGAAGAAGATGTGAATTTGTTATGAGGAAAAAAAATACTGTAATTGTTCATCTGCATTTCCTCTTCTGTGTGTGTGTCTCTCTCTCTCTCTCTCTCTCTCTCTCTCTCACTCTCACACTCTCACACTCTCTCTCTCTCTCTCTCTCTCTCTCTCTCTCTCACACTCTCTCTCTCTCTCTCTCTCTCCCTCTCTCTCTCTGCAGCTGTCAACAGATTTCCGCCACCAGAGGAATGCTGACAGTGGCTGGCAGATGAAACAGGTAAAACTCCCTCTACCTCCTGCACTCCTCCATCACCGGAGGGCATTTACTGTATTTCACCTTGAGTTTCACCTCACGAGAACACCCCCGTAACAACAAAGTAGAACATAGCACCCGTTATCGGTTTTATATATTCTCCATTTGTGGGACAAATTGGGTTTACATCCTGGACCCTCGGTGGCTTAGTCAGCTACTTCGTCCTTGTCACTGCATGGGTTCATATGCTTTTTATATCTCCCTCCCCCTCGACTTTTTGGTCACTCATGCTGTCACATGAGTGTCTGTCACACTCATACCGTATGCCTACCTGTACTCGGACTGCCTACTCTCCTTTAAGAATACCCTTCAAATGACATCCCTGTCTTTCCTCATTTTTGTTTGCTTCCTCATTTTTGACCATGAAGGTAATCCAGTGTTTTGGCACTCCCGTCTACCCCGCACTTTTGAAGTGAAGAGCTTAAAGGGCGTTTTTGATGGGAGGGGAATTTCCTCTTGAAAATCAATGAACTCCAGAAGTTTGATTTGCAAAAAAACTGCTGCATCTCCACTGTATTACTGTAGAATGCATTAAAGTAATGCCAGCTATGCTATTTGGATTCTCCGAGATCAGCATTTATGCATATAAAGGTGGTGAAATATAGCAACTCATGGAGTAAAAAAGGCTGTTACCCAAGCAGTTCTTACTGCAACATGTTGCATCACAGTGGGGTGTGGGTATGCTTGGTTTAAAGCCCTTTAAAGGCCTCCTCTTAGTGAAGGAGCAGATTTGGCTCTTAATGCTAATCCTCTTTGCATGAAGAGATGGCAAACATTAGGAGGGGTATTTAGTGTGATTGTTAAAACTAGGTTGCAGGGATTGGGAAAGCTACTTTATTATGGCTGGTTCTGAATATACTGCAGCAAGGACAGCTGAAGTTGTGTATATTTGTTTATGCTTGTGTGAACTCTTATGTACATGTGATGGTTTGCAGGTCATCATGTACTCGTACAGATCAGTTTGTCCCCACAAGCTCATGCTTCTTTATATGATGTGATGAGTTTATACAGGTTGATAAAGCGACCATAAAACCTCACTTTTTCC
This sequence comes from Hoplostethus atlanticus, assembly GCA_034670405.1. NCBI lineage: Eukaryota > Metazoa > Chordata > Actinopteri > Trachichthyiformes > Trachichthyidae > Hoplostethus > Hoplostethus atlanticus. The sequence goes on from JAXDDX010000259.1 coordinate 214,574, forward strand.
ATGCATGTAGCACAAGTGCTGCAAGAGGAATTGTTTGGAAAATACTGCAGGCTTACTGCAGGATAGATGTAGCAAGACAGGGGGGCTTCTACGATGGCTACCACTGACGCTGAGAATCTAGAGGAGACTAAGGTGTGCAAACTTAACTTAAATTATTAATGCTCAGACAGTATTCTCCGCCAGCGGGTAAGGTGACCTTCAAACCCAGTGTAGGAATGGTTTGCGAGCCAGGATTCACTTCCCCGGTCTATATTTTAATCCCTCTAGGTCTTTAACCCGTTCTGCTGTCCATCTGTCTAAATAAACAGAGAAACATCACAGACGGCAGACGGCCTTGTCTTGCGTTAAGAAAATGCATTCGGTGACAAAACTAATGGGAGGATGAACGAAAGTCCTCATCTATAGTGAAATATGTACTTGTTGTACTTGTTGTTCCAAAACCTGTATTACAGGTTGACTCATATCTAAGTATTTAAGAAGGAAGCACACCGTGTATGGGACTCCTTCCTTTTTTTTATTTTTAGCATGGATATTAAATCCAAAGGTAGTGCACTAGCAGAATAGGATTCATTGATTCCTTGATTCCTCTGTGTTTGCTAACTTCACAAGCAAATTCTCAAGAACGCACAGCCCTATATGTGTACTGCCTATTATTATTGTTCTGGTTATTATCATTATTTAAGGTTGTCTTTTTTATTCTAAGGTCCTACAAATGCATGTTTTAGTTTACCTACAGATGGCAATAAACTAAACTTGAACGAGATATTGGAAGACCAGGACTCCATCTGTTCTCTAATGCCACGAGGCTGCAGCGCTAACAGCATGCCAGGTCACGGAAATGGCAGTACCTCAGATTATCAGATTGCACCATTCTGAGATAATACCCATTATTTAGTGTATGTACAGTAGGCCTGTACAACATTCTCTTCACCCTTAAGGAGTAGTGACAACCACAATCCAATTGTTGGTGGAATCAGTGGTGTGTAAGCCAAGACTTCAAACCATTTTCATGTGTAATTATCTGCTTTAGAGTGATGGCTTTATTTGCTCACTTCCCAGGAGCAGATCGTCGTTGCATTTTGCAGTGTGACTGCGATGTGGCGGATGGGAAATGGAAAGCAATCCAGTGTCGCTTCAAATCACGTTAGCCACATTATGTCAGATGAGAAATGAGGGGAGAAAACGGATGCTAAATTTTCCTTTCATTCACACAGACAGTGCCCATTAACCCATGACTTGTAGTCCTTTGTGCTGCTTACTTTTGGTTGCTTGTAATTTTGGTGATCCAGGAAGTTAAGCTAAGTCTACTTTGGTCCTCATTGTAGGTCAGCGTCAGCTAAAAGCCTTAAATTCTGCCTATAGGTCTGTTATAGTCTATTTTACTGAAGTTAACAGTCAATAGTGTCCAAGCTCTTTCTTTTTCATGTAGTGCACAAACAACCAATCAGTGCATGCCATTTCCCCTCCTCTCTCTCTTTGCTCTAACCTTCGACCCAAACGTCTGACCCTGACCTTTAACCCCTGTGAAGAGCATGCATCGTGCCGCTTCTTCTGAAGCACTGAGCACGGCGGTGTTCAGCAACGCCGATACCCACTGCCATAACTCCACCCCCCTGCATGATGGCAAGCAGCAGCTGACCCACTCCCAATCCATGATCCTGCCCGAGAATGGCAAGGTATACACCGGCAGACCACACACACACACACACACACACACCGACAACGTAAATTGAGTGTACAGTCTACACAGATGCAGAGAGACAAAAACAGAAGAGGAAACGTAGATGAACAACAAATGCATACACACACACACACACACACACACACACACACACACACACACACACACACACAGATCCTAAAGTCCACCTCCTGTCTTCCAGCTGGTCCAGCAGCGCAGAGACTGCTCCTATAATGTGACCAACATTGTAGTGGAGCCTCCGTCTCCTGACAGCTCCCCAGACAGCGACGGCTGCACACCGGTGAGATTGTGTGATCAACATTGATTGAACATTGATCAACTTCACTGTAGTCAATGTAGCCATATCAATCACATATGGCTGAACTATGTGCATTAAGGTTTGATAGAAAAGGTCCAGGGTAAAGGCCCTGTTAATACACTTTGCTATGACACCCATTACCAGGAGCTGGAGAAGGCCGGTCTCTTGAACAAAACCAAGATTGCAGAGGGAGGCCGGAAACTGAGGTAAGATGTCATAAGACTGGTATCATTAATACAAAGAAGGTTGCATCTGTTTTGTATCATACTGTTTTTCATAACATTTTTTGGTGAATGCGGCTTATGTTTTTGGGCAAATGAGGTATGATTTGCCGAATTCCATCTGACCTTATTGTGTTTGTTGGGTTGAAGGAAAAACTGGAACCCATCCTGGGTGGTGTTAGTAGGGAACAGTCTGGTTTTCTTCAAGGATCCCAAATCACAGACACCTTCCAGTTGGGTAAGAGCTTAGACAATAACCCAGCCTACAGCCTTGTATATTCTCATATGTTTTACGATGATCATGATGAACTGTTTTAGGCTCAGCAGCATCCAGGCAAAACACAAGAGTTTTATTCCAGGACACTATAAAGTATTCTTTTTTTATTCTAGTTTCATTCATTTCTATCATTCAATATCTTTAAAATATAGTTTATCCTATCAGTTAACATGTTATAATTTCCTCAACCAAGTCATTTTGCAAGAGGTTTCTCAAATGGTGGAACAAAACACTTCACATATTCACAAGTCTGCTGACTCTGGATCAGTGCAATAAGACCATTAGCTTGTAATGATCACCTAAACAAATAGAATGGTCCCCAAATTCTCTGCAACATAAGAGAGGCAGTCTCGCTGTTACTGGAAAAAATACTGTCTGGATGCAGCGTATTCATGTAACACAATACGCATGTTTATCATTGACAGAAACCAGGAAACAGTCGTCCTGAGAGCAGTGTTGATCTGAGAGGAGCACAGCTCCACTGGGCCAACGAGTTGTCCAGCAAGAAGAACGTCTTCAAGGTGAGAAACAAGAAAGTGGAATTACCAACATAAAACCCAATTCTAAGATCTAGTAATCCTTTCCAAATCCTCTAACTCTCCTCTTCTGTAACTCTATTGTTTTAAATGCTCAGCCTTCAGTGACCTTTCATCAACATTTAATGTTGCTGCCGTTTAACTGAAGGTGCAGTGAGGACAGGAAGAGTGTAGGAGTGAGGTGAGGATGAATGGTGGAACATAGGAGGCTATTTTTCGAGTGAGGGAAGTCAGAAAGGGAAGTTCTTTCTTGATGACCCTTCAATGACTGGTCATCCTTACTGAAATGTTACGTCTCTGTTGCCATAATATCCCTTGTTGAATGTTGATTAACACAAATTGCCTCGGACATACAGTAGTAAAAATCAATTTCCAATCCAATCCTCATCCCATAAGTGAGACAGAGTGCGCTGCATTCAACCTCAAGCTACGTCAAGATGAGTGAACCTCAACGCACCTCAGATGTTTTTTTGGAGAAAAAGATATTTGCACACAGAGAAGTGTGAATAAAGAAAGGAGAAACCGTTGAAAACCTCTCTGGGGAGCATCTCTTGGGTGCAGCACAGTGGCGGTGTGACGGCAGCGTTACAAGATAACGATAGCGGTGCTGCTGTATGCACACAGTAACGCGGGTTGTGAAAATGCGTTGTGTTTCAGCTGAGGACCGTGACAGGCAACGAGTTCCTTCTGCAGTCGGAGACAGACTCTTTGATCCGGGAGTGGTACAACACCATCCAGAGTGTCATTGACAGGCTGGTGAGACTGACACACACACACACACACACACACGCAGAGCTTTATTTTTGATATACTGCTATTCCCATTATGGGTTAAAATGTTTCTCATAGGATCAAAATCTCTAAATCTAAAATAACTGTACTCAAGGATTTCTAAATGGAGTGGATGTTGAGACAATACCACTTCAATAACAAATTAATGTATCCTAAATACAGTATGTGAATAAGGAAGTATGTAAGTAAGGAGGCAGAATGTTGTGTATATATGGAATTTTTACTATTGTGTATTACGCTGGTTGTTTCCCCCGTTTTAGACTGTGTGCACAATAAAAACTAGTTCTGTTATATGTCAGGACTGTGAGAGGCTGGACAAATCAAAAGTACAATCAGTTAAAAGGCAATGTGCAAATGTATTTCTACTATTGAAAACCCAGTTTAAATGTCCTTTTTCACATATAATCTGTGTATATAATGGATGCAACACAACTTAAATGTAGTTTTCCTGCATTTCAGGACCGCGAGAACCCGTTAGACAACGTCCTCCTGTACTCCCTGAGGAGGGCGGGCAGCGTGGAGATGCTGGACCACAGCGGAGACGAAGACGACAGATGCAGAACGGCACGTATGTCTCACCACCAAGCGCCCCCCGCCGTCTGTCCCCCCTCATCACTCCATTCTGTCTTCCTTCCTTCACACTCATCGCTGTCCTCCGGTCCAATCGACTCACCTCCACTCACGCCTCCATTATCATTCTTTTTTCAACCTTCCATTCAGGCTTCTTTCATCCCTCCGTCCTCTCCTCCATCCTCTCCTCCATCCAACCCACTTATATCTTCACACAGCCTCCGTGGCAAATAATCCCCCCGTCGGTCCTGTCTCACCTCCGCCGCCGCCCAGCCCTCCCACTGTTCATCCTCACCACCATCCCCTCTCATCTCCTCTCCACCCCTCCAGCCGACCACCCCGCACTGACCTCCTCCTACTCCCGGTCCTCCTCCACTACTTCCTTCGCAGTCCCTCGCTCGTCGTCCAACCTGGAGAACACGGAGAGGAAGCGGGTGAAGAGCCGGCTGAAAAAGCTCATCCTGAAGAGACCTCCCCTCCAGGCCCTGCAGGAGAAGGGTCTCATCAAAGGTGGGGATCCCCTATTTGACTTATTTGTGGAGCTTCTAAGCTGCCAATATTGTGCTCGTGCTGAGAAGATCCCTGGTGTGCATGTACAGTATGTGTGGGTAACCCTCCTCCAACAACCAATGTTGTAAATAAAACCCATACCCATACAATTTATATGGTGAATTGTATGGCCGTGGTTTATTTAATATAAATCACGGCTAGTGTATCAAATCATTTTTTTAAAGAAGTGCTTTTCACAAGCATGCTCACCACAAAGTGTTTTGCAGAAACAAAATGATCACACAATAACATAATGGTAACACAGTCTAGTGTGGAGGCTCACAGGCACACTGTACAGTATACGCTATACATGAATGGCATTGCATCATCAAGAGTGAGCTTGGTTCTCTGCTGGGAACTGAGCAGACTGTGGCAAACCGAATCGACTGTAGGGGTTTTCTCCTCTTCTCTCATCGCTCGATTAAGTTTAAACCTACGCTGGCAGTTCTTGCATCATGCGTTGTTATCACGATATCATCAGAAGTGTTTGGGAGAAGAAGCCGCAATAATCTGAGAAACACTTCTGAGCAGATATTAACGTCTGTGTGTGTGTGTGTGTGTCTGTCTGTCTGTCCTCGGCTATTAGATCAGGTGTTCGGCTGTCGTCTGGAGATGCTGTGCGAGAGAGAGAAGAGCACCGTCCCTCGCTTCGTTAGGCTGTGCACCGAGGCCGTGGAGAGGAGAGGTACAGTCATACGGCGGTTTGGAGTTAGTCAAGTTTCGAGGTTTTTGATGGTTGCTTGACAGCTCTTCTGCACCCATGTGACTTAACAGAGCGCAGGCGTGTGACGGGAATCTTCTGAGAAAATAACGCCGAACATCTTTTTGCTTTCCCGTGTAGGAAATTGACTTAGAATGTGCACATTCAGAGAGCAGCTGTGACAGGTGCCAAGCCAGAGATAGATCCAAATGAGGGAAAATAGAGCTGTTGAGAAACGATGCTGCAAATAAATATTTAATTGTGTTTTGACCACAGGGGCCTTAAAAAACACGATGAATTAAATATTTCTTTGGGAGCATTTTTGTAAACAGTATCCAGACTTTATTTCGCTCCATACAGTTTTAGACATTTACATGCCATTAGGACTGTGACAGACTGAGAAACTTTGAGGACAAAGTAGCAAAGCAAAAGTAGCAAAGCAAACGTACCCAGCGGTGATGGGGAAAAAGGCAAAAGGGAAACTCATTTTCTACCATTTCACTGAGTATGAAGAAGTAGCCGTGTAATCGCCACAATGGTAAAAGGATGCGTTGACATTTTGAAATTGAGTCACTTACTTTTTGTATCGTCAGCTTGGAGGAAAACATTTCAACTGCATAGCTAACTGTGAGGTTGTTTCAATATAGAATGCTAATGCTAAGAAAATGTAGGACAAATACAGAGACTTTTTTCCCTGCCAAAGAAATGTCTGGTAAAGAAAGATAACCAACACAGTTTCAAATCCAAATGTCTCAACTCTTTCAGTCATATGTTATTTCAAAATGCTGCTTCATATTAAAGCTTTAAGCCAATCAGCTGCATCGCTCTGCGGGACATTCAGTGCTAATCAGTGGCCTCTTGTGACTGTGATACTGGCATAGATGTTTTAAACTCAAAGCAGTCTGTCACGGCTTGTTAATATTCTATGTGCCACAAATACCAACTTGTTCTTCAACTTCCGCCAAAAAAGCAGAAACACTTGTCATGTTGTTACCAACAAAGGTTTTGTGAGGGCTTCATTTAGCGACACGCTGTCAAACGTTAAAGGGAAGTAGTTGTAGTTATTTAATGCGGATTTTGTGAATATGTAGAATGGATTTTTCTTTTGTTCTTGAAATGTGTTGAAATGTACTTTCACTTTGCATTAGGTTTGTATTGTGTTCCTTCATGTATTGTTTTCATGTTGGACAGGTTGGACACTGCCTTTTTAACAAAACAAAATTCCAAGGCACGCTAAATTATTGAAAATGTCACTTGACACACTGAGTTTTATCATAAGCTCATTCTTTTTGAATTTGACCTTTTTTTTTGAACGTTTGACATTGACTTGCTCACCAGTCCACGTCACCAGCTATGTGTGTGGTGTGTTGCAGGGTTGGACACTGACGGCATCTACAGAGTGTCTGGGAACCTGGCTGTGATTCAGAAACTACGCTTCCTGGTTGACCACGGTGAGGGCGGAGGGGAGGAAGGAGGAGACAAAAAGAAAAGGAATGAGGAGGGGGAAATGAAGTGATAGTAGGAAGTAGTAGGCACCAATATGCAAGTTCCATCATGATACATTGTTCAATTGTATCCATGTAATTTTTCTGTGTTATTTCAGCTAGGGAGGGAAAAACTGACAGGGAGGGATGGTGAGAGAGGCAGGGAGAGTCAGAATATAGACTTCATCAGAAATCCTTTTATCTGCTCCTCTTTCTCGAAACACTTGTAAACAAGTTGATATATAATAATTTAAAAATGTCAAGGGCACATTCAAACATGGACACACATTCAAACATACACACAACACACGTTTTGAAAGGAATCTGCAACTGAAATCTGTAATTGACTCACTCAACACAGCATTGGACAAAGTGTCCTCCGAGGACGGGCCCACTGAGTTAACTGTTGCTTTTTGCAGAGCGAGCGGTGACTACTGATGGCCGCTACATGTTCCCCGCGGAGTTGGTACAAGGTAGATTCAGACGGATTTACGGAAGCGCCGGCGGGCTCGTCGCTTTCACACGCCCCTCGGCCTGCTTGTTTTGTGTTGCACACTGCGAACGCCTACGTCAAAACTACTCACACGCGTCTACAAACACTGACACCCGCAGACAGACACGCGGAGCTGTTGACATGCGCTGAACCGTTTGGTGATTGTGCTGCCATTTGCTTAATGTATGTGTGTGTCCCTTAGGCATTTTCTGCTTGAAGTTTTCTGATGTAATAACGTACAGCAGGTTGTACAGTGTGTGTTCGCACGGTCCACGGCTGCCACCAAGTGGCTGAAACTGGAGAACCGGTCCGCTTGTGTGTGTTGTGACATGCACTAATCCCACAGCAGTATTTCTCAATATACTATACCATAGCTGGTACGCGTTTGTACCACAGATTTTGAAGGTTTTTCCAATTTGATCATCCAATTTGAGAAGCATTGCTCAGGAGTGGATGAAAAAAATGTGTGTGTGCTTGTGCGTGTGTGTTAGTGTGTTCGTGCTGCTGTCTCTTCTCTTACATCCATAGACCACCTCTATCTCTCTCTCGCAGCAGCAAGGCTTCACGCTATGCCTTTCGCCCTGACAGGGATTTGCACCCTGCTCTGTAGACGCCGTTCACTTAATGATGCTATACTGCTGTAACTCCGCTGCTCTCTCTCTCTCCATTTCAACTCCTTGTCTCTCTTTTTCATATTGCTTTCTTTTTCTTCCTCTGTCCCCCGTCTGTCTCGTTTTCTCCCCCTCATTCCTCCTCTGTGCCTCCACTTCCCCCCCCCCACCCTCCTCCTCCAACCCTATCTCTCAGAGGAGAAGCTGGACTTGGACCAGAGTGAGTGGGAGGACATTCACGTCATCACTGGAGCTTTGAAACTTTTCTTCCGCGAGCTTCCCGAGCCCCTGGTGCCCTACGGCTTCTTCACCGACATTGTGGAGACCGTCAGTGAGTGAACGCCTTCGATCCTATTGATAGAAGCATACTGTATCACGGAGGAAGGGATGTGATGTAAACGCTTTTCTCCATTGACCTCATCACTCAAATCTCTAAGAATAGAAAAAAATGTAATCTCAAAAAGTATGTGATCACCTCTAACCTGCAGAAATACATTTTTCACAGTTTTTGATCTTTGTATTTTATACTGTTTTTAGCACTTCACTTCTATACTTCATCCCTGTGCAAAGAAACTAAACTAACTGTCACAGTCCAAGGTTCACTCATAGGCTATTTTTCCCATTTGATCCTGTAAAATACTGATTTGCTTGCCACCCGTGGTGATGATGGATGTGGTGGATGATGAGGTCACTGGATGCGGGACTTAAAAAATTTGAGACTGATGTGTTCTGTTCTCTTCTGTAATGTCGTTGGCAAGAACCACAGGTGCTTTTGTTTTTGTTAGGATTCTTCTTCTTCTACTTCTTCTGCTTCTTCTTCCTTAAAATGATCTGTACCTCTGAGGCCGTAAAGAGCGATCGTATTTTGTGGACAGGTTTCAAAGCGCCTCCACTACTCAGGCAAATAAAACACCATCACAAAAATGACACCGATCAGCCAGATGATGGTGCTACAACAAGCAACTTAACGTTTTTGGCCAGTAACTCTTATTTTCTCCCCTCGGATTCCTTGGCTCAAGATGAATCCGTTGCATTACACTGGTTTTCATTTTTGCCCTGATGGTTTTCCGACATTTTGAATTGGATGCAAAACCTGTTTTTCACTATTTCCCCTGCAAAGTTGATTTTGAATATTTTGCACACAACATATATGGACTTCCTAGATTACAGCTGTTAGCCAGAGTTTTGAAAAGCCAAACTGTTTTGCCGTGGTGCACATATTAGGTTGATGTGCAAACAGGAACTCAGGCATAATTCCCAAAGGCTTGATGATAGAACAAGCAGATAAATATTTGGGATGGACCCCTAAAGCAGACAGCTTGCTTCGTAGCGCCACCATCAGGCCAACCTTTTGATAGCAACTATTTTGTTTTTTTAATTTCTCCAACAAAGTTGACTCCAAATTCTACACGCAGCTGCCTGCAACATGACTCTTTCACAGATTTGTAAAACAGCAAGTAAGGCGTACCTCCTAATTGCTAGACCATCCAAACTTCACATACCTGTTTTGCAAGGGGCCACAAAGTGTGTCAGACCAAATTTGGTCGCGCTGAGTAACACTAAATATCCAAATGGCAATATGTCAGGCACCATTTCACCTGCAGTTGCATGAGTAGAACTCTGAATCGAGCTTCTATTCTCACTGTCAAATCATTTGAGGTAGTGCACGCTAAGAAAGTACATAAGATGTCAGACAGTGTGTGCAGGTCAGATAGCGGATGCTCATGGTGGATCAAGTACAACTATATGAAATGCATGAGATTATCTGTGGTCTAACATGTATGTTCTACCGTGTTCCAGAGATCTCTGACTACATGGACAAAGTGGACCGTCTGAAGTGTCTGCTGCTAAACGTGCCTCCTCCCAACTGCAACACGCTGCAGTTCATGTTCCGCCATCTCAAACGGTGAGAGGACAGGTTACGCTCAAACCTCGCCCGAACACCAACGTGTATTTCTGACCGGCTGTTTGGCTGTGCGTCGATGTGTTTGTCTGTCTTCCTTCTCCGCTTATTTCTGCCTGCCTGTCTGCGTCGGTTTCAAGTGCCGTGAAACGGAACAACTTTTTTCTTTTTACAATCCAAAATATTCCCTCCAGGCATTTTAAGGCTCGAAGGAATGAACCAGACGCCCAGTACGATTTCCTCCTCCTTTCCTCTGAACGTTTTAAAAAATCTCACCACAAGAGGGGGCAGTGCCCTCGTCCTCGGCTATTTTCTGTAACCAATACGAGGACTCCTGCTATGAATCACGTCGTATGCCAGTGCTGTACCGGGGAGATCACAGTTGTTAAGTTTGGGTCTTCTTGAAGATGAAAAGGTTAGAGGAAGATGAATGGTTTATAATGTTCTGTGAGCCAGTTCCTTTTACAGTGCATAAAGTGTGTGTTTTTTACCGCCTATGGTTTTTCCTTCCACTCCAGGGGTGGGTGTTCGTGTTCTGAGGCTGATGTTTGTGCCAGGGTGTGGTGGGCCCCATGAATTTGTCAGCTCTGTGTCTTTCTCTCATTTTCTCTCCGCTGTCATTCCTTTCCCCCCTCATTCTGTTTCTCATTTATTATCTCCCTCCTCCATCGGCGCGTCGCCTCCTCTCTTGCTCGCCCCCCTATCCTCGTTTCCTTACTTCCTCTCCTTGTCTTCCTCCTCTTCCTGCTCCTCTTTTCCTTCTCCTCTCATCCCTTTCTCCTCTTTCTCCTCTTTTTGGTCTCACCCTCCTCCCTTCCTCCTCCCTTCCTCCTCCTCCTCCTCCTCGCCTCACCAGTCCCATGGGAGCGTTGTGGTTCGTCTGCTGGAAGGCATACCAACACCACCGCCGCCACCACTGGAACCTCTCTCTTGCTCTCCCTCTCTCTCTCTCTCTCGCTCTCTCTCTCTCTCTCTCTCTCTCGCTCCTTTTTTCTTCCCTTTCCTCTCTCGTTTTTCCTCCACTCTTTTTTAATGTGGAAGTTTTGAGCAATTGCTGGCTGCTTCTGTGGCTTGGTGGGAATGGCATTTTTAGAAGAATGCCTCATGCTGTGGCTTTAACCCATTCCTGAGTCCCCCAATCATACACACACTCACTCACACACACACACACAGAGGTGGATGTAGGCGTATTTACACACACACACACATATATATACGCATGCATCAAATACACAGGCATGCACGTGCACACACACACAAGTTGGTGGATGTACTGCACATTCATGCAGACACACAAATGCAAGTACACAGGCATGCATACACACACACACACACACATGGACACACACACTCTTGCCTCATGCTGCCCAGTGAGTGGAGGACCCTTGAAGTTGCTGTCATGATGTTCTGAGAGTCCATAAAAATAATAGAGATGTCATATACTGACCATGATGATGAAGCTGTATGGACACTTAGTGGTCAAAAAAAAAAATTCAGAAGATGCCAAGACTCAAAATCCACCATCTAACACCTTTACCATAGACTGAAACTCTTCTTTTCATTGATTGCTATTTAGCCATGGCAGTGTGTTCATATATAGGGGTGGGGTAGATGGTTAAGCTCGACTCTCTCTCTCCTCTCTCATTCTTAATTTCTCTCTCCCTCCTCTCTCCCTCCTGTCTCCTGTCTGTCTGTAGGGTGTTGGAGCACTCGGACTCCAACCGCATGACCACCCAGAACATCGGCATCGTGTTCGGCCCAACCCTGATGCGTCCGGAGCGGGACACCGGGAACATGGCCGTGAACATGGTGTACCAGAACCAGGCGGTGGAGCTCATCCTCAGCGAATTCGACCACATCTTCGGGACGAGAAGCCCCTCCTGATCTCTCGGATCTCACAGGGTTTCCGAAGTTCTCCCGGATCAGACGGAAGTGTTGGAACAGTGAACTCGTGGCTCGTCTTGACTGTTGACTCACACAGTGAAAAATGGATTTCACAGCGAAAGATAATTACGGGGGAGACGGGCAACTGCTAATCGTGACATCTGGCCTCTATATAAATCCATGTTAAAACAATAACAGTAAAAAAAAAAGAAAAGGCCAATTTTAGCTCACTGCTGCAAAACTTGACTTGTAGAGGTAAAAACCAGTCCCTGCTGTTGGCTGTTTTGGAACGGATGCTTCCTCGTTACTTTTCCTTGATGTTTTCACTGATCAGACTTGATAGGATGAATGCAAGCCATAAAGTGGGAGATCTCCTTCAACCGAGTCCAGTTATGTCCAAAAAAAAAATCATTATTTCAAGGAAGGAGCATTCAAACAAAACGTAGCAGAAACCATCTCACTGTGAAACACACCAGCACCTCTTGCGGCAGGAAAAAACGCACTGAGGGGCAAATGGGAGCACAACGTGAGGACAGACGGATCCACGACCGCAGATGTTTGCATGGGTAGAAATCGTGCAAACCTACAGGAAGCAAACCTACGCGTGTAAATGTGCCACCATCTCCATCGAAGTAGAGAGCATTCAGGTTGAGACTGGGGAGGGGTGATAGAACTCTTCTGGGATGACTGTGCCAGTGTGGTGTCCCCCTTGTGTGTGAACCTTTTGGAGCTTCCCTTATTGTTGTACAATATTGGTCTTCTATTTTTCGTAGTGCAAACTCCTCAGATTAAGTAAAAAAAAAAAATACTGCTATATTGTAAATATGTGATATACTGTCTTTGTCTACTAGTAGCACTTTGATGGGATATACAGTCAGAAAGATACAGTTGCTTTGAAGCGTTGAACTGTGTGTCATATTACACGGACCTGATTGTTAACGTTTCTGCAATAAAAAAAAAAAAGGAAACTAACTGGTTTTGGGGGTTTTGCATGCGATGGTTTTGGTGATGCATTTGGTGGGTTTGTGTTGTGTTGTGAGCGATGGGGTTGCGTGGGAGATAGTAGAAGTGTGGAGGTATGTGGGGCCCCGGAGACTCGGCAGGCGGAGGCATCCCCTGTGATTGGTGCAAATGCTGCTTTTAATAACGGAACAAAAGAGGAACTGGAAATGCATATGTTTTAAAAATGTGGATTTTCCCCAAACCCACTCTCTCTCTCTCTCTCTCTTTCTCTCTCTCTCTGTCTCTCTCTCGCTCTCTCTCCCTCGCCCTCTGTGGCTTTGGTAATTTTATATTGACTGTGGGTTTGGCAAAAGACGAAAAAGAGCAAGAAAAGAAGCACGGGAGAAGAAGAAGAAAAAAATTAAGCGCTCATAGATTTGTGAAGTTTTAATAGTTGTATTTATTCATTTTTATGTTCGTATTATTTCAAGTCATTTGAGAGTGCCGGGTGGGGGAAGGGTCTCAAGTATGGCATCAAGAAAGTAGCTGATTGATGTCGAGTCATCTGAAGGTTTGATCATGGGAACGCTTTATTTCATTGGGTTTAATGTGCATTTCCAGGGTCATCCTTACATCTGACTGAGAACCACACTGTTGTTTATTTGACGTGAGTGATTGCCTGGTATCAGAGTCAATGTAAATGTTTATCCCTTAGTTGGTAGTCCAATTTCTCCGATTTATGTTCTTTCTTGTCTTTTGGACTTCTCCCGGAAGTTTGATTGAATGTCTCCATTCGCTGTATCGTGCAGAAGAAAAGTTTTTTTTAGGACAGATCTGGTGTCTTATTAAATGCAATGTAACACGCTGGAACCATTAAACAATTCAATATTTCAGAAACTCTACTGCTATTTTGTACATTACTGTAATTATGTACGATTATGTTTTATTCTCTATCCAAATTCTGAAATCGAAGAGATTTATGTGTCAATAAAATCCCAATGGCATGAAATGCTCTGTGATGTGTTTTATTCCTCTTGGTGTGATGGTGCTAATCAGTCCCTGATCAGGCCGTGAGAGACACGATCAAACCCTTTTCTTCCTAATCAACAGCCTGTTGGCAACTGAAGTAACACAATTCTTTCTTTCTTTCTTTCTTTCTTTCTTTCAATATTGATGTAATAACTTGATGAAACCAAGAATGGTAATGAAAATTGTATTCTGAAAAATTCTTCATGTTCTTCTAAATTATGATTTGTGATTTAAGGACTGATGAAATGTGACAACAGAGTTTAAAACTGTTCTGCAGCTGTATGTAGTTAGTCTGTTTGTTTGCTGCATGTAAACATTGGAAGAAAATACTATTTTGAGCTGAGCATTAATAAAATGTTTTTGCTCAATAACGGGATGAGAATGTATTCCAAGTTTCTATGGAACACTGTATTATAGGAGGGTTTGTGCTCACTGATGGGGGGCTTTACTAAATTAATGTTGAAGACAAGAGGCGAGAGTCAAGTGCTACTGTATTTCCCCCTCATGTCAGAGTGCACGGTCAGCCATAGGAAAGCTGGTAGGGATGCAGCGTCTTGCTCAAAGACACATCAGCACCAGTGGAATACATCTTTAGCCTTTTATCTTTCACATGACAAGATCCAGCCATGTACCGACTACAGACAATACATACAGTGTCATCCTAGTCAGGAGCATTTCAGCAGTGTTGGCCACTGTTGGTACCAGGAATCGAACTAGCAAACTTTCAACTGCTAGGCAGCCGTTCTAACCAACCTGCCAAAATGATGCCCATGGAACCCAAGTTGTTTATTTTTGCTAATCTACAGAACTGCCTATCATATGTGATGCTGTTGATCAACTGTTTCTATTGTTGTACCCCACAAGTCAAGGCAATCTTCCATTTAATATCAGCTTACTCAGTCTGGCTGTGGCCGGACTGTCATACCAACGTCATGCAGTCATAAACTGTTAGTGCCACAGTTGACTAATTGTTGTTGATGCATGGAGCCCTTGTCAAACTATCTCACCCACGTCATACGGTATGGTTTGTTAATGTTTCGGTCGGACAGTTGTATACTAAATCCAACGTTAACCTAAAGCTCAGCGGATCAAATATCACCAAAAGTTGCTCAGCCACTGCTCACCACAACCACATGCACAGGTTCACAGGCGGAGAACAGCCACCTCCGCTGAATCATCATGCAAACAGAGAGACCCGTTACTGTAACAGAGCAGTCTGCAGATGGTGAGCGGCGATGGAAACTGTTTACTGCGAGGGGGAAACTGAGTGGCCCAGAAAACAACCCAGCCTCAACACTGTCTTTTACTTGTCAATGTGTTTACACTGAAAGGGATTTTTTTAGGGTTGAAGACCGTGCAGCAGTGAGTGTTACTTTGCTGGAGAGTGCCGCGTCTGCTTCTTCTTGCAAGAAAATTGAAACTTTTCCAATCTGGATTATATTCTGATCCCCCATATAATGTGTAAATCTGATGTTTTCATGCTTTGAGAATCTGCACGTTGTTGCTTTCGGTCGTGAACAAAATCAGTGCAATACAGGATTCTGGTAACAAAGTATGTACAATTTTATTACAAATGTCCACAAACATGCAAAAAAAAAATATATATATATATATATGAAAAGGTAACTCAATACAAAAGTTGCAAGGGTGCTAGTAAGAAATACTGCTTGATATACATGTGTGCAGACATTAAGTGAAAATAAATGACGTTTGCCTTTTTTTTGGCCCAGAAATAAAATAACAGGTAAGGAAATATGCAAAAGAAGGGTGGCAGTTGGCGTGACACATATGCATATCTTTGGTAAGGCACACACACACACACACACACACACACACACACACACAGTATGACTGAGAGCTTAGTCACGCCTCATGCACCACCATCTCCAGCACCAAGGCTATGTCTGATTACTCACAGCGTCTGAGTACATCTAAGGCACTTTTCACGTTGACTACACCAAGTCGGAAAGAGGAAGTTAAAGCTCGATGTACTATAAGTGTCCTGAGCCTTCCGCTTGACCTCAGCACCTCGCACCTCAGCAGGCAGCCCCCAAAATGTGTGACACATTACTGAAATTAGACTGCGACACGTGTAAATTGTTACGAGAAAGACCAGAGACCAGAGATTTTCGCAGTGAAATGAAATAAAGCGGCTCCATGTGCTAATGACGTGAACAATGGAATGCATAGTGAGACAGTGCAAGTTTTATCTGCTCCTTCAAAGGAAAAAAACACCCAGAGAAATGACCTCGTTATCTGCCCCCTTTAAAAGAATTACAAAAAGGACAGCTCATCGTCTAACAAGGAGATTTCAAAGGTGCAGTTCTCCTTTTTTTTCCCCCGTAAAAAAAACCAACCACCTTACAGTTTGCTCTTAGAGAAATCCTTCCTGTTTTTGACCGCTTCCTCTTGATACTAAAATATATTGATGGCAACGTTACTTCAACCCCTCTGAGCACCATAGTTAACCTGATCAGATTAGCTGGTTGTGGCATGTACCTTGTGATTTTCACAGCATGAGTAAAGAGACTCCTGGCAACAAAATACTCAACCACTCACTTGGGGACAAAGTAATAGCTGCGTATTTTGATTGTGTATTTCCGTTCAAAATAATATTTTACAGTTATTGCTTATTTGTTAAGACAGAGGTCGAGATTTGAGGAGAATAATACCACAGAATAGTCTAAAGTGAGTACTAATTGCATTGATAAAGAAGAATAAATATAGTAACAATGCAACAGGCAATCCTGATCGGTATGACTGTACCTGTAACGTCTAACCTCGATAACCTGGCCTTGCATGACCTATAGTCACAGTCACAGTAGAAGGCTCCCCAGCCTGCTGTATTTTGTGTTGTCACATATATTGTGGTATGGCTTCATCCATTGTAAGGCCCTTTACGCTTTGGTGATGCTGTGCATTGTTCCGCGTTCGAAGATATTCTGTTGCACTGTTATATATAAGGGAAAATAATGCACTAAAAAAGTATTTGTATATGTATTGTATTGGCTTGATGAAGTCACCTTAACTTTTATCCTGGGTCATTGTGAATTTGTTATGCCCAGGCTCAGTTCACATTTGTCCGAGTCTCCATTTTGTTCCTCAATGTCCCTCTCCCAGAGATGGTTTTCTGCGCCATCGGGCCCGATATGGTTTCCTACATCGTAACTGTTTCTCTCATTCTGCTCTTCGTTCTCTCTTGTAGGCGATTCTTGGAAAGGGCTAGAACCCAGCCCCTCCCCTGCCTCTGACAAACTCATATGTGCCTCCTCGGCGTGACCGTCGCTCGCTCTCTCCGCTTTATCTTCCTCCATGTCGTCCTCATCCTCCTCTTTGAGCCCCCCCGGAGCTCCGTCCAGACTGGAGTCACTGAGGAAGGAGTGGGGGGTTTGGGTATCCTCCATGGAGAGCGGGGTCTCTCCAGCCAGGCGGCCCCCGAGATCAGTGCCGGCCTTTGGGGTGAGGGGCATCTCCTCTGGGTCTTGGTCCGGATCCTGGTCCCTGCTGCAATAAGCGTAGCGGTGGTTCATGTGCTGGGAGTAGGAGCCGGAGTGAGAGAAGCGCTTGCCACACTTGTCACATTGGTAGGGTTTCTCTCCAGAATGCAGTCGGCTGTGCTCGATCAGATGGTGCTTGTGCTTGAAGGCCTTGTTGCAGATCTTGCACTCGTGTGGACGTTTGCCTGTATTGAATACATAGAAACGGTTAACACTATCATTTTAAAAGGGAAAGCCATTTACCAGCTTTAATAAAATATCATTGCAAGCTGTTACAGGATTCTATTGATGACTGTGTATGAGCTAAAGACCTGTGTGTTCATATTTGTGTCGGAGAAGAGAGCTGCTCTTCTGGAAGGTTTTTTCACAGATGTCACAGGCGTACAGTCCCTCCTCGGTCTTCTTCAGTCTCTTCCTCCCTGGTCCTCCCTCACCATCGACCCCTTCATCCAGTAGAGAGATGTAGTCCAGAGCTCCACGACTCAACACCTCACCCTGGGCAGGAAACAAAAAAAAACCCGTAATAAGTAATAAGTTTGAGGTTGTTCTTCAGTATTTACACAAGTATACTTTCGAAGGGGAAACCTTCCTCACCATGAAAGCTTGTCTCTCCTGGTGGATCTTTTTCAGCATGGCCTCTGCATCTGTCTCCATCATGTAGGCCATGGGGGAGAGGAACCCAGGGCTGTTAGCTGGCTGGCTGAGGGGAATAGAGGGGACAGCATCGTGCCCTGATACCCCTAAACCAGCCTGGACCATTGGATTGAAGACAGGGAAACCGTTGTACATGGAGCCAGCAAACATAGGACCTCCAGCCCCGCTGTAGACCGGGTGCTGGTGAAGGGGTAGATGTCGATGTTGGGTCGGACTCAATCTCCTAAAATGATGGTTCTCTTGCTTTCTCTGCTCTCCTCTGGCTGGGATGCCATTTACAGTTTTGTTTCCCCCTTCGTGGTCTGAGAGTTGCTTGGGCAAGGAGAGGTCCAGAGGTTCATTCTGTGCATTGGCCGACCAGGAGGTTCTGGTCTGGTGGGCCGTCTGGTTCTCCGGGGAGGAGAGTTCAGGAGGACAGCTGGAGAGGTCAAGGCAGAGAGGAGAACCAAATCCTGAGGATGGAACTCTCCTTCTGGCTCGAGGTGACGACAGCTCTATGGATTGGTTCATTGGCTGGCTGGGGCTGCCACTTTCCTGGCCGGACCAATAAGGTCGCGAGGGCAGGGGGTCATGGCGGGCCTGTCGGGGGGAGTGCATCGCGACCAGAAGCTGCTGCGGTACAGAGTGCCAATTGGGATTCTGTAATGGTGACTTGTCTTTGGAGAGGCCGTTTGTTACTCCGCTTGGTTTGCTGTTCTCTGTTGGTTGGACAGAGGGTCTAGAGAAGAATAGGGGTGGCGAGGGGTGGTCTTTGCCGCGAGAACCCTCAGGCATCTCCACGGCTTCTCTGTTCATCTTACAGAGGTAGCGCTCGTGCTGCAGGAGCACTGCTATGCTAGGAAAAAGCTGGGAGCACCAACGGCACGTCGCCCCAAACACGCCTCTCTCCCCTTCGCTTGACCTCGCCCTCTCTCTTCTTACACTCCTGTCAGGCGACGCCTTCCTACCGGGCCCTCCCCCATTGTAGATAACCCTCCTTTCCTCCATCCCAGCTTCTCCTCCAGCTATTTCCTCATCTCTCTTCACCTCCCTGTGAAGCATCTCCTGCAGCATTTGCTCAAACTTGGCCCCGGAGTGGAGATAAGGCAGCAGGGAAGTTCCTTTTAGTATACTGGCCCTCAGAGAGAGCTCTGCCGAAGGGTCCCAAAACCTAGCCAGGTCTGAAGAGCCAGAGAAAGCCGCGGGGTTTGGGTCGTCATCCTGCGGGGAAAGGTGGTGAGGATCCTCTGGTACTTTTCCCAGCAGTCTGGTATTATCTTGGGTCTGTGGGCTGAATGGAGAGCCCTTGCCATTGAGGTTTCTCCCCCCGCCTGCAGAGGGAGATGTAGGGAAGGAGTGGTGGTACGAGCTTTGGCTGTGTCCGTTAAAGGGCCCTCCACCTCCTCCCGCACCTCCTCCTCCACTTCCTCCCCCGCTCAGGCACTTTTTACTACTTAAGTGAGAGCTGTAGGAGCCAGAGTGAGAGAAACGCTTCTTGCAGTTGGAACACTCGTAAGGTTTCTCACCTACAGGAGGAAGCACAGAGAGGAAACATCATCGGTCAAAAGACGCCAAGAGTAGCCTCTCCGGAAAACATCTTCATTCTGTTTCTCATAATCTTCTTGTCTTGTCAGGAATAATGTTTTGCTGGTTTTCTGTCTACACGTCAAACTCCTTTGTGTATAATTTCAGACCATATAAAGCTGACAAGCTAAGTAGTGGTTAAAGATACAGTGGAAACAATAGTAAATTGATGGGTGATGATGTTTTGATGCTATTCAGTCTCACCACTATGGATGCGGAGATGCTCTTTGAGGTGGTGTTTGTACTTGAAAGCTTTCCCACACTGCAGACATTTAAACTTCCTGGTCTCCATGCCCTGGTCCAAACTGACGGCACTCTGAAATGAGTCAGTATTATGTGAAATTGTTAGTTTTTTAAATATATTACAACACTTTAAGGGAGTGATTTAAGGGAAGATGAAAGAGACATCCCAATGTTTTTGAGGTAAGAAATTAAAGGAAAACAATGTATTTTCTCCTCATCCTCCTTGTTAAATTTTGACAAATCTACTATGTACATATATGTAATATAAGTACACAACATCAATTTTTACCAATCATATTTATATTATATATTATTATTATTATATTATTATGGCATTTTGGCCATAATGGACTTGGACTTTTGAGAAAGAGTTCAGTTTCGTTTCTCTTACTTTCTTTTCATATCTCACCTTGTCCTGCACTTGGTTGTGAAGTGCCAGGTGCCTCTCCATCTGTGTCCTATAGGCGGCAGTGTATCCACAGAGCGGGCAGGCCATGTGGCCCCCTTCCCTCTCCTGACAGTATTTGATGTGCTCCCTCAGAGAGGCTCCACGCTGGTACGTCCTGTGGCAGAACGGACAGGCCTGCTGGGCCCTCGCTGCATCCGGACTCAGAGGGAGAGCATCTGGAGTAACACAGGTCCAGAAAGAGTTAACATTTTAAATAAATAGATATTCACCGCAAGCCATTAAGTGTATTCATCTGAGTAATCATCCACTTACATATAACTACAATAAAATATATCAGAATATATAATATATATAATAAAAAAATTATTAAAAAAAAACCTTTGTGAACTTGGTTTGATTGCACTTCGTGGCCTACGCTTTTAGATGAATGTGATATATTTCAGAATAAAGTTGAATAAGCAAAATATTAACAAGTGGGGCATTATAAGTATGTAAATGTGCTATATAAGTATACAAATGTGCTGTCCTTTTTACACCCTGAAGAAAATTCTGTGGTTTCATAAATGTCCCAGAACTGATGGTGTGTGGCTTTTTAAAAACTTTTCTCTATACGTCACAGCTTTCACAATTACCACACTACCATGGATTAGGAGGCATATTGCAGCATTGGGTGAGTAACAACCAAAACAATATTTTTTCAGGTTAGCATGAGCATATAGAGTGTAGTATGTCCTCTGTTTAGGCATTTAGCATTAAAGGCCATCTTTCAACTCAATGTTATTTTCCGATCTACACCATTACAGCCTACCTGGTTCCTCAGGTGAGTGGTGCTGGGCCCCAGGCGACCAAATGGCAGGTGGGAGCTCGTCATGCCTGCTGCCGGGGTGGTACATGTTTGTAGTGCCATTATGGGTCCGGTGGTCCAGGAGACTCGCTGGGTTAGAAGCCTTCCTCAACTGGGCCAGAAATTCATAGTGGGCCAGGTCCTCCAAGGCATTCTGGGAGTCTGAGTCCTTACCTAGGCGCAGAGACAAAGATATAAGAGGAATTGAAACACAGTGGGTCTGCAGTGGGTCTGAGGGCACTACCAAGAACTCTTTTGTTTCATCATTTATCAAAAACATTTTTAGTCAAATGATATTTCTCAAACAAGATTACATCATTTAAAAAAATAATTAATAATTTTAAATATTTGTTTCAAAGTAAAAGCTCTAGCAGTAGTGACAATAACACAACAATTTGACAAAATCTTACCAAATAGTGTGCAAACAAGATATTCAGATATATTTCAATTTCATATGAGCATTTCTCAATGATTCTTATCAATTCTAAAGAATGTATTCTTGAATAAAACTAATAACTGAGAAAAATAAGTTTATTTTTAAACAGAGCTCAGTTTAGACATTAAGCTGTTGGACAATGTTCAACATTTCTATGTAATTCTAATGAACACAACCACTGGACCTTTGAGGCGTAGTAGTGTTAGTGTTGCTACCAGATTCTGATATTGCAACACTGTGTGATATTCCTCAGTTCCTCTAATACTGAATGAAACATTTTCCACGGTGGTCTGTATTGATGTTTCAACAAGCATGTCAACGTGGCTGAGTCATTGCTTCTGTTTCATGGTCACTTACTATATATCAAATTAAATGAATATCCGTCACAGTGTTCCTTCCTTTGGTGTGTCTAAGTGTATGTGCTTCTCTGCCTATGTGCTTTTTTAACAATTTAATGGTATTAAATTGTTTACTTGAAGACTGACAGAAAAACTCTATTCTGGGAACCATTTGGCAAATCCTAAAACTAACTTAATTTTTTAATTTTTTATTATTCAAGCCCTTGAGTGCAGTGACAGGCAGGCAGAACGAAAGAAAGAAAGCCACAGATGTACACGAAGGAGAGATGGCGCCTTCTATCAAGTCTCAAGACAGTCAGATGTGCTTATAGCACAGTGACTTTGAGGAAGATTTTTCAAATGTTTGCAGATGTTGGCATATTTTGAGCTGTTTTTATGTGGCAAAGGGAAGAGCTGGTGTGGTTGAGCGTTGTAAAAACTCAGCTTTGCCTTCATCAGGCAAGGCCAAATCACACGAGGCGAGAGAGCTAAGTGATTGTTAGTAGGCAAGCCGCGTGAGGCTTTGATCTCCTCTAAATAAAAGGGAAAGCCTCGCGTCGCGCAGTGCTGATTTCAGTACTGTAACGTCACCTCTTTGATGCATGGAAATATTGTGACATTGTGTGGGATGAGTTCTTTTGTCATGCTTTCAGAAGGCAGCCTTTTCAAAGAGAAGAGCAAAAAAAAAAAAAAAAGGAAAGGAATGGCCTGATTTCATAGGGAGCTGATGAGAAGATGTAGAGGGCTTTGAGAAGCATCATGAGAGTGAGAGTGCCTTGCATCAGAAAAAAACACTGTAACCCTGTTTACATAGAGAAATTAGCACAGTGTGTCTGCGCCATAACATGACAATGAAAAAAAATGTCAGGTGTTGACTGCTTTGCTACTGTCTTGGCCAGGCCTTCCCCAGACAGAGATATCTAAAGGGATGCTTCGCTCAAAAGGACAACGGGGAAAGCTTTACAGTCTAAAAGTCCACCATGCTGTTTAATCACATCACATCTTATTTCGTAGGGATGTAACTTACTGTACATCCTTAGGGATTCCTGGTCTCCTTCCCTGTCAGACGCGGTAGACGTGGCAGTGATAGCGCCGTATCCCTCGGCCTCGGCCTCCGGCTCCACCTGCACCCAGTGGTTCCTGCCGCCGGGGCTGAGGCTGTGCGGCCGGGTGGAGCGAGCGGGGCTGCCGGGCTCCTCCGTCCCCTCGCTGGGTGTCAGGCTCGTCTTATCCAGGCTCTCCTGGCAGTCCTGGGGCTCTAGGCTCCACAGGCCCACCTCATCCTCCCCCTCTGATCCCAGAGAATTCACTCGCTCGATGTCCACTGGTGGGAGGAGAGAGAATGTAGTGTATGTTTATGTGGGAGCCTATTTATGCTCAATGGGAGAAAGAAACACAAAGGGACGCTAATGTAATACTGTGCACGGAAAATTGCATGCCACATATGGTTAAGCAACGCTACACTGTATTTTCAAATAACAATACAGTTTAAAATCAAATATCAGGGACATGTGTTTTTAATCTATATTTAGTATGAGATGCCAATTATTATTTTGTAGTGTAAAAATCCATATTTTTTTCACCCTGATTCAGAATGCAATAAACATGTGTTTCTTATCAGTTAATATTTCATGCAGCGTTGTGTGGGTTGAGCTATAGATTACGACAAGCCTACAACCTACACAATCACAAAAAGGATGTAAGGAACCGAAACCATAGCAGGAGAAAAACAACACCAGAATTTAAAAAAAAAGAAAAAAGTTTCATACATTTCCAAATATTCTTTTACACAATGTTTAAACGCAAAAACATCAACATTATTTGTTTTTTGCAGGATCCTGTCCCCCCTTGCAGTCTTCATGTGAAGTTGTTCAACGTGTTTCTTATCATGAGATATTTCATATGGCTTTGTGTGGGTTGATCTGAGGATTATGAGCAATACAAGGCAGATGTGTTCAGCTTACAAACTACACAATTGCACAGAGGAGATCCAGAACTGAGAGGCAAGGTCACTACTTGAGATTATGATATTTCAGAAATTCTGAAATATCCCCTACATGACATGGAACCTCGACGGCTCAACCTTATTTACAGTCTCTGCTCAATTTCAGTATCACTGCTGAAAGGGGCGTTTTACTTTGAAAGTACAAAGAATGAAATGGAAAATACAAGGAATGGAATGAAACACTTTATATTCATTTTGGGAAAAAATAAAAATAGAGAGATTCCAGTCTTTAAAAGTGTTATCAGCTTGTCGTCCAAGGACTTACATTACCTTCTATCCACTAACTATCACACTGCAGCTTGTATTCATTTTGCGATCGATTATTTGGAGTAGGTATTAACTCTTGCCAAGGGTGGATTTCTCATTGTGGAAAAAAAAACTTGTCAAATATTCTTCAATCAAAGTTGTAAAATGAACCAAGAACATGCTGAACAGAGCGTGAGTCTTGCGGCATCACATTGTCCAACCTGTATACTAACACACACATTTTTCATGTGCTCTACATTTACGACGACGAGGAAAAGCAGGGTAGCAATGAGGAGAAGCAACGAAATGATAAATAACATATTTCAAGTTAAAGTTTGCCGCCGTACCCTCATGTGCCCAGACCAGACCGGAGCAGGAATTGGAAAGGCACACCACTTTTTCCCATGGCAAAGACAATAAATGACAATCACAAACACATGCCTGGGATTTCAACTGTAGGCTCTTATTTCCCAGGCTTTTTTTGAGGACTCCCTCTGTTTTCCCCTCACTGATTGGCAATATCTAATCACAACCAAATAATGACCATTTAAGGACACAAATAGACTCCCTGCCAATGTCTTCGGGGCTTTGAAATATCATGGGAGAAAGCCAAACTGTAGTCGAGGGGCAGCGCGTATTGCGCCTGCACACGGCGGGTCAACAATTCTTTGTGCGTCGCTGTGAAAATAAGGTCTCACAGATCATTACATGCCACACAAACACAACATGTATGCACTAAAACAAAACTCTTTCGTCAAAACAAAACCCGGGCATTCTTGTTTTACTGTGAAATCATCGCGGACCTCTTCCTGGTGATCACAGATAAAGGATGAGTGGTGTGAGTTTCAAACTCCTCTATACCTCCAGATATGACCCACAGCTCGCAGTGAGAAAGCATAACAGTGTAACAGGGGGGAGACATTTTGAAAAATGAATCATCCTGGCCAACGTCAGATGGAGAATAGCATTTCACATTTAAGACTGAGCAAACACACACACACACATCATGGTGAGGCGTAGATTAATGACAGTATGTAGATTTTCGGTTATGACTATACAGGTTTTACTGGAAGGGAAAAGACCTGGTGCTGCAGCAAGGGAGGGGTGGGGGGGGGGGCCCACAATCACAAACACACAAATAAAGCGCCTGTGTGAGCATGACGGTGTACACAGATACCTCTCGCTCTCTGCAGATAATCCGCCATACGTTGAGCGACTCATTGGTTGTCTCTCAGTATAGTAGCTAATCAGAGTTTATGACCAACATGTGAATCCATGTGTACGTACTGTCCCAACTTGATTACAACCTTGTGAAAAAAAAAAAAAAAAAGCACACGCAAAAACACTGATTCGCCCCAGGCCAGTCTCTGAAGCTTCGGCTCCATGCTCCGCTATATGCCGGGGGAGGGGGGGACGGCTTTGCTTTTACGAGGGATGAAATTGGTCATCAAATGTGCTTCCCTAAAACGGACAGCTATGATGTTATATGATGTTGTTGAGGTCGACCTACCAGCCCTGCAGGACTTTCCTGGAATGATAGGACGTACCACCAGGCCCCCCCCCCCCCAAAAAAAGAGAACAGTCTGGTCCAGATTAGCATCAAATTGGCTCTAATTTTCCCTCCCATGACAGTGAGTGACACTGGGCCCGTATGTGCTGTCATTAAAGCAGCACGGCGCTGGGATGGCTTTCATTATTGGGCCCATTGATTTATTTATTTGGATAGCGAGTGCATTCTTCAAAAAGTCTTTTATTTGGGTAGGACCACTAAATCTTTGAACAGAGCAGGCAGTATGTGTGTGTGTGTGCATGCATGCATGTGTTGTAAATATATATGTAGAGTGTCAAGGTCCAAAGGAGCTTAAGGATGATGAATTCATGCAATGTGAATCCGTTTTATTAGCGCGTAACTCGTTGGAAGAACACAAAACAGCGCACAGCAGAGCACAGTAGAGCAGAGGACTGTTATTTTGCATGTGCTGTAGTGTGCGTGGGAAGAATGTGACTCATATCCAGAGAGTGCTATAACCTAACTGTGCTGCATCATGCTTGACAATGTCGATCAGTCTTGTCCCCTGGGGACTATTGCTAATGGTTTGACAACAATAACGTGTTAAAATCAAACCGTTGCCGTATTATTCTTTTAATCCTTCTCTCTCTGACAGGGACTGAGCTGCTATTTGTCGTCTGAGAGGCCGAGGGGCCTGCCTGCCAGAAACAAGTCAAGCGGGTCTTGAATCAGAAATGTAATCTTTCACCGTCAGCAAACTGATAATATATTGCTGTTCTTGTTTTCCGGTGGAGCCATCAGAAACAGGCTTGTGATCCATTGAGGATCCTGATCCATACAGTTTAAAAAAGTTATTTTATTACCTCCTTTCGTCAGTCTGGGCTCAGTTTTCCAAAGATTAACACACAGCCAGATAGATAAAAAACACCTCATATGCACCATATAGATGAATTGGACAGACAGAATACCACATGAAAGTACAGGCCACAAATCGAAAGTCGTCATCATCTAAGTTCAATAAAAAGCATCTCAGCATTGCCGTTGCATTGGCTTACAATGGGCACAAACAGCCGGGGGGGATTTTTGTTCTGTTTATAGCTCAGAGGGCATCTACTGTACGGTTACACTCTAAACTGCAGTTTATTTTACGGTGCACACATGTGATCTGGTATTGGCGTAGTAATTATGTGGTGAAATGGTAAGCACACAGTCATTACCTAGGAATTACCTTGTTTGTTTCTTTTGGTTTTAGACGGCAACAAACGAGACGAGGCCCCATTTACCACATGCTGTGATCGTTACCATTTCTGTTGATTTTATGACAATTCATATTTGTTTACATAACTTGCCAAAATAAAACTACCGTAACTGTATTAGTAATGCTATTGAACTTAGATTTTATTTGACAAGGAACAATGTTCACATAATATAATAGCAAGTAGTATTTTTTTTGTTATAGGTAGTTAAAGTCTAATAGATTACTTTATGAGCAAATTCCAAATTGTGCACAAATACTAATAAAATGTTAATGGTAGAAGAAATACCTTGTATCCAAATATAGTTTCAAAGTAAAGGCTTGCGATAACGTTGCGATAATACAGTTTTCTACAGTAATTCTTATAGATGTAGACCATCAAACACATACACATATGCAGGTTATTAAATTCACCTTTAAATATAAACACATAATAAAATACCCATTTTTAGAATAACAGTTTAGAATTTAAAAGTAAAAGGCTCTTCAGGCCTTAATTTTAAAATCTATTACCTCAATGAAACGTCAACCAACCACCCAGAAGAAATAAAATCCATGCTACCTTGATGGTATGGCATCATGCATGTGTCTGATGTGACATAAATGTGGGGGTACATGCTACATTGCTACATCAGAGGCATCTGACACAGTGGAAAATGCATGCAGCAATACTGGGTGAGAAATATCAAGGGATCCAGCCAACTAAATGAGGGTGTTTTTAAAAACATGCCCCCTTTTAAATAAAAAAATATGTTTTGTTTTTTTACAATATCCCAAAATTATAACCCAGTTTTGCAATTCATGTATAAAATAATGCTTCTTCTATGCTGTTAAGAGTTGTGATGGTTTTACAGGTGTAAAGAGAAACTCCTCAATTGCTATTTTGGAAAGGAAGGAAAATGACCACATGAGGGTCACGAACACCCACGAACACACACACAATAGCAACCAGATGAATGTATATGCAGAGTCATTTTTACAGTACCTATGACAGCAGCTCAGAGACGTAATAAATCCATATTCATCTGCAGAGTGCACCCATGCCGATCACGATATGACTGCTTGGTGAATATATCGACAAATCAAACATGCCATTTAAAAAAAATCTTAATGTGGGAGTTCTCTTATTCAAACCCGTCTGTCTGACATTCGTACAATGAGTCACAGGGGGACCGCAGCTAAGAACAAACACCTCCCACCTGATCTCCTTCATCTTATCAGCGAGTCAAACTCTCTTGTGTCTCAGGGTGGTGGCTCTTTCTTGTCTTTGGCCTCGTTTGGCTGGGTTTTAAGTTTGGTATGACCTGCTCTAACAACACTGCGAGAGAGAAAACAAACACATTTATACCCACGTGTCTGTTTTGAACTACCTCGCTGTGTTATTGCACATGCACCAAATACATAATGCACACACTGCCATACATGTTCAACAAAAAGAATTGCGGTCACGTCAAGTACCTACTCAGTAATACAAAGCGCACTAGTACCAAAATGCTATATATACATTTTGCAAAGGGGAAAAAAAAGCTCATTATTTCAAAAATACGCACATATTCTCTAAAATGTTACTATTTTTTAAGGTGATAAGACAGTTTACGCTTCCAGTAATATTCAATAGTGACTCATGACAGAAAATCTGGTGTTGAATTTTCCACATCTTATTTTGAAATGAACCATTTTTAATCCACATGGCTTGGTTATATCATAAATGCTGACAGCAAATTGAGGATTAAATGGTCTGAATTACATGTAACCGATAGGAATGGTGGTAATGTGATGTTTGCTGCAATTTTATTGCATTTCTGTGGCCAGAGAAGAGGAAGTGCAAACATTCTTGTCTAATGATCGTGAAAATAACCACAAACACATTGATATGAAAGTTTAAGTTGTACAGTGTAGCTCATGTGTTCGCATCAACAGCCACTGGTTAGTCATTGCTTAAATGAAAAGGCTAAATAAAAGAGACTCACATAGCTAGGCAGTGAAACTGTCACACCCTGTGTGGAGGAGGGAACACTGAAATGTGTTGTGTGGTATACAATATAGCATGGCTGCAGTGTGTGTGTGTGTGTGTGTGTGTGTGTGTGTGTGTGTGTGTGTGTGTGGAATACAATGCTGCGCTATGCGGATGTTGAAAAGGGGGGTGACAGAGAGAGAGAGAGAGAAGAAGGAGAGAGTGTGAGGTGGAGAGACACCAATGCATGCAGAATACAACATAAGTGCACATTACACTGAGAAAGAGAAAGTGAGCGAGAAAGAGAGAGAGCGTGACAAAGGATTGGAGAATTTGATGAGGAACAGGGGGGCAGAAAGAAAGAAAAAGAGAGCAGCAATCTGCCCCTGAGACGCATCCTCCAACTGATGTAGAAATGTGACAAAGATACTATAGGGGGAAATTCCCTCAGAGCTTGCAGCATGGCCAGCAAGACACACACACACACACACACACACGAAAAAAACACACAAAATCTTGGCACACAGTATAACAGACAAAGAGTTAATTTAAAACAAGGCAAACAAACGACAACAAACTAGATGGACAAGACAGGGAGCAAGTTCGGCCTACTGCTGCAGAGCAGAATATAGCAAGATCAAGCAGATACATACAGCAAAGAAAGACATGACAAAATGTGTGTGTGTGTGTGTGTGTGTGCGTGTGTGTGTGTGCGTGCATGCGAAGCTGCAAGAAGATCTGAGCTCCAGTCAGAGACCGAAACGAGCCCAGTGTCACAGCAGTAAACCAAACGGCTCTGTGTCTTCAGATGTCCCGTTCATTAAGAAACACCACCCTGTCAGGGCATTCAAACCACGACCGCGGAATATGCTGGCCATGGGGCAACATCTGCCCAATAAAAGAAACAGAGGCACACAGAACAATCAGTTCAAGAAATAAACACAAGACCAATTTCCTCACACGGATTAGGGGCCAAAGTTTAGTCTTTGCATTGACAGCAAATGGCGTACCGCTTTCCCCTTTGTTTCAGCCGGGTTTTTAATGATTCCACCATTGTTCGGTTAGGGGCCCCCGTGACAGAAAAAGATCTCTTTGTCGAGCTTCAAAAGCCACTGATAAAAAGACTCAGAAGTTGACGAGCCGACGAGTTGCCCCATTAGTGTGACTGCGCTGCCGTTAAGATTCATCTTTCAGATATCACTTCCCGGCCACGTATGGTTAGATGAGCCTGATCGAGATACACTTCACCTCAGATGTCTGAAAAAACAGATTGATTATGATTAATCGTGAATCTGTCGATCTCTATCTGGACGTCTCGAACAGTGAACCACATCTATTTTAGTGGAAACTGTCCTGATGTGACTTCAAAACCACTGGCAGATAAAAAAAAACAACAGTCAAACAAGTTGAAATGATGTACAGCAAAAGCAGCCGACCAGACAACTGCCACAAAACCTCCGCCGACGTTGAACAATTCTCTAACTTGCTGTTACACCCAAAGACGCCATTCCTATCACTTGAGCTTTGAGTTCAATCTATGAAAAGGCAGATCTGGATCACCAGATTCTGATCAATTGTTGCTTGGACCGAGGTCCGTCTGTCTGTTTTGAGATATCCTGCTGACAGACAGACAGACAGACGGACGGACGGACGGACAGGACAGACAGACAGACAGACAGATGACGAACTGAAACGACGGACAGGTGAAAACATAACCTCCTTGGCAGAGGTAATGACTTGGCTGCTATCATCTCTACGTCTTACCATCAATTCTTTGCCAATTTTTTAGGTTTTCTCAAAATATATGTGTAAATTCACTTTGTAGAAAGCGTAACCACGTATGTTGTATGTAATATATGTTGTATTGGACTGTATAAAGTCCTGTCTGTGTCCATTACTATGCTGTATTTATGCTATGGACACCAACTCACCCTGTAAGCAAATGCAGCTAGTCTTGACTCTGAAAAACGCTCTGATAGAAACCACGGCGTATGTACACTCCAGCCCACTATGTGATTCACCTGAAGTGGGGCAAACACACTCTCAGGGTATAAACTCATCCCCCTCTTATAGATTCCCACCCACATCGTGTACTCTTACATTACATGACATTATATTACAGTCATTTAGCTGACGCTTTCATCCAAAGCGACTTACAAAGGTACTTGACACTATGTGGGGATTGAACCCACGACCCTGAGACTGAGAGTCTCATGCTCTACCAGTAGTTAGCGGTGAGCCAATTCATTTTCGCACAAGTGTAGAATAAATAGACCCTGGTGCCACTGCTAGCTGAGTTAGCTGAATCCCACGAGTACCCGGATGGCCTGTGCGTATCATTGCAGAAACTCATTTACTACAATAGATCAGGTCCCTTTTAGCTATAGGGTCCTTGGTGCTTGGTAAGCAGGAACGCCACAGACTGGAAACCGTCCCGATACTTCTGACTGCATGTTCTTCGCCAAATATAATCAATGAACGTGCTGAACAGAAATGCAGTAATCTCTCTCTTTGCACAAAGGATGCAAGGTGTGTGTGAAGAGGTGTACAACAAGAGCTTTGTGGTTGCCTGTCCCCTTCCTTTGGAGGTTTCCTGTCTGTTGCTGCCAGCATGTTTGCTACCATGTTTACCTGTCACTTAGGCCACCGCAGTGACATTCATGTGACAAATCTACCTTGTGTTATGTGGCTATTGCATTAGTGACACTTTTTTTTTTTGCTGTGCGGAAAGCTTGCAACAGCGCACTATTGCTCTGTTCCAGGAGAAAAAGAAAAATGGTTTGGATGATAACATTTTTGCCTTTTCTGCTGTAGGAAGGTGCAACGATACATAGGATGTGAGTTACAATGTACTCAGTTTAGACGGGATAGGTGCGTGATGCAGGATCTTTATAGTGGTTACGCCTCTATAATGCAACATACAAACAATTTATACACAGTTTATAAAACTTGCCAGCTCTGCTCCATCAGCTCTGCTCCATCAGCATCCTTTCCTTCCCTTAAGACGTATCTAAGGTGTCATCTAAGGCGACCCTCTGTTTACAACCCAGGACAACTTACAACAATAAAGCAGTAGTAATAACCTCAATGCAATATATCATCCCACTGACCTACCAGACAAAACCCCAACTAACTGATTTTCTGCACCACTGAAACTCCTTCTGGACTTCCCTCCCATGCAACGCTGACTTATGTTATTTACCATTCTGAATCAGTTAGCGCGCCATATTGACTCACCAGTAGTAACACATTGACTTAACTACCAAATACTGTGTGTGTGTGTGTGTGTGGGTGGAGTGGAGCGTTAGAGGCACATGTTAGAAGGAAAAAGACATCATGCGTCTGTGTGCATCTGCACTGTACGGCAGGGATTACGCTGGTGAGAAAGGTTAGCTCGGTTAGCGGAACACGGTATTTTGAGTTCGCCCCTCCGCCTCCCACTGTGGGCCCCGGCTGGTTTCCGTGTAGCGAGCGAGGGATCGGGGCTGGAATGCAGTAACGGTCACAGAGGGACCCACGCGCTCACCGCATTGTGAATCAAAACCCAAACTCCACTTCATTAGGCTCCTGTCATTGCAGAGACTCTCACACCACTCTATAAATACCCCCGTCTCCCCCCTCCAAAATTTGTTTTCCCTGTTTTTTTCTTTACACATGAAAATGCTCGGGGACTGTTCCAGCCGTCTGATGTGGCTTTTTATTTTGTACGTTGGCGCAAGGAACCGCACAATAGTGGCTCCTTTTGAATATTAAAACATTCTCTGAAAGAACACAAAAGGTTCTGAAGTCTTTTTTTATTAGGGGTACACTCTAAATAAAACTTCTCTTTGAGCTTCACGGCTGTAAAATGTGGGATCGGGTTAGTTCAACTTGAGTTGCGACTTTCTCTTACTCTTGCATGGGTGATTTGTTTTGAGGGTGAAACAAGTATGCCTGGTATCCAACTGATTTTGCCTCCTTCAAACATCTTTATGAGATCCTACAGAGGTGTTTCTACATCAGTGTGGTGCGACTGAAAGGGACAATGCACTATATAACACTATATAACAACCCACAAAGTCATAACCTGAAGCTCTAAAAGCACATTTTTTTTAAAAAGACGCGAAGAAAGAGGAAAAAGAAAGAGAGGAAAGAGGAAATCTTAAAGAAAACGGGGAATTCTTAAGACCCCAAAGTATGATCTAGAAGCACTATTAGCTAATGGTGTGGGAATTATTGTTATTATTATCCTTTATAACTTTTCCATAACCAACCAAATGCTTATTTCAGAAGAAGTACAGAAGAGAATATTTCCATTGTGTAACAAGACATGAAATGACACTGAGGCGTTGATCCTGGTGATCCTGGTGATCCTGGTGTCACTGGGCTCAACAATGTAGGAGATATATATATAGAAGGAGGTTAATACATGAAAAAAGAGGGGCGATGTAACTGTATTACTAATAATGTAATAATATACGTTTAATTTATCCAATAAAACCGGTTAAAGAGCCCGTCTTGTGTGAGTGTGCCAGTCAGTTGCTGTCTGGTTAACATATAGAAAGGGGCGCCATCCTCTGGTGCACGTTGACATTACACTCATGTTTCACTCAACACCCGAAAAAAAAATGATGATACAACCACCACCCATACAATGACCACATGTGACCTCTAAAGCCTTGAAACATACAAAAGATGTTTTTCTAATGTGTCATCCTCCCCATGTTTTCCCCTCCATCTGTCATTGTCCCCCCCCCCCCTCTCTCTCCTCTGTCTTTTACACTTCATTTACTCTCTCTCCATCCCTCCCTCTGTCTCTCCTTTCTTTCTCTCACTGCTTTTTCTCTTACAAACACATGCATGCACATGCACATACATACAGAAATACACACACACACACACACAATTAAATTGATCTTTTTTGAGGTGATGGGTTCTTGATTGGGAGAATGAAAGAGGACTGAGTCATATCGCGTATTAACTTATACACTTTCTCTGTATTTTGCAACTCGATGTACATTGGTGTGTGTGTGTGTGTGTGTGTGTGTGTGTGTGTCTGTGTGTGGCGTGCATGTGAAGCCTGAGCCAACGCCTTGAAAAAGCAACTAATTAAAGTCACTGAGAAAACTGCACAGGCAGCAGAACCACACCAGAGAGTGTGTGCATGTCATTACTGACACTGGCCCAGTTGGAGAAAAAAAAAAAAACGATGGAGAGAAGAGAGTGAGAGAGAGAGAGAAAGAGAGAGAGAGAAACCTCAACCAGCAGAATAATGTATATATAAAAAAAGACTCGACAAGAAGAAAGGTTTAAAAAGCAAACTTGGGGAGTTTAAGAGGATCTTTGATGTGTATCAGAAGAGGAAAGCAGCCCTGCGACTGGGACGAGAGTAATTTTAAGTCGAAGCAGAAGGCTGGCTGGCTGACTTGCTGGCTGCCTGACTGGCTGGCTGGCTGGCTGACTGGCTGGCTGGCTGGCTGGCTGGCTGGCTGGCTGGCCGACTGTGGGGCTTTGATGGCGCTGGCTGTTTGAAGTGGTTTTCGGGGGATGGGAGCAGCGTGTGGCGTCAGTGGGACAGGGGAGGCACTTAGGGGGGGGGGGGGGCACTCAGGGGGGAGCCACGATGGCGACAGTGCAGGGCCGGTGGGGGAGCCCGAGCTGGGAGGAGCAAAGGAGGGGTAGATGGAAAAGGGAAGTAAAAAAAGAGATAGTGGGTGTGGAGGAGGAGGAGGTGAGGCGGAGGGAGCAGGAGATACAAGGGAAGAGAGAAAGGGAGCAGAAAAAGCAGAGAAAGTCACAAATCTGAGAAGGACAAAAGACAGATGAGGTCTTTTGGGGGGGTGGGGGGGGGGCGGCCCATGCCTCGTTTGCCTCCAGTGTGTTGTGTGTGCCTGTCTCCCTGCATTCACAGCCCCACCAGTCCCAGTGTGAGGCCTGGACACATTCACACCTACCTATTACTTATATCATTCAGATGACGCAACCTCCCCTCTGATACGCCGCCAGCCGGGCCTTATTACCGACTTCCCCCCTTCCATCACTCCTGCCACGCTGGACACACACACACACACACACACACCGTATAATCATAACTTTCACTGTTTTCACTGAGGTACCAACGTCGGCCGGCGCACAGGCGGAAAAAAAAAGAACAAGAAAACTGATTCTGCACTTCTTCAGACGTTGCTTTCGTTCTCCTCTCCTCCTCCGCGCCTGTTATTAGAGGGTTTTTTTTTTTATTAAAACCTTCCCTTCCTCTCACGCTGCGATTTCGCAATACCCACAGAAACATGATAACCTGCCACGTTTCATGAGCGATTCCTTTAGAAAATTGGAGATAAGACGCATCTACCAGATCGTTCCACCGCGATAGTCGATGTAGTGGACCAATGACTCGCTGACACTTTGGCCCTGCGGCTTCCTTTTCAGCGCAGAACGCTTCCGGCCTCTGGATCCAGTTTCTTTATCATACCTGAGCTAACCAGAGATTATTGGCATGATCAGAGTTTGCAAACTGCGAGCAAACATCTTTGTCTTCTGTCTGAGATGGGGTTGGGCTATCGCGTTTTCGTGTCAATCTGAAAGTACAGATCATTAATAAATGACGTGCTCATCGACTCACAGTGAACAGCCTACTCCCTACTCCCTTTGTGATTGGTCCATGATGCTGCAGTAGTAGTTATTTGGAAGCCATACATGGAATAATGAATGAATGAAAGACTTGGAAATGAGAGAGAGAGAGAGAGAGAGAGAGTTAAAGGTAAGGCCTTACAACTCCATGACTGTTACAGGTGGGTTTAGAAAACACTGCAGCATGTTCTCTCTATGATGGAATGTGTTCATTCCCTTCCAGGTGTGTGTGTGTGTGTGTATGTGTGTGTGTGTGTGTGTGTGTGTGTGTGTGTGTGGGAGAGAGAGGGGTGTGGAGGTCAGACGAAGGTGGTACCTGCTAATCAGAGGTACAGAGAGAAGGAGAGAGGGGGGAGTTGGCCGGCTGATCTCTCCCTTGCTTTTCCTGTCGTCATTTCAGTCCTACTTTTTTCCTCACCTGGGCCGATCGAGGTCAGAAAACAAACCAGTTTTTTTTACACCATATGAGAAAGAATAAGCTGCCACGGTGGCTGTAATACTAACTGAAAGTGGATGCAGGACAGATGCATGATGGCGGACTGGTAAAATGGCTGCCGCTGTGTCGACAAAAAAAAAAAAAAAAGATTAAAGACACAAATAAAGTGAAAGGAAAAAGGGAACAAACAAAAGAGAGAGCAGCAAAAACCGCAAACACCGCTGCCCATCCCCATCCAGCAGGTGTGAGGTTTACCGGGCTCGCGGGGGCGCGATCATGGCAGATCCTCGACAAACACCGGCCCCAGCTGTTGACACGCGGCGCGCACACACCCAACTGTTCCTCCCGCAACCTGCCGCCCCCCGCTAACGTCTTGTACCCTCGCTAGCAAACACTGGCATACCATCAGCAAACAAGCCAGTGGAGTGAGTCCGTCTGCCTGCCAGACTGCTCTCCTCTCTGTCTCCTTTTCACTCTCTCCTCTCTCTCTCTCTCTCTCTCTCTCTCTGCCACCCATCTGGGCCTTGTAATACATGACAGCTGAAGTAGGGCTTCCAAATTTAATTTGAGGTGTGATAAAACAGCACATATCTATAAATTGTTTGCAGAGAGCTGAAAACACGATACCCTGGCCGTGGGAGGATCCATGAACAGGCCCCAAAGGTGGGACGTACTGTATTGCCAAAAGCAACGGCAAAGAAGACGCCAAAACCGGATCGATTTATGACGTCAAGCGTTTCTATCAGATAAAAAGGCCTTTATATGTGAAAATAGACGTGTCTATATGTGTGAGGAGCCACAGGAAACACAGTTAAACGTGTGAACAGTACATACTCACACACCTACTGTACATGCACACACACACACACACACACACACACACACCTCATGCGTTCAGTGTGATCTGTGAACATGCCCACTGTCTACTCCTCTAGTCCTCAACCCTGGTCATCAACCATCATAATCCTGCATTGGTACTGTACAATTTTCCAAGTCATTTCTCCCGGGGCGGAGCAACAGTGCGGCAGCTGTGCAGCAAGAATGCACAAAGAGTATAAAGCGCGAGGGCCTGCAATGGCTGCGTCTGTAACATCAGATGAGCAATAATTGAAGAAACATGTGAAAGATGTCAGAGGGACTCAATCAAGGGATTCCCCATTACGGCTCTGTGAATCTGGCATCAGCGGCACAGAGCTGAGATGGGAGAAATGTGTGACACACCAAAAATGAGGAAAGACCAAGATTATCCCACGTTCTGTCACCTGTCCCATCGCTTCTCTTCTCTTCATCTCTCCCCCCCCTAACCCCCTCCTCACATCTCTTGTCTTCTCACACTGAAGGTCTGTTTTTACTGTCTCCAACCCTGTCAACCCCATCAGTTCCCCCACGTCTGTCATCCTACTCTCCCTCCGTCCTCCTCCCCCCCCCCCCCCCCCCCCGCTGGTTCTGACGCCTGGGTTGTTGAGCCCCTTGAAGAGTCCCGGTAATAAACTCTGGTGCCTGGGCTCCTCGTTGCTTGGCTCCCTCCTCCCCACGCGTTGATACTTCTGCCGTGCAAGTCGGCCCGGTCCAACAGGCCCCCGGCCCCCCCCGCTTTGTACAATGCAACACCGTCACTCTCTTTCTCCCCCTCCCCTCCCCTCCCCATTCCCCGTCTCTCTTTCTCTTTCTCTCTCTTTTTCTCTACCCGAGTCCCTCTTGTACAGTGAGCTCTGCCCAGTGTGGCAGCGCTGTGCCAGAAAAAGCCACACATGCACAAACACACACACACACACACACACACACACACGCATGCACAGTCACAGACACACAGCTGGGCCCCAGCTGCATACAAAGACTGGGGTTTGGAAATCAATGAAGGAGAAAGAAGAAAAGGGGAAAAGAGTTTAAATAAATTGGCACTTGAAAAAAGAAGAAAATCTAGAAAGAGGGAGTGAGGGACAGAGGGAGAGAGGGAGAGAGAGAAAGCTGGGCGGAAAAAAGGCAAATCAACTCAACAATAGAGTGAGGTTTTTCATGGACTTAAAAAAATAAAGTGAAAGGCCATGGGACTAAATATGACCTTTGTGGCAGCGCTTATGTAACAGAGTTGGAGGGCTTGGTTAAACTCACTTGTTTGGTTGAAATGCAATCCAGTACATCTGATTCAAGATCAGCGGTGTGTGGATGTCATTCTGGCAAACATGGCTTGTCAAGTTTGAGGCCAGGTGAAAAGCCCAACCAGAGCTGCCGGACTTGTGAATGATAACATTTACCGCAAGAACATGGACTAGCGTTGCGCTGAGAAACACTGCACATGTACCTCACCAGATAACTGACAGGGGCAATTCGTTCAAATCCATTAAGACGGAGAACGGTGAACGGGAGGGGAAAGGGCTTCTTTAAAAAACTGGCTTCTAAAATCTAAAATAAGCCGTCGGTGCGGTTTCATCATTTTCTCTATAAAAATGGCGCATCATTTCATCATGTCGGTGATAACCATGGCAATGCATCATTTTTGTTGAAAAAAAAAAAAGAGGGGGAGATATCATCTGCTCCGTGTCCCGTGAAATCACTCGGTAATTTTTAGAGATTACAGGCTCGTGTAGCTAGCAGAAACATCTGCTAATTACAAACTACGGGGAGACATTTCAGCGTTTTCACTGTCAAAAAGGGAGATAATCCATCAAATCACCCTGTGTTGGTTCAATTTAAACAACGGCCCGAAGCAGGGGGGGGGGGCGGGGGATGCTAGCATGTTTTCTACTTGGCTATCAGTCCTCTGCTAATTCATTCACACTCTTTGAAACTCTCCCACTCAACAACGCGTAAATGCAGGTTGTCATTTCCAATGGATATGTTCCCTGTCTCCTGTCCCAGGACTGTTAAGCAAAGGGGGCTGCTTTCAATCTGCCAAGGAACGGAGAGTAGTAATTTCCTGCACGTTGCTTGATATTGGTGGACATTGACAGTTTTATTGGGGGAGACAGAGACATAATCAATAGGCGCCTTGGAGAGAGGAGAAAAAAAAGTCGGGGCTATGTTTCTCTTCTCTTTATTCTGGTTTGGAAGAGATCCCCTAATGGCTGTCTTATATGAGTCGGGGCGTGCCAAATTCATTTGGTTTTATCAAGGACCTTTTCCTCCCCTGCTCGCATTGCTGCCTCTGACCCAGCACATTCCAAATTCTGCACGCAACGTAAACACGTACGCGTTTGTGCGCTGACATGCGTGTGTACATGCAAGCAAAGACACACACACACACATAGACATAAACACATGCATGTTGTGTACACATGTTGGCTATGCATGCATACAGACATAAGCCGTTCGTACATAAGCAGAAAAGAAAAGATTTCCTAAGTGATAATAGGTTGGAGAGTATGTTAGATCCTCAAACATGATGATGGTGCAACTTGACACTTGAAGACACTTTTGATTCTCAGCTGAAAGTCAGTGGGCATATATGATCGGTTTCAGATCTTTGTACATTACGTGTATACCTTCCTTTCATGCCTTCATAGGAAATCGACCAGAGGCAGTGGCAGTGCTAGTCAGTCATTACTGGAATAAAAGGAACAGGACTGTACTGCTGGTAATAAGTGACTGGTCACCGTCACTGCTTTCACATTAGTGTGATGCTGTTGATTTGTGAAGGAGGAGGTATCGGTTTGACAAAGTGCTATGTGACAGGGAGAGGTGAGAGTGTGCCTGGGTGTGTGTGTGGTGTGTGTGTGGTGTGTGTACGCATACGAACACACATATGAGTGCCCGTTAGCGCTAAGTGGCCAGAGGGGATCTCACCCTGGCGTAAGTCTGCTGAGCCTCAACACCTCTCTCTCTGAATCAAATGAGGAAACTCTTACAGCAAACTAATAAACTCTTCGAGGAAACCGACTCCTTGCAGAAAATAGTTGCGTGGCGGTTGCATGCCAGAGCAGGGGCCAAACAACCACACGGCATGATTTGCATTGGCATTTCATCAACCACTAGAGAATTAAGAAAAAAAGAACATCAACCCAGTAGTGTGTGTGTATGTGTGTGTGTGTGTGTGTGTGTGTGTGTGTGTGTGTGTGTGTGTGTGTGCATCTGTGTCTGTGTGTGTCATGTATGCTCATATGTTCATCTACACAGATGTGTGTATGTATCTTCGCTTTGATCCGTGATGTGCTTCTGCATTACTTAACACACTTCAACCCAAAAAAGACCAGTTGGTACATACAGTACACAGTAACTATGTTTCTCTATATGCAGCATAGTGTCTATAAAGTTCCTCTTCGTACTGTTATCTGAAGTGTATTCACAGTAACTGATTGATATCATCATTGAAATAAAGCTTCCCGGTTATTAATCATGAAGTTGAAAACCACATAACACTTAGTTGACAGTTTAAAGAGGCCTGATAATGTTCGTGTAACAAAATAATCTGCACGTGGTTGTATTAGTTGCGTTTATATTTATTATCAAACTAAGATATTGTGATTTTTCCACATATGTCCATATTTATTATAGACTGATTCATTTGCAATCTAGAAAGGTTTTTAAACAAAAGCTTGCTGACACATTTTGTCATTTATGGCATTTAGAGGTTTGACAATGTTTAACTGTAGCATAAATAAAATGCAATTTAAGATATAATTAAATGAAAAACTGTAATTATTATGTTTGTATAAAAATCATACGTCTTTTTTTTTATTTTTATAGGTGTATTGTATTGTAATTTTAAAAAGTATAAATCCAATTTCTATATTAAAAAAACAACTTAAAAAAAAAATCGTTATTAAATATTAACTGGATCTGCAACGTCAAATCACGTCGTATAGAATACATAGAATATATAACGGTGTATAATCTTTGGTTAGAAAGTTGGCTCAACCTCATAGCAGGTTACTCCGATAAACAAAAGACACGTTTTAAACTGCTTGTAGGAGGAAGACGCACTTCAGTATAGCCGCACACTGTCAAACGCTGTTCTAACACCCCGTCTAGTTAAAACAGCAAAATCAAAACTTCACTCTTAACTTCATATGAACCTTTTTTTGATAGTTCGCTACTTCTAACGCGTCGATGTTTGATTCAGAAAAAGAAACTCCTGCAGCAGGTTGCCGAAATGTTTGAGAATGGACATCTACTAGTCAGCAGCTACAGGTTGCGGGCTACACTTGCGGGTTGACGTACACCTTCAGATTGCACTGCCTTGCCCAGGTCTGCCTCCAGGTAGCATAATCCCAGTAGTTGGCAACCTGACGAAAGTTGCCTGCGCATCTCTGCAACTTTCTGCTGCAAGGCGGTCACGCAGCGGCAAAGCGAACGCATAAACGCAAAAAAAACCAAACATGCAGCTGAAATATGAATGAAAGTCAAAGCACCGTACAACCGTGCAGCCGCACACTTTATGGCTGTCTTTAGTCAGATAATATAAAGTAAAAAGTTAGGTTTTCGCCGAGGAAGTCCAGAAGATTTCAACACGGCTGGCTTCGGGGCTTCTTCTCCGCTACATCCCACATCTCATCACATCGTTTACTAAGTTATTAAAACTTTCCAGCTCCGCGGGTTTCCTACCTTGATTTCTCCTGGGGTTGGCTTGCTTCCTTCGTTTGCCCCTGCTCTCTTCTGTCATCTTGACGCCTTTTCGTTACAAAAAACTGTCCGGAGAGCCGTGTTGCCTGTCTGTGTGTGTGTGTGTGCGTGTCCTGAGTGTCTGCTGGAGAATGAATGGTGTGAAACATCGCCCTCGGTCACAGCGGGAGACTCAGACCTTGATGGGACTCCAAGCAAAGCCGACGAGCCGTGAGATGGTGTGATGTCAGCAGCAGAGGTTGGCCCTCGGGTCAGCGCTGGGCTTGAAAACCCCCGCTCTGTCGCTCACTTCCAAAGTCATGTTAGTGCTTAGCTTTTTACTCCACGCGAGCAGTAATTCGTTACACCACTCGTTACATTATTTTCCTGTACAACCCCGCCAAATTGAGTGCTGCATCTCTCTCTCTCTCTCTCTCTCTCTCTCTCTCTCTCTCTCTCTCTCTCGTGATCAGGGAATGTCCACAATGTTATTTCTATCCCTTTTCTCGATTACATCTAAGTAGTGGGAATATTTCCACCGGGAGAAAGTCAACTTTTCAGCCCTCTCCTGCCTAATCTGGAGATGGGGATAACCACAGCTTTTGGATAATTATAGTTAGTATAGCTAGTTACTAAAAGTGAATGTTGCGTTACGACCCAACGGGTTGTCGGATGGTTTTCCCACCATCCGACAACACAACCTTCTCCCAAGTCTGCGAGTGTGTGTGTGATAGTATCTTAACTAAAAACCTCATCTAAACAAGCCTATGAACGTTATTGTTCCTCTGGTGTATCTGCATCTGATCTGCCACACGCTAATTGCCTTGCATCCACGCTGCAAACTTGTTGGCTTGTAGTGAGCCATACTTGACAGTGTGTGTGTGTGTGTGTGTGTGTGTGTGTGTGCGCTGCGCACGCGCTCTCGTGTATGTGCGCGTGCGTATATGCACGTTAATTAGCCAGAATGCATTCCTCGTGTAATCACCTATATGTCTAACCTGGAGTTTACTTGAGAAATCCAAGTGGAAAGTGTGTTACATCCTAGCGGGTCAGCCAATAGGCTACTGCAGGTTTACCGGGAAGACATTATGGGATGCATGAGTATGGGAGCAGGTAAGTTAAAATAATGCAAAGACCCCCCCCCCCTCCCCTGCTCCTCCTCCTCCATGTTTATTATGGCTTGACTGTTATGCACATCGCACCTGCGCTCAAGTACCCTGGAGTGGACCCCGTCCTGCGCCCCATTCACCCCTGGATGACTGTAGGAAGTGATGCATTGACGGTCCTTTGTGCCGCAACCTGGACCGTAATCTGTTTTGCAACTGAAAAAAACATCCGAAATAAAACTCTAACACAGCGTTGAGGACCCCCACCTTGGCTTTCTGACCCTCCTAGAGCCCCCTACCTCTAAGTAACTCTCCGAGGTAATAATAGCGAGCCGGGTAGCTTTTCACAATAATATATCCCACTGTAGTAGTCCGAGGAGTCAACAAAGTGGGATCTGATGGACCCGTTGTGACCGTAGAACAGATTAGTGGTGAAAGACAGCTTACTTTGACGAAAGTTGATGCCGAAAATGAAAAGCCCCATGCGGAAAAAAACTATAATAACCACGTAAAACGTTTAGAAGGTTACCATACAAATGTGTCACAGCAAAGCTAACAACGGATTTAAGATTATTCTAGGAATATTATAGTGATACCATATGAGATAAAATACCATGAAGTAGAAGAAGGTCATTAAAAACACACTTTTGCGTACACCAGACTCAATACAAGTCCCTGTAGGGATTATTATTATTTACTCCACATAAACATATCCAGTTATTATATATATAGTTATTAGGAGTATTATAGTGATTTTCAGTTTCACATTTTAGACTAAATTCATCTAGTAAACCTATTGATAATTTGAATAGGTACAAAGAATTCTGATCATATCCCTTTTACTATACTTAATCATCAGGTTTACTGAGCTACTTGCTCTTTTTATAAAGAAAACTATTATTACCTTGAAATTCAAAGCACTTTACACCTTTTCTACTTTGTATAAACTTAGAGTCAGATATTAAATAAGACATTTTATATCATCAGCTCATGCCGAAATACTTTCCTCTTCACCCGGAGTATAGCATCATGACTATTGGGGATTTGTCTGGTAATGGATTCTGGAAGAGAAAGCATCCTAAAGGTGGGGAGGGAGCAGAGCGGTAAAGAAAGAGAGGGACAGAAGGGTCATAGCCCTTTGTGGTGGGATGGATAGAGGAGAGGGTGGGAGAAAAGAGGGAGGACAAGAGGAGGAGGGGGC
Source organism: Hoplostethus atlanticus (assembly GCA_034670405.1). Taxonomy (NCBI): domain Eukaryota; kingdom Metazoa; phylum Chordata; class Actinopteri; order Trachichthyiformes; family Trachichthyidae; genus Hoplostethus; species Hoplostethus atlanticus. The sequence goes on from JAXDDX010000259.1 coordinate 258,408, forward strand.
AATAAACCTTCTCCCAGATGAGGGTCACAGAGAGTAGAGGGTGCAGAGGTGCTTCAGGGGTCCTGGGAGAGACAACTACTGCCTCGGTTTCTTCATTTAAGTTATGTCCTGGAATCATTTTTCATACACTGTAGTTTTAAACAAATGAACCAATGAATGATTTCTTGAAAAGTATAATGTGGATGGTGTATATTGTTTTTCAAATATTTCCTAAACTGTAGAGTTAACAAGGGGGATTTTATTTTCCTAACTTGGATGAAAAATGCCACATGCTCTCCCCCTTTATCCCCCTCGTATCTCCCCCTGGGTTATGCCATGACATTTTTTTTAGTTGTGCGGCGCTGAAACAATGATACAGCCAAAGCTGTGGTGTCCAATAGCTGGAGTTTTCTGCTGTTTTGCTAATATTGATACTGCTACTTTTTTTTTACACACACACACCTACACACACAAAGAGGAGCATGAAGGAAGCAGTCCCACTGGGGTTTTGTCCCTGTCTGTGGTCTATGGGTTCAAAGCTGCTGGCATGGGGAGGAGAGCTCTTTAACAGCATATTAAGCAGGAGTTAATTATATGCCAACCTAAGTGACAAAGGAAAAGAAAAGGCTCCCCTTGAATGGCAAGACAAGAAAAGAGAAAAGTCATTATGCTGCCCGCTTTTTTGCATTTGAAAACCTCAGTTCTTATTTTGGCATTTCCATTTGTATCTCTACAGAGCAAGCGGAGGCTAAGTCGTGTTGCAGAGAGCGTCTGAGCTTACGCTATCTTTGCATCAGTGTTTTTTGCAATAGAGTCAAATGCAAACATATTGGAATACGTGGAGGGTTAGCTTTAAAATGCACACACACACACACCCACACCCACACACACACACACACACACACACATACACACACACACACACACACAGTTGTTTGAAACTTGCATACCAGAGTATCAGCTCTTCTTTCATTTTGTGACAAAGAAGCCATGGCCCTCCTGCATCCTGCATAGTCCTGAGATAACAGTGCAATTATCAATATACGGGCAGATGATATGAAGACTTTATTTCCAATATATCCAATTTAGATAATTGAAGATAAAAGAAAAAGAGTCATCATTATGTCAACCGAGGAGTTAAGTTACCTGCTCTCCTTAAAAAGCACCATAATTGTGTAAATGCACAAATTTGTAAATGCTATAAATCATTTTTGTAATAGTAGTAGCAGTCTGGGACAAAACTCTTCCTGTGTTATGCCCAACACAAAAGCTAATAGAAAACTAATGATGCATGACAAAATGTGTTGAGAAGTGAACTAACCGTTACAACCGTGAAACACTCTCTTGTGTGTTGAGGCTCGTGTTTTTTGCGAAAGAGAGGAACCTGAGGTGCCAGAGTTTTTGTCTGGTTTATAGGTTAGCGAGTCGATGTGGGGTTATATTGCTTTTGGACACTGCAACATTTCTTTTGTACGCACAAATGTAGTAATAAAATGACTTGTCTTCAAAAAAACAAACCATAAAGTCATCTCCCATACAAGACCACATTTCCCAAAAGCATCTCAATACTATGATCATAGTTGTCTATAAGCTTAAAATAGCAAAAAAAAACACTAAACAAACAGAGCTCGGTTTTTCTACATAACCCGAAAAGCATGTCCGCGATTTTTCCCTCCTTTTTTTGCACCTCGTCGATCATTTGACAGCTTGAAAGATACTTCAAATGAGAGAACAGAGCCTTTCAGTTGGGATCACCTCTACCCCAGTACACTCAGTGAGGGATTTCTTCACATTTAACAAGGTAGCCTGGTTAGTTGTTGCCTTCACTCACATCTTCCCCAAACTATGTAGTTCACAAGGGGCTGTGTTTAATATTTTGTGCTAACAAGAAAGATGCTTTGCCCCTTTATCCTCCATCAAATGCCCCCCCGCCCTCTGTATACACCCTACTTGGCCCCGTTGTGCAAATGTGGCTATTGTTTCAAATCACGAATCTGACTATGCCAGATCACAAATCAGTAGTCCCTTAACAGAACTTCCCCCTGGAGCGAATGAGTCAACTCTAGCATCGCTGCCAGGCTGTAGTGGCTGTCTGTCTCTAGTGTGCCATGCCACAACACCACAATGCCAATATAGTCTGAGCCTACTGGGGCCCCTGGAGCAGGAGGAGCCAACACTATAAAAAGTAAGGCACATCAACAATTGATGTCAGCTTTTTAAACACATCCAACACAGTGTATTAGGTGGTAGTCATTTCTTTTCATTTATTGTGATTCATAAATGTTGACGAATTCTGCAGTTATCGCAAGAAGCTCTGGAAGCTTAAAATATAACATTTTAATGGCCGGACAAAAACACAAAATATTGTGATTGGTGCTTTGAGCAATGATTGGTTCATTTGTTTTAAGTGAAGGTAATATTGTTGATGGGAATCCTGGGGGCTCAGTGGGCCTAGGCACATGCCATGTACTGGCACACAACCTTTAGTATCATCCCTTTTTCTCTCTCCCATCTTTCCTTTTAGTCTCCGTTGTTTGATGTCTAACAAAGCAGAAACGCCATGTTAGTAATATTTTAAAAAGTTCAGATTTGATCAGCACTTTTTTTCTTTCAGCGTTCAGAAAACCCAGGGTGCCAGTCCCCGCTGACCACAGAGAGTCCGTCCAGGCGCTGATGTCACCGAGAACGGCCACACTTACGCTCATCCACTTTTATAGCGACTCACTGTGGGCTCTTAATGGGCCGCCGTGTCAGGCTGAGAAGGAAAGCGGGCTAAATCATACTCACAGCAAGGGGTTTTACAATTAGTCTGTAGGAAAAGGGAAAGAAAGGACAACGGAGGATGCAGAATGAAAGCCCTATGTTTGGCCAATTAGTTTGACTGCTTTCACTAATTTGGGGGTTAAACGGCATTGGACCACAACGAGGCAAGTCAGTTTCTCTTTTCACAGCTGGATCAGGGGTGACGGGCCATGCAGAGTGTGCAGCGTATAACTTAGGCTGTGGTTCTCAGAGTGCAGTGAATGAACAAGGAATCCCTGTGCTTGTTTTCAGGCTGTGCTGCACTCTATTGGGCGGATGGAGACATTGCATTAATCCTCAAGGTCCAAACAGAATGCCGATTCCAAGAGAACCGTCCTCATCCTGAGTCTTGTTAGATCCCCTGGACGTTTTCAAATGTGCAGACACGGCTCATAAATCGCTATCGGAGTATAGCATTAAGCCTCGTCACACAGTGAGTGATGTAACACAACAACACGAAGCCAGATGAAAACATTTTGCATCCATCCCAAACTGAACATGTTTATTCATAAACTGGTAAAATATAGTACATTTGTATAAAAATGTAGAAAATTGTACACAAAATATAACACTTGGCTTTCGTCTGTTATAGTTAACACTACTATTATAGCGTCTGTTGCTAAGTGATATTCTTTTGCCAGCAAAAAAGTCAGATTGAAGGATGACAGTTATCAAAAAAAAAACACACAGAAAGAAGGCAACATCCATGAAGTTCATTAATATAAAAAAGATACTTTTATACAAAACATCTCATACATTCTAAAGAACAGCACTATCAGTCAATGTTCATGCCCTTATTGCTGGTGTTAGTGTTGTGATAACATAGACTCGTTTGTGCATCGTTTTCTCCGTCGTTTTAAATTGTCTTTGGTAGGTTGTACACTTTTTTTTCCAAATGAAAGACACAGAAATGTTAATGCGTAATAATGCTTAGTAATGCTTAGTAACACTTTTGAAACTACACATGACTATAGTATTCTGTAAAAATAGCTTCAACAAATACTTTCATATGGCCTCATGGGATCTAGCTGTGCTCCGATGTGCTCTTGAATGACTATTAGAAATACTGTAGTAACCTTTCATCATCATCATCATCAAAATGAGGTTCATGTGAATAGCCTAAAGAGACAGAGACCTTCCCACACAGTGCTGTAGTCAGTGCAATGCCACAGTGTAAAATGAGTCCTACTACCAAGAGCTACAGCCTACTTCAAGATGATGCAGCTCAATAGTCGCATACTAGTACCTCGGTGTACCCATACAATATTGATTTTACTACAGTGGTAGCCATTGATAAAATTCCTCCGCCTTGAATCTATCGTGCACTAGTAATACGTCATTTTCCAAATAATTCCTCTTTGGGACTGGAGCGACAGTGCAGCAGCACTATACTATGAATGTACCTCAGTTCCCCAAATATAGGCTACTATTATTGGTCTGTTAACACGTACGCAACAGCTGACTCAGGTCTCATTCAAAATGTCCATCATCCTCAGCTGAGTCATATATAAGTTGTAGATAAGGTTAGTGTTGAGTGAACGCGCTATCGTCGGAAGCGTTAGACAAAAGCAAGGAGGGGATTGTTGCACACATATGAAGTGATGCGCCCGTGCATATAGCTTAGACAGAGCAAAGGCACTTTCTACATTTATGCTTTCATAAATCACACCGTTGAAAAAAATAATTACACAGCTGCTTTAGGAACACTTACAGTAAACGTGTGGAGTGCAAACTCTCTGTCCGGAAAGGCCACTATACACCATAATTCGAACACCAAAGATTCAGATGCCTGAGTGTGTGTATGAGTGTGTGTGTGTGTGCTGTGTGGGAATACTGATATGCCACTAGTATAGTGTGCTGTTCCCTGACAAGAAGAAATCACTAGCAATACAGGTTAATATGAAGTAGCACTGAGACGTTGTTCTTTTTCAGTCCAGTCACTAAAAGCACTCTTTAGTCTTAACTCACATCTGAACATTAGCCTTCAGAATCCAAGTAGTCCATCACGAGACAGGAGAGGAATTCTTCACTGTCTACATTGTCATATACACAGCATATATAAATGTATATAAAACCTATTTACACGTATCCTTCTCTGCTCTACTGTTGCCATATAGCCCTTATGTGACTGGAATACCTGTTTTTTGGGAAAGTGTTCAGTATCAAATTCATGTCAGGCATACAGTTCTGTGTCTTACAGTAGACACACCTAGTACCAAGGCAGTGAGGAAACAATACAGTGAGCGAGGTTCGTCAGGCACCTTTGGCTTTTAACATTTTGGGGCGGGGGTTCGAACATTTTTTGAGCCTCGGACCAAATGAGTAACTTAGTCTCAACCTGCGACCAGGACTCATCAAAACATATTATTACTCTTGTAATGTGGGGATCCAGCAGCAATAGGCCCACAACCGGTTTTAGATCCTGGCCTGTAATTTACCAGGGTGTAGATAAGAAGGCATATGGGAGTGTATAAATACAGCCCAAACAATCCATATACACTTTCTCCTTCCAGAAGTTCCTTTGTCCATCCTACTTGACCCTGGCTTGTACGTAACATACTACCGACAATCACAAAAAGCAATGGAACCTCAATATTTTGAGCACCTGCCTGGTGTGTCTGGTTTGGCTGCCATGTCCATATCATTCAAAATCTGGTTAGTGAGGACTAAAAATGCTAGCCTCAGGCTAGTGGGCTACTATTTCCATCTGTGATCTCATTTAAAATGTTAAGGACTGGCCACAGCCTCTGTTAGAGTATTTATTCTGGTAACAGTCACAGAGGCTAAGACAGTGTGTTTAGGTATTTGTTCTCCCCAGCCAGTGAGGTAAGCATGGATGTCATGTCACCTACAGCCATGTTGGACAAGCCGGAGCCTGGGGCTAGAGTGACAGAGGTCTGGGGGGTGGTGAGGCGTGATGAGGTCTGGGAGGAAGAGCCCGGCTGCCCCTGGAGGGGATTGTTGACTGGGCTGAAAGATGAAGGCTCTGCATCGTCGATGATGGAGGTGAAGTCTATGTGAGCGTTGTCCAGGTCCAGGTTCTCCAGGGCATTGGAGATGGGGCTGGACTCAGGGTAGGGAGCCAGTGATGCAGACTTGGTGCTGCCAGTTGGGTCCAGGTTGGAACCCATATTATGCTGCTGGTTCAGACAAGGCCCGCTCTGGGGGTCCATGTGTTTCTCCATATCCATGTGGATCTGACCAGAGTAGTACATGTTGTTGTTGTTGTTGGAAGGCGAGAACATCTCGTTGTGAGGGTGCTGCGGGTGCTGGACAGGTGGCAGTCGAACAGCTCGTCTGGGGCTGGTGGCGGAGTGGACGGGGCTGAGGTGAGGCGGGCTGCCCAGGTAGCCGCCTCCAGATTGCTGTGACAGGCTATTCTGACGGCTGAGAGGTTTACGTCCCTGAGGGGGTCTGGGGACCACCATCTCCTGGCCATAGCAGGAGACCTGGGAGCCTGTCAGCTGCTGGTCTTTAGGCGGCATGGAGCTAGGGCCTCGGCTGTGAGCCTGGGGGCTCATCACCAGGTTCTGATTGGGGTAGGAAGGATAGGGCTGGTTGGAGTAAAGGTTCTGGTTTTGGTGCTGTGGACTGTGCTGCATCATTGCTGTTTGGCCACTCATGTTCATGTTTTCAGAAAGAGGAGGAGGTTTTACTCCACTCTGCTGCTGCTGTTGCTGTTCTTGTTGTTGCTCCCACATCAGTGCCTGCTGGGACTGCACATAATTCCTCACCATCATCTCCTTCACCTGCATCATGGGGGTTTGGGACCTTCGACCGTCAGGGAGCGTAGAGCCAGTACAGCCCAGGCTCAGACCTCCTCCACTGGGGAAGGAGTTCTGGTTCTGCCCTTGGGGATCCATTTGACCATGGAAGTCACAACTGGGGTTGTTGGAGCTTCTCATCATAACCTGGCCCGTCTGTTGTGGGTAACCCTGAGTCTGCTGGTGGAGCGGCCGCTGCTGTTGATGCTGGAGCTTAGCACTTTGACAGGCATCTCCACCTCCCATCCCGGGATGGAATTGCTGCTCAGGCTTGATGGTGAGTTTGTGGGTTCCATCCGGACTGTTATAGAGTCCCGTCTGATTGTTGAAATGGGCCTGTGTCTGTTGGGGTTGCATGCTGGGGTCCGAATACTGCATCCCTCCCTGATTCTGGAGAGCATGGCTGGAAGTTTGGACCTGGTTTGGGGTCTCACCCCAGGAGCCTGTCCCAGCTCCATTCTCACCACCCTGGCCTAGGCTGGGGTAATGGGGGCCTGAGGGACTCAGCTGGCATGTGCTCATACTGTACTCGGCCTGCTGAAGAAGTGTATTAGACATGCCCTCTGGATGGATAGGCCCTGTCTGGGTCATCTGACTTCCACCACCCCTGGAACTGACATCCCCTCGCTGGTTCTGGTAGTGCCCCTGCATGTAGCCTTGGTCTGGGCAGCCCAGAGTGTCATGGCTGGGGGACAGTTGGTTGGAGGGAGGTCCTACACCTCCTCCTCCTCCTCCCAGGGTCTGATGCTGCTGGTATCCTATAAAGGCTCTCTCTCCAGGGGGCATCATCATGGAATGGTCTCTGGCATCCGCAGAGCCATGGTGGGTGTCCATAGCCATAGCCTCCATCATAACGTTCTCTGTGATACTAGGTGGCCGAGGTGAGTACATGTGGCGGGCAATGTTGGCGTCAGAGCCGCAGTGCTGCAGCGCGTTCCTGCGGCCCATCATGGCTACATTATTAAGGCTGTTGAAGCGCTGGACCTTGGGGAGAGCTTGAGGGTCTCCCACTGATCGAACCGGGTCACTGGCCCTCCTGCTGTTGTTACCTGGAGCCTGGTGAGGGTAGATAACACCAGTGCCATACTCTGTGTTGGTACTGTGCCTACGTGGGCCACCTTGCTGAAGGAAGGGAGGCAGTGGCTGCCCCTGGTATTCACTCAAAAAGCCTCCTCTTCTTCTTGGGGTACTTGGCTGCTCCATATTGGGTAGTGGAGTAGGCGGGGGGCCACCAGTTGCTGCAGCATATTTGGCCTTTAGGCTGTATTGCTGGGCGGGGGTTAGACTAGGCAGACCTGGCAACCCTCCCCCTCCAGGGCAGGGAGCTCCTCGGCGGGTGGTCTCAGGAGAGAGGGGGTCTCCCCCACCCTGGTCTGGGCCTAGGAGGTGACACCCTCCTCCTCCTGTGCCTCCCATCTGGGAGACCTCACTGGAGCGTCGACTGGACAGGTAGGAAGACACGACGGAAGATCGACGACTCACTGTGTAGGCAGAGCTTAGGCTGCTGGTGCCGCTTCCTCTCCTATCATTGGTGGGGCAGGCCAAAGAACTACCACCTCCTATCTCGTGATTGGACAGCTCCATAACACGCCGATTAGAGAGGAGTGGAGAAGGTGCACACATCCCTATCATCTCCCCTGAACCTGGAAGATAAGGTGAACATCAGGGAGGAAACAAGAGAAATAGTTTATCAATACGGAGGCAAGACAGTTTATTTTGATTCATTTTCATATATGCTTTAGTGATGCAATTCTTACTTCAGCCAAGTAGAAACTTCTAATTTTGCACAGCAAGAAGGACCCGTACATAAATCAATATAAACGAGGACTATGCCTACAAATGCAGCACTGTAATTATAAAGTTATTGCTTCATTACAGAACCCAACCTCTTACCCGGAAGTGCAGGCAGCTTGTTACTAGCACATCGTCCAGGAGGGGTGGGCCGTCGGATTTGTTTCAGCTTGTCAATTTTTAGGTTCTCCAGCCTCTTCAGAGCCTGCGCTGACATGCCCATGGTTGTTCCTACACTCCCTGCCTCCCCTCCTCCTCCTCCTGCACCGCCGCTTGCTACTCCATCCTCCAGTGCCGTGAGATCCTCCAGACTGCCTGCTGCATTCAAGTTCATCTCCACTCCACTGTCATTGTTGTTGGCGCTCCCCAGTGGCGAACGTTCGCTACTGCAGGAGGACTGACCACCAGGGCTTGGCTGAGATTTCTGGGAGGAGAGAAAGAGGGAGAGAGAGAGAGAGAGAGAGGGATAAAGAGAAAGACAGACACAGACAGAGAGAGATGTGAAGATCACACACAATATAATAGGATAAAAAAAACAGTAGAGAATAGAACAGAGATTTTTTATTGTACATATAATGTCATAATAAAAACTTTCAATGATCAATCTTCATGATCTTTATCACTCACAAGAGCAGTCTCAGGAGCCAGTAGTTTGCAGTCCTCCCTTCGCGTCTCCTCTTTCTCTAGCAGCAATTCAGAGTTCTGTCCACCAGGGGTCATGGCTGAGCCAGGCGGCCGAGGGCCCGTGTCCCCACGGTGCTTCTTGGTGATGTGGGCTTCAGGGCCGTGGACCGTCTTCACATGTTTCCGCAGGGAGCTGGGGTCCGTGTACCGCTTAGTGCAGCCTGGGATCTTACACACGTAGGGTTTCTGTACAAGGGCCGGGAGTCAATCAATACACAGCATCTTGTACATCACATGTGACCTTTATTTTACTGTGATTGACATCTAGAAGACACTCCATCATTCTTGGGCCAACAGAAACTACTCAAAATAGTTTGCATTAAATGTAAAAAATATATGGGCATATTTTTTCTCAGGTGCTAAAAGTTAGTTACTGTTATTCAACCATCAGGCTATAGTTCACATTTAGACTGGGTGTGCAATACCTCGTTGGAGTGAGTGCGGTTCTGGTGCTTGGCCCGGTCTGAAGCATTGGAGAAGGCCTTGTTGCAGCCTTCATGTTCACACACATATGGTTTCTCTCCAGTGTGGGAGCGCAAGTGAGTCTTTAAATTCTCCAGGCGAGAGTAGGCCTTATTACAGCCTTCAAACTAAAACATACACATACATACTGGTTAGTTGAAGTATCACAATTTGTGATAGCCTTAAGATTAAACAATGCATTCAGAATTTAGAATCCTTATTTTCTATAAAACAAAAATCGTAAATAGCCGATCTATGAAAGTCTTGCAGAATCCTACAGTCCTACACATTCATTCAGTGCTGTCACATGAAAACTTTGATTTTCCTTTGTTTCCTTGCATTAATGATTTCATCAATTTTCATGAACTCTGAGATCCAATCAGACCCATTCTTAACGAGTTTCTTAATAAAACTAAAATAGAGGCTTTATTACATGTTTCAAAGGAAAAAGGGAAAAAAGAGGGTTTACAGCACCGCTCTGTGAAGTAAATGACCAAGGTATGATAGCATCAGTACAGAGGCTAGGCCTCTCATAGAGGTCACCTTGAACTGCCACCTGCCAGCAAAGCTACTCTTGTACAGGCCTTAGTGATGTTATTTGCACAATTTATTTTTAAGGTCAATCTTTCATGTAACCTGAACATGTCAGGGAATACAGTGTGTAATTTGGTTGTAAATAAGACTAGTGTCCTAGGGTTCATGGTTATACGGCCCAGCCAATAAACATTTCGTCCCTCTTCTCGTATAGGCCTCACTAAAGCACTTCAAAGTGTAAACATTAGGATGAAAGAGAGAGTAAGAGACAGAGAGAGAGAGAGAGAGAGAGAGAGAGAGAGAGAGAGAGAGAGAGAGAGAAGAGACAGAGACTAAGATGCACTCACAGTGCACTTGTGTGGCTTCTCTCCTGTGTGCCTGCGCATATGAACCACCAGCATATACTGGGCTTTGAAAGGCCTCTGTTCCCGAGAACACTCCTGCCAGTGACACACAAACTCCTTCTTCTCTCCATGGATGTGCTCATTGTTGATGTGCTGTGGACCAAACAGGCAGATTGGGACATCCATTCATAATCAATGATATACTGTAGATACTTCTATCTCTCTATTTGTCTATCTGTCTATCTATCTATCTATCTATCTCTCTATCTGTCTATCTGTCTATCTATCTATCTATCTATCTATCTATCTATTTATCTATCTATCTATCTATCTATCTATCTATCTATCTATTTATCTATCTATCTATCTATCTATCTATCTATCTATCTATCTATCTATCTATCTATCTATCTATCTATCTATGTCTCTCTCTCTCTCTCTCTCTCTCTCTTACATGAACTAGCTGGTCTTGTGTGTCGAATTCCTTGCTGCAGCTCTCCCAGTGGCAGTTGGTCTCGTAGATGGCCTCCGGTTCAGGTTTCCCGTCCTCCTTGTCCAGGTCGTCTCTGCCATCCAGAAGACCGAGGAGAGGGTCCTGGTGGTGGAGAGACGTGGGTTTGAAGACCAAGAAAATCAAAGTAGGTCAAAGAGTTTAAGAGAGGAGTGTACACATAAATGTTGGATTCTATGATGCAGAAAATCAAAATACTCCCACGTGCCCTGATGAAGACCTAGATGATTGAAGTGATATATTACTTTGCCAATATTTTATTTGCACATTTTAGTAAAATTGTTTTTACAATTTTAGTGATTATTCTTAATCTGTGAATTCTTCATTTAAAGGCAGGGATGTATCAGAGACTTTCCATTGAATAGGTGGGATGGGTCACCCTGCCTTCAGGAGCTGCTAACCCATTTAAGAGAATTTAATTTGTATGGGTTTCAATGGAGAGTTTGACTGTCCCATGATAGTCTAAATGCTGTTTCAGAGGCTTTTCCACCCTGCCAAGAAAAAAAAACTGGGGGAAACACTCAATACTTTACTCTGGTGTGAGAGTGTTAACTTTATAATATTAATCTGAATACTGGCACAAAATATCAGCACAAAGTATCGGCGTGGTATGGGCCTTCAAAACCCAGAATCAGTCGAATCCTAGTTGAAAAGCATTTGACTTCCACACACTGTTCTCGACTCAATTTCACTTTTACATAAGACACTGACAACGTTTTTTCATCCTCCTCATACAAGCGTGCCACTCTTTCAGGTTCAGTGACTTCCTTTCCGCTTCTTTCACTCGCCCGCGAGTATTTCAGTTTCACATGAGGGCGAAACTAAAATTTCAACGTTTTTTTCAGCTATCGATGGGGAAAACCACTTGCTGTGTTGCGAGAATAAGATTGGTACTGCACCTGTGTGCCGGTGGAGGAAGGGCTGGCCATGTCTCCCTCTGACCTCTCCTCCAGAGTCTTCACGTTAATGCCGTCCATCACGCCGCCCAGCCCCGGCTCTGTCTTCAGCTGCAGACCAAGTCATATCATGATCAGCCTGTTCCTCTCTCTCATACTTTTCACACAATTAACCCAGACACACTTTAATTCGCTTTCCTCTTCTTGTACATTTGTCCCAGCTGTCAGTAGCAGCAGGTTGAACCGACACTTGAACTAGCCCCGGCTGCTCTGTGAAGTGTGTGAAGGAAACGGTCTTACGTGTCCGTGCTTGGGCGGGACGTGGAGCCGGGGATTGTGGGGCGGTAGGCGGGGAGCTTGGCAGGGTCCCGGGGTGTGTCTGCCCAGGGGTATCCCCCCTCCTCCTCCATACATGGAACCCTGCGGCCTGGATTGGTAGTTCATAGAGCTGGAGTAGCCCAGGGACGGACTGGAAACGTAACACAGAGATTTTTACTGGTCCGAACCCCTTGAGAAAGGAGGTTTATAGATATTGCTATTGACTTGCATCGGGCAAATGTCTGACCTCATGGCGCCTACGGAAAGATGGCCGTAAGAACTGGCGCCGTTGGGGTTGCAGCGAGAGTTGACGAAGGCCACCAGGGAGTTGGGCGAGGTCCGGATGACCGTCTGCAGGTCTACGCTGGCGTCAGACAGAGGAGAGATGGACAGAGCTCTCTTTTTACTCAGCTTCAGCATTGAACGAGGCGTGGAGAACCTGGAGCCTAAAGGGAAGGGAGGAAAACCAAGAGCAGAGAGGGTCAGCTTCGATGGCAAGGCTGATGCTTCGACCGATCGTGAGAATAGAGCGTCAAAAAAATGTACTTCTTTCTTTCTTTCTTTCTTTCTTTCTTTCTAAATAGTGCACACCACTTTCAAAGCAGACCGTGAGTAGCTCCTTACCATCCCCTGAGCCGATCTGATCGGAGCCAGGCTGGCCCTGGCAGAAGCTGTGATGGGAGGACATCATGTTGCTCTGGTTACAGTAGGGGACGCCATTTCCACCTGTCAAACACCAGGGACATACAGTCAGACAGTCAGACAAGACAGTCAGACAGATAACAATCACGTCATTTGAAGCTGTCCTGGAGTTTGAGGAGGTTCCAAGTCTAAAAACAGCTGTCAATGAGGTGGAGTGCTGTGGAGTAGAGTTGACACAAAGGGATTATGACACTAATAGTTTACTGAAGTTGTTGAACTCACTCCACAGTTCCAGTCTCTTTCTCAAGTGCACTTCAGTGGTAGCTGTAAGACTCGGAAGACGTAAGAGATACGCTGACTCACCCTCTGTGGACGGCATGCCCCGGTGACCCATCATACTGTGCGGCGGCGGGGCCTGAGGGGGCCTCATGTACTGATCCAAGCAGGGGCCGAGACCGTGTCCGGGTCCGGGAGTCATACTGGGGGTCATGGGATTATACATGGCTCGACAGTCCTGGGGAGGGCCGTTGTGGAGCGGGACACGCAGCGAGGACACATCACTGTAGGTAGACCGGCCCGACGGGGTCAGGCTTGAAATGGCAAGGGAAACAGTCGTACGTGACAAGAGATTCCTTTGCAAAATGAAAGCCACAAACAATGATAGAAAACAAACAATACGGTGCAATTTCTTGACTGTTTTCCCTTCAACAGCTTCGTTAACTGAGTTAGTTTTAGTTGGGACCGGTTCCAGTGGAGGGGATAAAGGTCATCGCATTTGAACCTACATAGATGAGAGTGGTGCAAGTTGGACATGAACGCCACTTTTTCCCCCCTCTGGTCTGTTGTGATGTCTCCCACTCACCACTAGATGGCGCATAGCCCTTATTCTGGGGCACTCCTCTGGGTTTTCCCCTCCTAAACTAGAGAAGGGAAGCCTCGCTGGAACTTTCCAGCCTTCTCATGAATTTCAATGTGTTCTCTGACCTTTCCTCTGTCTCACTGGCTAGTTCAAATCCTCTCTCTCCTGTTCTCTCTCTCTCTCTCTCTCTCTCTCTCTCTCTCTCTCTCTCTCTGTCCTCTCTCCTGTGGGGCAGACTTCATTCATCTATCCACCTTCTAAGTCTTCCTTTCAGTCCTCTAATTCTTTCACCACAACGTGTATTCCACACAGGAGCTTAATCTGTCCGCTCTAATCCACTATGCTGGTTCCCCCCGACTTTACCTCCCTCCCTCCCTCCTGCTCTCGCTCCTTTCTCCTTCTCTCTTTCTCTTCTCCCATTCATCTCTCCAGTTTTACTTCTCTCTCTCTCTCTCTCTGTCTCTCTCTACCCCCTCTGTCTCTTACTATCTCCTCTTCTTTCCTCCCTCTGCCTTCCCTTTCCCTGTCCTGCCCGCCCACCTTTCTCTCCAACTCTGCCTCTCTCTCTCTCTCTCTCTCTCTCTCTCGCTCTCTCTCTGGGTAACCTGAGCGGGGCGCAGGGCAGTCATGCAGAGCGCAGCGGGGCCTGGTCAGCCTGTAATTAGCAGCTGTCAGAGAGAGAGAGGCCGAGTCCACCCGCAACCTGGGTGGCATTAGGAGGGGAGGGAGAAGGAGGAGGAGAAGGTGGAGAGGAGGAGGAGTGAGGGGCTGAGCGAGGGCTATGTCCACAACAATTGGAGCAAGACCTGGGCTTTTGCACCCACAGAATATCTGCGATTGTGGGTAAAAAAGTTTGAGCCCCTGAGCCTTGTAACAGCCACGCTTTCTAGAAAATGACTGACAGTTTGTTCATGAGCCGTCGGAGGAAATAGTGTGGCGAGTAGAAAGGTTGCAACGCAGTAAGATTAGAGAGATGAGATTTAAAACTTTCTATGAAAAGTAGTTGCCAAGGGTTTACCAAGATGAATAGATGTTACAATCCGGCTGCAGAGTGCATGAACGAGGAAGTGCGTGTAGCTGCTGTCTTACCCTCTGGAGGGCTGGCTGGGGGAGGACTCATAGTGATACAGCCCCTGGTGTGGCTGCATGTCCACTGGCATTGGAGCTCCGAGAGTGTTTGGCCTACTGCTCCCTCACACCCTGGACGAGACACAGACACAACAACAAGGTTAGGGCGAGGACAGGAAAAGCGAATCCGACCCGACCAAAAATTCCCTGGACAAGAACAATTGTGGTTAGGAAAAAGAAGAGTTATTATTTAATGTTAATTACAGACCAAACCAAGCCAATTTGTTTGAGAGCAAATAAGCTCCCTCTCTAAGCTGCTTGACTCTTCAGAAGAGACAGGCAGAGACAAGAACAGCCCAGGTTAGGATCAGGGCAATCCAAACTGAACTAGACCATTAAGGCACAGATTGAGCAATTAATAGTCTATATGGTTAACAGAGAGTGGCTCAAAACTCAGTGGTGCTGTGGTTAAAGTGTTAATCTGAGACAGAATTGGGGGCAGTGGTTGCACTCTGTTTAAACAGCGTACTTTGAGAGAGGACGCAGATACAGCGCCGTAACAACCCATACGGAAATGTAATATATGACATATATGCCCCTATATTAGCGAGCGATACTGCCATATATGTTACATATAAGGCGATATATTATTACCACATACATACATCCTCTGGATGTATGACGATATAGGTTTTAACATATATGAAATATCCATAGTAAAATTTGTATATGTACATATATTAAAATGTATTGTATGAATTTGTATATGGTATTATATGTTGCAACCATATATGTTAACAATATATGTTTAATTTATATATTTATATATGTTTATTAAAACAACATATATACAACATATATAACATAAACATATGCCTCTCCTCGTTAGTACGGAGACCGGGGTTCAATTCCCCGACGGGGAGGACTCTCTACTTATATGGGGTGGCTGTGGCTCAGGAGGTAGAGCGGGTCGGCCTCCAATCAGAAGATCGTAGGTTCGATCCCCGGCTCCTCCAGTCCACATGTCGAAGTGTCCTTGGCAAGACATTGAACCCCAAATTGCTCCCGATGGTCAGATCAGCACCTTGCATGGTAGCTCACTGCCATCGGTGTGTGAGTGTGAATGGGTGAATGAGAGGCATATACTGTAAATGCAGTCCATTTACCATCATTTGTATGGGCTAGACATACAGTATATGTACATAATATGCTATTTGTATTTTATACATATATGTTATATGTATAAATAATTATATACATGACATATATGTCACAAAATGCATTATACATACATAAACATATATATATTTGTATGGGCTAGACATATATGTCATATATGAAATTGTTCCAATTTCTAATAGGTTTCATATATATATGTACATACATGTACATATATGTTTTTCCTTCATATGTACATATATTTCATATATGGAAATTTACTATATGTACATATATTACATTTCCGTATGGGAACTGCAGTGGATTCAGAGCAGAAAGAATGTGGAGCAATGAAACCATGCGTGTCTGTGCATTGTTCTGAAATCAAAACGAATCAACGCTGAATAACCAGCATACGGCTGTGTGGTTGTCCCACGCGGCGAGGCAGGAGAAGTATTGTGCAGGTTGAATCCTTCTAGATAGGAATATAAGCATCTACGGTGCAGCTGCATGGCATCAACTGTCACCGTGTCACTGTGGAGCATAGACACACTGACCGAAACATAACACTGCAACATAAAGTCCTCCTGATGACAAATTGACTCGGTGGGAGGATTTGAGATACGGTATGTATCTGCACAATAGGATAATTGTCAGCTCTGGAGGCTGGACTCCTGGCAGTAACCTGGTTTCATTATCCTGCAGAAACCATTTATTTCCATTTGTTTTTAAAAAAAATTGATATTGTAGATTATATATTATATATACTGTATATATATTTTTTATTTTTTGTATTTTATTTTATTTTATTTTTTGCGATAACTGTGATATTTTTTATATTGTAACTGACATAGTCTGGTGTGGAGAAAATGTTTCATGACCCCAGGATATGGACAGATTGTGATTGTGTGTATTCATTTATTTATTCACTTAAGAGAGAAGCATATAAGAAAAAATGGACACCTTAAAAAAAATACCATCCTAATTATTCTCGCAGCAACACTTTCTTCTCATCATTGCAATTAGTATTATCGCTTTGTTGATTTTTTCAGTGGAGCCCCTGCCTCACAAAATGCTTGTGCACGGTTTAAAACCTCCTTTCTGTGGTGGTTTGTCACAGTCTCAAACTTTATATAAATCAGACGGTCACTGTAGAATCCAAGGGTGCCCAGATGCCACCAGAGGTGCCGTATAGGTTACGGGGGGTCCCTTGTGCACGGCAGGTCGTATGACGGCGTTGATGTGCCGTGACACGCTCCTACAGATTAGACAAGACCCTGTGACACAAACAATGGGCTCGGCTGTAATCTCTCTTCTCTAAACAGAGCCCGTGCACCTCACACGCCGCCGGCGGACACCAAAAAAACCTCCTGGAAAGTAGCACTCAACGCGCTGCAGAGGGTGATACAGCAGAAACAAAATCAGGGAATCTTACGGGACTGAATGAGATCGATGGAAAAATGTTAGCAACAAAATTAAAAAAAAGAAAACAGGCGAATGGAGCAGCCTTTTGTGCAGAAGAAGTATTGAGTATGTCTTTCAGCGGAGTGTTTGTGCAGGATAATTCTAGCTGAGTGATCTTGAGAGAGAGCACCTGCTCATTACGCCCAACCACATCACTGCAGGTACTAATAGTCAGAACTGTGGGCTCTTACATGGTTAGAGAGGGTAATTGAGATGAAAATTTACTGCACACGCTGATGTCACAGCTACCACAAACGTTGTTTCGTGTGTTCATGCAACGTATTGATCTCTTGTCAACATATTTGTAGCTTAAGCTAACTAAGAAGTGGTGCACGCGCTAAAACCACCACAGTGCGAGACTTCCTTGCATGGCATTACTTTTGTCCTGCGCTGCTGGGGACGTGCGGGAATCACAATCTCACACCGCTACTGTTTCGCGTGGCAAGTGTTCAAAACTAGGAACGCCGCTGTCCAGCCCAGATGAAAGCGGTGCGGTTTGGAGTGGAACAGGTTGCCGGGTCTGTTAATGTACTAGCACAAGTGTTAAAAGGGCAGTAGGGACCTATTTAAGCCTACAAGTCACCAGGGGGATTTGGCCCTCGAAGATGAGGAGGGGGTGGGCTAAATGACGTGGGCGGTCCGGTGGGGGGGGTGGTAATTGCACATATTCAGCACAGGGCTCAGATGTGTATTTGATAATTAGCAGGAAGTGCTAAATAGAGATCTCGCCGGGCACCTCAGCTGTCCAGAAGTAATAAATACCAGGAGGGGGGTCCCCAGACGACACACACACACACACACACACTGTCACACCTGTCAGTCTCGCCGGGGTGGGGTGGGGGGTGGTTGCACGAGAATCCAGTAGCCGTAAAGTCCACGGAGAATGTGTGTGTGTGTGTGTGAAAGCGAGTGTGAATGTAGTAGCAGTGTGTAGTGGCAGGTGTGTATGAGAGAGCACAAGAGAGGGAGTTTGGGAGACACGTGAGTTTGCATTGGAGCGTGTGTGTGTGTGTGTGTGTGTGTGTGTTAGAGAGATGTGTGTTTGACACGATAAACGGTGGTGTATCTCAGAGCAAGACTGAATTATGTATGAGACCACCTGTGCATAAGTGAGTTGGAATTTTCTGAAAAATGTGTTTGCAAGTGTTTCTCCAGGGAGTGTGTGTGTGTGTGTGTGTGTGTGTGTGTGTTACTGAAATACCTGTATATTTGTACATAAACTCACTTGTGCATCGTGTGATTCATTTGCACAGAGCCTCTTATACAGTAACTTACATAGTTGCTCACAAACTCTGTGTACGAAGTATGTATTGTTGTACAGGATGTATGTACGCACGGTGCTGACTCAGGTGTGGCGGTATCCCGCTCTCTCCTGCTATTCTGGGTCAATGTTTTGTGAGAAACTCAGGAGGGACAGGGAGCGACTTCGCTTCCCCAGTGTAATTTTGTGGTGGCTGGGTTTGAGAGGGATGGGGCGGCAGCATATTAAAAACCCCAAGGCCATAAATCAAACGGCTAACTAAACAAGTCTCGCTCTCCTGCGGCACAGTGAGCCGGGTAGGAACCACGGAGCTGAGGATGAGGACAGGATGTCCAGCCACTCTCTACACCCAAAAATTTCCCTCTTTCAAACACTTCAAGCTCACTATACCCCTGCGCCACCACCACCGACACCATGCAAACAGCCCAAAGTCAACGACCACACATCAACAACCTCGCACGGCCATCATGAGAAGTCCCTGCCGACATCGCCCCCTATGCAGGAATGTGATCGATTCAATGCTAAAAGGGCAGAAAATGCTCATTTCCATTGAAAATGAATGAGTTGTGTGTATCTGAAAAAAAGAAAAACCCAAGAGGAAGTAAAAAATACCTGAAAAATCTGTGCTGTACGAATACCACATCATGACCAATAAAATCAGTCAAGTCCTCGATGCTACTGATACCAAATCCATACATATACGGTAAAGTGACTTCTTCCATGACAAGGAAACACAACTATACCTCACACAGGTACCAAATCAGCAAAAACTAGCATACATAAAGAGATGAAACTTAAAGGGATCTAGGAATCCTCTCAGTCCATCCAAAAAAAGCACTTGTTTTGACTGTTACTTATATAGTGAAACAGTTAGAAAGCAGTTTTGAATGTGCTGCATGTGTTCAGAGACATGCTAACAAATGCTAACAAATGCTAACAACCCCTACACAAGCAACACCCGGTATCTCAAAAAACCAAAACAGTGCAGGCAAATGGACTGAAGGTCCATGCTAGTTGACACAGGCTTTGTAAAAACCTGAACAACCCCTGAAGAAATATCCACCATTTTCTAGTCCAGTGAGTTTTGGTTACTATCTCCATACTTGCCATTTCCATTAGACCCTATTCAATTGGCTAGGGGGGACATTTTTTTTTGAACAAGCCCAGGCTAAGAAATACTGGCAGGCTTGTAAAGTTTCCATCCCTGCATACCTGCTCTTCCAACACATCCTACAACCAATGAATGAAATACAGTTTTGTATGGTTCTTCTCTATACCGGGCTAATGCTCGCTTATTGACTGTGTCGTAAAACCCGACCACTGCCGAGTCCCGACAGACCCAATTTGGCCCCGGGGCTCCTGTCTAGGGAACCACACGTCTACAGATACTAAAGAGTTGCGTAAGGAAAACATTTAGGCTTACAAGGTGTCTCTGCTAGACCAGCTCTAGGGATCAGCACCGATCAATCGCTCACCGATCATAATCAGCCAATAGACACTCTGAGTAGCTCACAGTTTCAACTGCTTGATTACAGTAAAGGTCATTTCATTTCACCCATTATGTTTTGAGTGTCTGATTATTGTATTCAGTTACTATTTTCAACTGTTAATAAACTTTGACAGCTCACATATAGTCATGTTTGATGTTGTGTTAGAAAGTCATGTGATTAGAAACACTGTAATGTGTTGGACAGGGGCATAGCTTATGCTTACGACGGCCACTGTTTCAAAAAAAATAAAATCTAATATTACGAGATTAAAGTCGTAATATTTCGAGAATAATCTCATAGTAGGCCTTTTACGAGAATAACGTCATAAGGTTTCGAGAATAAAGTCCTAATGTTACGAGATTAAAGTCATAAGGTTTCGAGAATAAAGTCCTAATGTTACGAGATTAAAGTCATAAAGTTTCGAGAATAAAATCCTAATGTTACGAGATTAAAGTCATAAGGTTTCGAGAATAAAGTCCTAATGTTACGAGATTAAAGTCATAAGGTTTCGAGAATAAAGTCCTAATGTTACGAGATTAAAGTCGTAATATTTCGAGAATAAACTCATAGTGTTATTACGAGAATAAAGTCGTAATATTACGTGAATAATGTCATTGCTGTGCGAAGTCAACTGGCGATTGGATTGGTGATCAGCCAATCGCACTGCTTGGTAATCGGTAAGCCCTCACAAAAAACTGATCGGTGCATCCCTAGCAAATGGCATCGTCGAACCCGTTTTATTTGCTTGCTCGCTACACTGCTGCTGCACTGTTCTTCAGCTCCCACCAGGAACTGTCTTGAAAAGCGTGCAGGGTCTAGGGACCTCTACACAGACTACCACTGTGAAAAGTCATTTTTTTTGTACCACTCACTACAATTCAACTCCCACGTTTGCGATACACAAAGAGGAACATTGGTTTGGTTTCATATGATTCAGGCCATAATGCTTTGGTCCTCCTCCCCTCTGAGGACGTCTCCAGAGAGGACAGACATTTCCACAGGTCACTGGTTCTGTTCACAAAAGCCCTGCTCCGCTCCCACTCCACTCCACTCTTCTGCACTCCTCGACTCTTGGGTGTAACAGTAAACTAGGGCTCTCACATGGCCCCCCCAAACCACACACACACACACACACACACACACACACACACACACACACATAAAAGGGACATTTAATGACAGTCCCTGTGTTCTTAACCTCATTTCTCTCTACTACTCTGAGATGGATATGAGTGTGTGTGTGTGTGTGTGTGTGTGTGTGTGTGTGTGTGTGTGTGTGTGTGTGTGTGTGTGTGTGTTAGCTAATCTATCTATTGACTTAAGACACACATAAAACAGCCTACATAAAACTCAGAACGCATCTTTGGAACAAGTCGTGCAGTGTAAACACCCATCTGAAAGTATTTTGTTCCTGTCTCTCTCCCTTACACTCTCCCTCATTCCCTCCCTCCCCTCTTGCTCTCTGTCTATCTCTCTCTCTATCTCCCTTTCACTCTCTTTCTCCCTCATCCCCCCCCCCCCCCCCCCGTTTCCTTCTCTGGTTCTCGCTCTCTATTGCTCTCTCTCTCTTGCTGTCTCTCATTTTCCCTCTCGTGCTCCCCCCCCCCCCCCCCCCCCCCTTTCTCTCCCTCACTCCCTCTCCCGGCTCATTCCTGCTCTTGCGACCTCTCCCTCGCCCCTCCCCCTCCTGGCGGAGCTGCAGTCGAGGTGGGTGTTCTCTGGCTGTTATGACTTGGGAGACGATAATGGCAGCTATAATGTAGCCAGCCGTTCCTGATGTGGCTGGGCTTGTGGGGGATTCTGTTGTGTTAGGGCCAGAGACGGAGGGAGGGGCCAAACGAGGGAGAAAAGAGGCGGGGCTCTGGCCCGGAGCCAACCACAGTCAAGATTCTACCTCGTTTTCTTTCTCATTCTTTTTTTTTTCTCTTTCTTTTCCTCGCCCACCAACTTTTTCTAGCCCTGTTGTTTTCCTTCAGTGGTAAACTTTGTTTTTAAATTCTGCCTTTGTTTTTGTAACCCCCACCCCCCCCCCTGCCCTCTCTCCCCCCCACACCCTCTCCTGTATTTTTTACCCCTTTTACCCAGACTCAGTGAATTCCTCACAGCTGCTGTAATGTGACGGTATGTCCACTGAAAGGCCACAATGCCGGAGACATCACTGTACTGTACAGTAAGCCCTACTCGCCATCTAGCTAGCTCAACCTTTATTGAAACCCTCTAAGACTAAGGCTTATTTTCAATTACAGAGATAGTACAGCGATAGAATAGAATAGAATAGAATAGAATAGATGGGTTGGAACTCAAAACAGGTCACGGGCCTAATGACAAACTTGGCAATGGGGTTAAGAAAGCTGCCCTACACTAATGTTTACCAGACTAGCATTGTGGTTGGACACAGTCAACACCATAACCCAGGTTTCAACCCCACTGACTCACACCTCACACGTCCTCGTACTGTAAACTTGTGGGCCCGAGGAAGTAGCGGTGCTGATTTCTCCCTGCTGGGGTTCTCACCCCTGTCTGAATGAAACGTTGATCCCTTGTTGCTACACCGCCAGAGTGACTGATGACAGACGTCGGGGGCAGAGGAGGACTTGAGAATAGAGTAGCGCAAAACAGACCGAGGTACAGTACAGCAGACTGGAGCAGGCTGGGTGAAGTGTCTGTACAACCACAGTTTTGTACCGCAGATGATTCACTCTCACCTGATTTACTCTTCTACCTGATTTACCATCGGGAGAGAGAGAGAGAGAGAGAGAGAGAGAGAGAGAGAGACGTGGTGCTTCAGTCTTTCCTTTCTCTCCATTTCCCCCTCCAGCATTCCCACATTCCCACTTTTTTCTGCCTCCAACTCTCCAGGCCACCCACCCGCCATCCTGCACATACCTGCGGTTTCCTGTACCCCCGCTCCTTCTCTTCTCTCCTCCCTCCTCCCTCCTTACCTCCAGCCTCTTTTCCCCCTCTCTCTGCCAGCTTACCTCACACACACCTTTCTCTCCCCTTTCTTACCGCGCAAAACATCTTGACATCTTGTCTCGTCCTCCCTTCTTCCTTCTATCACGGGTATCAGGTTGGTGAATGCGCCGACCGCAAATATCTCTTTGAACTCCTTTTAAGGAGGAGAAACGGAGGAAATAGAGGGGAGGGAAGGACGGATGGATGGATAGAGCAGATGAGGAGCGGAGAGAGGTTGATTCACACAGCTGGCTCCCAGCTGTAGGCCGAGGCAGCGCGCACAGCAAAAGGCTCCATCTATAAACAACTGGGAGCCCAACCCCCCGTTTTGAAAAAAAAAGAAAAAAGAAAAGAGCTTTGTCATCGTAAATCCCCAAAAGCACTCCTCCTCCTCACCTTCACCAGCGCTCCTGAATCCTGCCCAACTGCTTGCCTTTCTTTTTCCCTCGCTTCCACGTCATTTTCCGTCCGTCCCAGCCTCTCTCTGTTTTCGCCTCAGTCTCTCTCTCTCTCTCTCTCTTACCCGCTACTCGTCACTGTTGTGGCTGCTGTCAAAGTGGTAAGTTACAGTGCCCACCAAGGCCCTTTTCACCTTTTACCCGGTTCGCTCCCATCCTGTGTCGGTACCTACCCACGTAGTAAGACACCAAGCGAAAGGAAAATGTCGTACGCAAGAATCTCACTGGAGCCGACGGCTAACCGCTGAAACAGGGACCGGCACAAAAACCAGAGAACAAAACCCAAATAATAATCTGTTCGGTTTATAGAAAGGCCGCAGTGATTATAAGAAAAATAATAATCCTAACAGTCTTGGGTGGGCACGGCGATATTTATAGCCAGCCTGTTGCTACTTATATTCCATAGCAGTATAACACAGCTGGGAGCGAGGGAGGACAGAGGAGAGGAGGTGGAAAAATCGTGAGGAAAGAGAGAGACAGAAGAAAGAGAGACAGAGGGGCTCCAGGGAATACAGTGTGGGGGCGGATACCCTGTATGTGTGTGTGTGTGTGAAAGAAAGAAAGAAAGAAAGAGAGGCAGAGACAGAGTGTGTTAGCATGTGTGTGTGTGTGTGTGGGAGAAACCGCAGCGCAGCCCCTCTGGGCGACTATGGCAGCAGAACAGGCCCGCAGGCTGCCAGACACACACAGTGACCACAGCTCTCAGCGCTTGTCTCTCGCTGTCTGTCAGGAAACGAGGAGAAATACGACCCAGAAGGAGACAGGCGGCAAAATGAAACCCGCCGTCTCGTTACGCGCGAAGCATCTCGCAAAAAAACAACGATACGAAACAGACAGAGATGACACGTCGACCAATAAGCAGGAAGGATGGAGAGGCGGGAAGTGCTCAGAAATGTGATGGACAGTTCATTCGGACAGACAGGAGCGGCAGATAGGTGATAGGCTCGCTATGGCTGTCCATCCCCTGCAGCTCTCCTGGGGTATGAATCAGAATGTGTTCCCAGGCAACTCGCCAGCTCATATCAAGACTTAAAGCTGCACTAGCCAATATTTTCATGGAAAAATATAATCCCTATTCTCTGTTTACCCAAGGAGAAAGTTTTGTATTTTGACCAACGAGATTTAACCTTTGACCTCTCTCATCCCTTTGGTAACCTTTGGTATGAAGCGATCACATACGGGCTGTGCCGGTAAACACGAACGTGCTGTGTGCAGTTTACAGTCACGCTAAGCGATTGATGGATGTTGAAGTCAAATAATTCAAACGGTTGGGGCCGCCAACGTGCAGCTTTAACAAAATAAAGGTCCGATATACAGTAAATGTGGATGGATAGTCAGGTGGAGAGCTATATATGAGCACCATGATCCGGCCAGGGTCCTTGATCAGAAAGCTGCTGCAGATCAAAAACTTTAAATGGGAGTTACAGCCCCCCACCCTCTCTCTCTCTCTCTCTCTCTCTCTCTCTTCAGCATGTGCAATTGTACTTGAATTTGCCCCAGCAGCTGAACACACATGTTGAGTCTTGTCTTCATCAGTTCACAGTTGTGTGTGTGTGTGTGTGTGTGTGGGTATGTCGGATAGGGGTCATTATATTTTATGGTGTTATATCATCACATTCATGCTTCTGCTTTCCCCCATCCTGGCTTATCTCCCTCCTTCCCTTTCTCTCCTGCTCGCTCTCTCTCTCTCTCTCTCTCTCTCTCTCTTGAAGTGTCAAATGGGATAAAAGGGAAGAAAATTCAAACTGGTTCAAATGCGTCTCAGTCCACAAACAGCGACTCGTTACATCAGCGTGCCGGGGGGGAGGGGGAATTTTGGAGGCTTTCGCAGTAGACGTTAAATCAAAACGAGAACTGTGACCGCTGCGATCTGATAAGAAATGTGTTCAGGCGAAATAATAAAGATGAAAATAGAATACATTCTGTGTTTTTTTTTTTCACATTCCTCTTGCCATTTAACTAAACAAACCGTAGCGACAAAAAAAAAAGCGAAGAAATTACAGAGCAACAATTTGGAACACTCACACAGACACACACACACACACATACACACACGTTCACTTCTCATGTGTGGTCCTGCTTGGAGCTGAGTTCATAACTAATATAGCACAGGCGTTTAGTTTAATACCCAGATGTTGGTAGGGGCAAGGCATCCGGGCCTGCATTAGCTTTTAATTGGCTGGGATCCCTTAGCTGATGTTTGGGGCTTAGCATGTGACTCGCAGAGGCAAAAGCGCCCACACAGACATGTGTGAGCGGGAACACACACACACACACACACACACACACACTTGCCCCTGAACGAATGAAAGACTTGGCTGCGTTCGGACGGGGCGGCACTCTCGCATGCCGTCAGGAAGAGACGAGTCGTGGCTGTCCGGAGGAGTCCACAAACTAAACACGCGTGAGAGTTGCATCTTTGAGATCAGGACTAACTGACGCCGCACTACTGACGCTCTGCAGCCGGCGGCCACGGTATCTGCCAGGGGGATTATTATAGCTCGCAGTGAGAGAGAGAGAGAGAGAGAGAGAGAGAGAGAGAGCGAGAGAGAGAGAGAGAGAGAGAGAGAGAGAATGAGAGAGAGAGAGAGAGAGAGAGAGAGAGAGAGAAAACATCAAAGGAAAAAGTATGGGAGAATGATACATCGTACCACATTGTACTAATGAAACATTGTAATGATACATTGTGTGTGTGTGTGTGTGTGTGTGTGTGTGTGTGTGTGTGTGTGTTGAGTTCCCACCAGGGCTGTAATTATGTGGCATTAACATGACTAAAAGGCAACAAATCAGCTAATCACTTGGCAGCAGGTGTGAAATGACTCCTTTGTGTTTGTTCGTACCGAGAGATCAATGGCCAGGTACTGCAACAACAACATCACTGACATCTGATATCCGAGTTTAATTGGACAAAATATTTGAAACATACGTAGCTATCTGGCTAACTGCAGAACCCTGCTTCTCGAAAGACCTCCCAGGAGACGACGTCCTTAAAGCATTGTGAGCGAGAGGTGATTCGAGGGCTAGGTGACTCAGTTGATCACTATTTGATCATTCAAGTAAAAGTATTTTAAAAGTCTAATTTATGGCCGGGATTATTGGCACCCTTGCATTTCGTGCAGATTATGTACAATATCTTCTGAGATAATCGGAAATTGAAACAACTTTCAGTCTTCACATGAACAGCACATGATCAAACAATAAGAATACAAATATAAAAATGGCTTTAAAATGTAAAAGTGGGTATGTCCATGATTATTGGCACCTTTTTCTAACACTTAGTTGCAGCCTTTGGCAATGGTGATGCTTCCAAACATTTCTTGTAACCATCAATAAGCTTCCTGCACCTTTCTGCTGGCAGGTTTCTCCCACTCTTCAATTGCAACCCACTCCAGTTCTTCAATGTTTGAAGGATTCCTTTGACCAACTGCACATTTCAGGTCTCTCTGTTGGTTTTCAGTGGGACTCATCGCTCTCAGATCTCAGATCAGGACTCATTGCTGGCCGCTGGCCGCTCCAGAACAGTTTCTCTTGAACCATTCCTGGGTTGCTTCTGGATGTGTTTTGGGTCGTTGTCCCGCTGGAGGACCCATGACCTTTGATTGACACCCAGTTTTCTGACACTGGGTAGCAAATTTCCCTCCAAAATGCGTTGGAGATTCTTCTGATGTCATGACACCCTCCTGATGTTCAAGACGTCCAGTACCTGAGGCAGCAAAGCAGCCACTCACAATTATGGGACCTCCACCATATTTGACCGTAGGTAGAGTGTTCTTTGCCAAAGAGCACTAATTTGGAGAAGGGTCCAGCTGCAGACCTCCACTCTCATCACCCTTGTTCTGTGAGCCAATGGGGTTTGAGACCTCCACTCTCAGTACCCTTCTGTGAGCCAATGGGGGTTGAGCATGAGTAGTGGGGTTCCGTTGTATGAAGTACGTAAACTTTCACTTATTTCACCTTAGCAGTCCACCAAAATCTGTTTCTGAACAATTTTGAGGCGAGAAATAAGCTATCCAGTTGCTGAATCTTCACTCATATTAGATCTACAAGGCCTAATTTAAAAGTTTGTTCCGACCTTCGTAAGTCAACGGCACTACTGCACTGCCGGTTGCCACCGCTTTCTTGGCCGTGCTTCAAGCTAGTGGGGGACACCGAAGCGAAGCAGCAAAGGCGAAAACGAACTACACATGTAAGTAACGTAGTCTAATGCTTTTATGTCATCAATTTTTATATTGATAATATTACAATAACGCTGATAATGCTTTCATATTTGTATTCAGAATAAACGCTTTGTAAATAAATGCATTTACGGATCCGACTGCTAGCCTATTAGCTTACTACTATAATTTCCCATAGAGGTTAGCGAGTTAGCTAACATAAGCTTGCGATTTACAATGGCGTTATGGTGCATTCCCTCGTACTCGTACTTTACATTTGTAACATAATTCGGTTGATTTGTGCTCAACGTTACGAGATAAAAGTCTTTACTAGAGTGTGGTACTAGCCTACTAACGTTAACTAACTAGTTCACTGATATGCGCCGTTTCTCTTCACTAATGGCGCTGTAGTAGTTGATGTAGGTCTCTAGATGGTGGGGAAGGGAGAGGAGAGGAGAGGACAATAGTCTAGTCTAAAATAACCAGATACCATGGTTGTAGAGTTTGTTTGTATCCTGCTAATGAATTCCTGTGCAATGTGTTGTGGTCAACAGAATGTGTGTTATTTGGTTAAAGTGGTTTTAAACCTCTGGCCATTGAGCCACATCTTAAAAATATTTTTGCTATTGCATGTTGGGATTGACACGCCAAAAGGAAGTCGAGGAAAAACTTCTTCAGGCACACAATGAAGACCACGAGGAATTGATGGAGAATTTTTTGTTTGTACATTTGGTTCATGTCGGAAGTCAGAGACACTCTTGAAAGTTTCAAGAAACCTTGTGAAATAGTTGAATAAAATAATTAGCCTACCTACTGTGTTGTGAATGTTTTCTCTTTTTCAAGGTGTGCTTGGACCCCTTCAATCACCGCCTGCAGCTACACTGGAATTTGTCATTTTTTTAAATCTGATAGGTTTTACATAACTGGAGTGACAATTATCAATTTAATATTTGTAATACATCACTGTGTGTGTGTGTGTATATGTGTGTGTGTGTATATATATATATATATAGTCTTCATATATTTATAGACTTCTGAAAGAAAATACAATACTAATATTGATGTAGTTTAATATTTGTAATATATATCGCAGTATATATAGTCTTCTACAATACAGTATAGTGAGAGTGATGAGCCCGGAGGTGGGTGAGCTCTGCTCTGAGGGTGATGAGTCCCACCCCACTACTCATGCTCAACCCCCATTGGCTCACAGAAGGGTACTGTGAGTGGAGGTCTCAAACCCCATTGGCTCACAGAACTAGGGTGATGAGAGTGGAGGTAGGGTGATGAGTGGAGGTCTGCAGCTGGACCCTTTTGCTAATTTGGCCCACAGAACACTTTCCCACATTGCGGTTTGTCCAGGTCGGTCTTGGCAAAGATCAATCAGGCCTTCTTGTGTTTCTCTTTCAGCAGTGGGGTCTTCCTCCTCTGACCGTAAAACCTTTCTTGATTCAGTGTTCGGTGTATGGTACGGGGCTGAAACCATTACCCCAGACCTCTCCAGGACAGCCTTGAGATCTTTGGATGTCACGTCCTGGGAGGTTCTTAACAATTCCATGAGCAGCAAACTTCTTAATGGCCATATAGCCGAACGCTTATTTCAATTTTGAAACCATAAACCATTTTTTAAATTTCATTTTATTCTCATGGTTTGATCATGTGCTGTTGTAAATCGATAGATGGATGTGTGAAGACCGAATGTTGTTTCAATTTCCAATTATTTCAGGAGATATTGTACATGACCTGCACAAAATAAAGGCACTTTTTAAAGTGTCGTAGATCGTTCCTTGCTGGAGTCAACACTTATTGTTCTTCACATAACACAATTAACACAATCATGGTTCCTTAACATGTGGGTAGATTTGGGGAAATACAGGGAGACCCTTCAGTAATGATGGATCTCAGTTTAGCAACATCTTACTTACATCTTACATCTTACTGTATTTGACATTGACCAATAATTCTCATACCTGCAGACCTTTTCTTAAATGTATATTCTTTGTTTCAATCGTGCCTGATGAAGTGAGGGAACCTGTATTTAGCGTACTACTATCCCACAGTACGTCGATGTCATTTGTGTCCCGCCCAAAGCTGAAATGAAACCTACGCCCTCGGTCCTTAATAACGATGGGGGATCACATCCCACATGAATTATGAATTTTACGGGGGAAATTGTGGAAAACGATTATGGGAACCAAATTGGCTGTAAGGCCGGCCAGCTGCACTTCAGACCAGAGAATTTCAGAAGATGGTTTGTGACGACCAGAGCTTTCTGTTCTTTGTGCATGTAAACACTGATCCTATCTCACGCCTGAGGAAGGGGCTCCCTTTCACCGCGTCTCGGCCCTAAATTCCAGTCTGTATCTCCACGTAGTGCTCAGTGATGCGCAGGGAGCGCGCACACACACACACACACACAAACACACACACACACACAAACACACACTCAAACACATGCAGACACATTTACACATACATAGTCGCACATACAGGACGCAGGAAGAGTGGTACGCGTGCATGCATAGGCACAGACATACGCACACATACAGATAGAGACACGTAGCCAAGGAAACACACACACACACACACACACACACACAGGAGAGGGAGAGGGTGGCTGACGGCCCAAATGACCCAGGGAACTGATGGGGTAAACACAATAAGGAGGGGGCAGTTTACGTCAGCAGCTAGTGAATGGGTTACTATAGAGACATAGACAGCTAGGCAATTGAATAACCTAAAAGATGCAACCGTAGCTAAAGTTTGGAACCCCCCCAACCCCCAATGGTGCAGTATGCATGTAAAAATGTGATTTCTGTCATGATGAAGTCTGGGTCTGTGTTTTTTTGTTTTTTTGATGTACTATACAGGCTACCACATAAGACATGAAGGGTTCCAATATGAGATATCAACCATCTGAAAAAAGTGACACCTACTCTTACAAAATGATTGATAGTACATAAAGCAAATGAAGGCACTTTTTAAAGTGTCGTAGATAGTTCCTTCCTCCAGTTGTTTCTAGATTTTAGAAATATTGAATGATAAACTTCAGGTATTGAATGTATATATACAGTGAGGGGGCTCTCAAATGTGTACTGCTTCAGAACAAAACTATAGTAGTATATTTAGCTTTGACCTTAGAGGACCCAGGGCCATTACGACAGACTAGCACATTTGTCATGTGCAGACACACCAGACGTTATCCAAGGTACCATTTTGGATCCTGAAGCAACACTGGTTTCCACGCCTAAGGAACCAAATGTATCCCTAAGAGCCTGGGATATATCTACACCAGAATCTTCTCTCCTATATCTCCTGTATCTGTCCTATCTGCCCTGTCAGACTTGAATGAAGCAATACATTTAAAAAAGGCTTGGCAAAATGCATTGGCTTTAGGAGTTTAAGCAGGGGAAATTAAAGATAAAAGAAGGAGGAGGAGGAGGTGGAGGAGAGTAGACTTTTACCACTGTTTCCTGTAGAGAAAAAAAAACAGCGGTAGATTCACATGAGACGGAAAAAATCTGGTGGCAGCAATGCTGCTATGCAGCGGGTGACTCAAAGTCTGTGTGTGGCATTCATGCCCCCCTCTCTCTTTTACAAAGAGAGGGGGGAGGTGATAGGGGGAATCAGAAGGGGAGAGAGAGAGACAGAGAGAGAGAGGGGGGGATATGAGAGAGAGAAAGACAGAAACAGATGGAGAAAGAGTGAGTTGATGGAAGAGAGATAGATAGAGAGAGAGAGAGAGAGATAGGGGAGAGAGAGAGAGAGCAGTGGAGAGCGGTACTATGCTTCAGCAGTCCTTTTGACCGACAAGAGAGGGACTGGAGCCCTATTGTTGAAATCCCATTCTTCACTGTATTGTCTGACCTTATCAATGCAGGGTCATCAGGAACAACGCTGGACGTTCCCATAACTTCTCATTCATTCGCAATATCCCTGAGGGCAAACAACAAACACAGATGCTGATCACCGTGCTCTGCAAAAACCTTGGAACTGCAAAACCTTTTAGGAACTGAGAAAAAGACTAGTTGATATCCTATCCATGTATTAATGAAATTTTACCATGCAATATCTGTTGTTTGGCTGACATTTTCATTTTTCATTTTCACATTTCTATGGGATGGGAGAACTTGGAAGAATCTTAATTTTTAAAATAGATGTATTATTATTATTATTATTATATTGTATTATTATTTTAATACTAATACTAATAATACTAATAATTATTATTATATTGTATTATTATTTTAATACTAATACTAATACTAATAATTATTATTATTATATTAATGTTTTATTATTATTCCAGTGTATTAACCCATAGCAAATACTATAGGTACTAAATACTTTAGGTACGCGATAACCTATGTTAGTACTGTACAACTAGTTGCCTACCGCCCAAAATGTTATCACATTTCTAATAAGCAATAGGGTTACTGCACGAGTTAGTCCACTAGAATGAAGCCATTACAAAAATTAAGTGTTCTCAAAATGTTATTGATAACACAGTTATGATTGAATATCTTCCATTTCATTGCTGCAGCTAGGACTGCCACAATAAAAATGCTTTAGGTGAGTCATTGCATTTGTGTTAACTCCCTCGTCCTTTGAAAGACTTTTATCCATTTTTATTCAACGCCGAATAAAATGAAAAAGAGAATTCCACCTGTACGATTAAAAAAAACTCCCTTTGGGGTCACCAGACGTTTCCTATTCATTACCCGTTATAAAGCCTGACAAAGAGAAGGCTTCTAGCCCTTCATCTGGCTCTTCACTCCCCTCGCTCCCTCTCTCTCCGTCCGGCTCTTCACGGAGAACAGAGGGGAGAATCACTCAGTGGATGAAAAGGTTAAAGTCTACCCGAGGGCTGGAGTTCCTGCGTCTGCCAGGGGCACCTGAAGAGGGGCAAACATTTACCGGCAAAAGAAAAGAAGGGGACAGGGGGAAAAAAAATCAACAGCCTGCCCGAGAGCTGCAGGGTCCGCGGTGAGTGGTGGTGTAGGGCCCTTGGAGAGTTTGTCTTGTAATTGAGTCAATTGTTGACCCCCCTGTTCAGCTCGCTGCGGCGATCCTCAGGGAGGAAAAGCTTGCGGAATAATAAATCTTCCCTCTCCTCCTCTCTCTCTTGCTCTTCATCCATCCATCCCCTACTCCTCCTCAGTCCTCCCCCCCTTTCTTTTCCATTGTCTCTGAGGGTAATTGTGCTGGGAGTCGACGGCAGTGATTTAGAGGGGAGGGGGGGGGGGGAGGACTGTTCAGGGATCTGCCGGGGCTACAAGGGGAGGCTTACAATCTTTTCACCCAAAATCCCCCCCCCTCCTCCCCGCTTCACTCTCCCTTCTCTCCTGCATTCTCCTCCTTTTTCATTCCTCCTTTTGTTTGCACCGTGGGATGAATTTTAATCACTACCTCTCCACCTCCGATCCCAGTTTTTCCCCCAGTTTTTTTCTCTCTCTCTTTCCTCCGTCTGGCCACTCGTTCCCTCTTTCCGAGCACATATCCAGCACTGTAACACCTTCTCCCCCTCGCCCCTGCCCCTTGACTGATAGGCACCCCCCCCCTCAAAGGATCCGAGACAACACGGATACAGATAGAAAGCCTTTGATGACGAGAGGAAGCGGGTATTTGTCACTCCAGGTTTAGCACAGACCAAATGACTTTTAACGGGCAAGGGGGGAGAGAGTTAACGGGGGAGAGAGAGAGAGAAAGAGAGGGAGAAAAGGAGGGGGGTAAGAGGGAGACAGCAAGACAGAGAGAGGAGGGGTGCGTTCTGTTGGTGAAGAGAGATCATTTTTAAATGCCTCCTTCATTCAAGAACACTTTGTTTGCACAAGGGCTCTAGTGTTGTGTTCCCATTGTGCCGCCTCATCCCGAGGGACAGTGCGAGGCTGCCGGCCCTCTGTGGCCGAGCCAGGGAAAACTGCTGTCATTCACATTTCACTCCCTTGCTAATTCGTAGGCGCTCTCAATGAGAACGAGACGAGATGAAGACGCACTGTTGCAATCAGCGGCGAGTGTAATATCCACTCCGATCAACTGCAGGAAGCTAGCCGTCTTGAGGCGTAGCCACGTGGGTTTTAGGGCTAGCGTGGCTAACGCGTGTAGCGGGGCCAAACGGGGACGCTCATGGCAGTTTGGTTTTTTTACGAGGCTCCGCAGCAAAGCTTTCGCTTCCTCTCCACAGTCCACGGGGGCCGTCGGGCTACACATTTGTCCCCGTCTCGCCGCCTCGCACCAGCTGAACAACGTTTACAAGGGAATTCAGGAGGTCAGACCAGTCCTCGATTCTTTATGGCACTGACGTCAAGTACAGCAGGCGCGTTTAACCTAGGTACAGTGAACTCTTGAACCTTTTGGTAATACTAGTCTGTGTCTGCACGTGCACGTGCAGGTTTAGATGCATGTGTGTGTGTGTGTGTGTGTGTGCAGCACGCAGTCATTGTAATCTTTCCCTTGTATCATAATCTACCTATTAGACCACTCCGGAGGGTGTGTGAACAAGCGAAACGATCCCACCCCCCCCCCCGCCTTTTCAACCCGGCATTGTACAGGGAGAGAGTGGGATCCTAACTGCTTCTCTCTTCTCTCCAACCGTGGCCCTCCTTGTGGAGTGTTTGTTAGGAAATCCTGAACAAACCGCGGCTGTTTGTTCTCTCTTTGTCAATGAGTGTTTTTTATAGACTTCTGCTATTGACAATCGCACGACTTCTGTTGGCCTCACACAAGCTGGATAACGCTGTGCAAACAGGTGTATGTACACACGCTCGCAATCTGTCCGAAACGCACACTCGCAATCTCTCCGCGGCACAGAGGGGGGCGGAATTAGGAAAAAGAAAGAGAGAAAAATATACTTTCTATAACGAAAATAATTTTGGAAGTGGCTCAGGTGGGGAAAAAAAGCCTAGAGGTTTCATATCTAACACTGTAATAGATGATGTGGCCTGTTAAAGTATCTAATGAACTGTAAATTACATACAGTAGCAAGTGGCACATCTGTCACCATCACCATCACCAAGTGTGAATCCGGTTAACTCTACATCAAATAACAGAGAGAGGAGGGCTTTGCCGTTTCCAGATTCCTTGGCTGTGACTCAGGGCAAAAGGAGAGTTCAGGAAGGGGGGGGGAGGGCAAAGAGAGTCGGAGAGGGAGAGAATGAGAGCAGTGAGAAAGAGGTAGAAAAAACAGAGAGAGGGAGCAGGGCTACCACGTCAATGGAGGAGATCATGGAAGCCAGTAGGGGGCTCAGCCTTCAAGCACAATAGACCCCCGACCGGGCCAAGACCCTTAATACCCATACTCCCATTTCACACATCTTTTCAAAGCACCCATATACCCCCACACCGCCGTCCCCTCGCACCCTCTCCCCACCTCGACACTCTGTTCCCCTATACCCCCTGGTTGCGGCACGGCGACAATAGCGAGAAAGCCTCGGCGCGACCGGGGGGGTTGTCCCCGGGGGGGGGGGCCATCAGGGGCCATCAGGACACCTTGTCTTTGTGTATTGGAAGACAATAGGAACATCTCAGGAACAGCAATAAAGCCTTCCTCTGTCCTAGCGGGGAGCTGCTAAGAATGACAGGGGCCTCCAGTGTCAGTGGTAAATGGGTCATTATCATCTGATCTGAGGTGAAGTGTGGAGCTGATAATGGTCCCGGTGAGAGCCTGTTGTGTTGCCACTCAAACGCGTTACGACTGTTAGAGGACGAACGGTGTTAGTCAAATTTGAATTAAGAAGAAACGCTACATCAGCCTGATTCCTTTTTACATCACGTTATGAGTGTTTGCAAAAAATATGACTCATTTATGGATAATAATAACTTCCTGTTCATTAGATCCGACACTAAAATATTTCAAAATGACTTCAGAGTGGTTATTTATTAAAGATT
Organism: Hoplostethus atlanticus; assembly: GCA_034670405.1. Taxonomy (NCBI): domain Eukaryota; kingdom Metazoa; phylum Chordata; class Actinopteri; order Trachichthyiformes; family Trachichthyidae; genus Hoplostethus; species Hoplostethus atlanticus. The sequence continues at coordinate 293,889 of JAXDDX010000259.1, forward strand.
TCAATTTTCTTATTTTTTTTTGGGGTGTGAGCCGGTGCAATGAGGAGAGACATACAAACATTTTTTTTTTCTGTCTGCCAAAAGAAAACATCTTGAAAAAACGAAGCGTTTGGGAGGAGGGAGGAAAAATATACCTCAACATCCTGGGCAGTTCCAGGGGAATTCTGGCTCCGACCCAAACGGCGGGAAAAGAGGGCGAAGAAGGCCGGGCTTTGTGGAGCGGAGGGGGTTAGGGAGCACAGTGAGCGGTCGCAGGTTAGCTTAGAAGAGATTTACATTAGCGAAAACGTGGCTTTTCAAGTAAGGCTTTGAAAAGAGAGATTTTTTAAAGTGTAAGCCAGCCATAATATCACTTTAAATCTGACACTAGCCCTCCTTTTCCACATTTAAACTAAAAGAAAGAGCTCTTCTTTTTTGTGTGTGTGTGTAACTGGCCCCTTGGCTGCCGAGAGCGCTCACTGCATCAGTAGCCCCAGGGCATTAGCGAGCTAACACACTAGCCTTTTTAGTCTTGACTTAGCTTAGCTTCGCTAGCCTCTCGACCGGGCTGCTGGCCTCCACTCAAGCCGACCCCCTCCTCCTTTTACAAGGCCCTTGACTGGCTGGCTGGTTGCTAGACAATGTGCTTGGTTATGTGGGTTATGTAAAGACCCTCCTGCACACAAAAGCCAATGTGGGCGCCTGTTATGTGCAGCTCTTCAGAGCCCCGGGTCAGTTAGCAGAAGAGCTCTGGCGCTAACACTCCAAGTTAAAAAACGTTTGCTCTTCAACGTGTTTGCTGAGAGAGGAGAGGAGAGGAGAGGAGAGGAGAGGAGAGGAGGAGAAGAGAGTAGAGGCGGACCTGTGAATCATCTTCTACTTGCTAATTCCATTTCCCCTCAACTTCCCAGCCCCTCTTTGGCTGAGGTTAAAGCAACTCCCTTGTTGACCTGTGAGTGTGTTAGAGGGTGAATTAGGCAAGGTGTGTGTGTTTGTGTATGTGTGCACGTGTGCATGTGCGTGCACATTTACATGCATTTGTGTGCACATGCACTTGCACATAAATAAGTAAATATATTGCTATATTGTTTTTGGTGTTGGGGGTTCCCTCACTCTGGATCAGTGAAGGGAAACACAACAACTCTAATGCATGTGAGTGTGTGTGTGTGTGCGTGCCTTGGTGCATAGGTGACAACAGAGAGAAATAGTCCTCTAGGCAATGACATGGTGGTAAGCCACACACCTCAGACACACCACTAGTCTGCTCTGATGGCCAGCCGACTTGGGGAGTAAGTACCGAGGTAAAGCCAGCCACCGTGTGTAAAGGTTCAACTTAAAGACACACAGCTTTGCTTACACAGAAATACACACAGATCCTGTTGATGTTTGCATACCGCAGACTGTCTCTTAACATGCTGCCTGTGAGTGATCAGGCATGATGTAGAACCACATAAACAAGTCAAAACCCCCGACGGTGTGAAATCATAGCACAACATTGTTCAGTTTCACCTACAAAATGAGTTTCCTAGTAATAAAGAGTTGCTTTTGAATGGATCATCTTGATGTGTGATTTATCATTACCTACCAGGTTTACTGTTAGGAAAGATGAGAAATAAATTGGACACGAAATGCACTCAAACCAAGTCGATTCTGGCTCTAAAATGAAAAGAAAATGAAAAACTTCATTTCATATAAGGATTCTGTCAAGGTTGCAAAGTTGCCGTTTCATATGCAGTAGCCAATAGCGCTGCAGGATTTTCCAAGCAATAACACTTAATGAGAGAAGCATCAGGGCAGCAGCAGTAAAACAAGCACATGAAGAAGAAATGGCCACATCGCTTTACTAACGGGTATTTGTCGTATGAGAGCAAATTTGGTGTGTGAGAACAAAAAAAAAACCTCTATCGTGTCTACAACTCTAATTTATGGCTGATTGTCATATGAGTGCGTGCAAACTTGTGCTCAGTTAATTTCCGTGGAATAACGGTCGTGCGCTATGAACAGCACCGGTAATCTTGTGCAGCTATCATGTATGCATGCTGTTTATTTTCCATCGCAACAAAAGACAGTGAATGTTTTACTGAGACCTTCTGCTGCTACTCCAGAGATAAAACTCGCAAACAGAGGGTTTTGTTTAGGCAACCTGAGATGAACCTGCACCGCAATGGACTTTTACTAATTCATTTATTTTTCAGTTTTCATCATGTCCTAGACAGACGCCTCTACCCACAGAGAGAAAACACCCCTATGTCTGAACAACACACAGAGAGGGACACACACAGACATATAGGCACACACACACGTATACTCACTCTGACACCCAATCACCCTCACACACACTCACTCTGACAAGCTGGAGCATGTGTGACGGAGCTTGTTGGTTGGAAACAGACATCCCTCTCTGCCCCGGGCTCTCATCTATCCCACAGGAAGCCGGGGTGTGAGCTGGGACACACAGGGTGAGGGAGGGAGCACCCACACAGGGAACGAGAGGAAGGATCTTGAACGCACCATCAACTAGAACTGAAGGGAAGGGAATCGTGTGTGTAATTACTTTCTGATTCACTTGTTTATTTGGAATTAAATCTTGATGTTGCCCAAGAAACATACGTGATAATCTGACATACGTACATAAACAAGTCCAGTTGGTGTTTGAACTGGTATAAATGCATCTTATTTTTTAAGAATCTTTTTTTTTTATGTCATTTCTGCTTTATGTATCAGCGTAATATGGAGAGAGACATGAAAGGACATTATTAATGGCAGGATTCCCTCTGTCAGTGTTTTATTTTGGTCCTATGACAACCATGAGGCATAAACCTCCCTGAAATGACAGTTAAAGTACCCGGGCTAATCTAACGCATCTCTCTGCAGCGAAACTTTGAGGAGGAACAAGAGTTGGAGTTGTATTGTGGCTACTTACATTTGAATCCCTGCTCGTTTTACGCCGTCGCTCTGTCTGTCTAGTTTACACGGTGTACCATCTCAAAACCAATAAATAGGGAACTTTTTGGTGCCCAGTGGAAGTCTAGTGGTTAGGACTCCAACCTAAGATTGAATCTCACCAGATATTTCTCTCCTGTGTCTCTCCTGATCTGTATCGGTTTAGCTTTCCAGCTGTCTCAATACAGAACAACAAAATTGCTCAGGGGAAGTGACTGCCCACTACTCTTTAAAAGAAGAAAAAGTAGGACTTTTTTGGCCACATTTTCAAAATAAGAGCGTGTAACTTTAAAGGACATTTGGGCCTGCCAGCATTGGTGATCAACTGTTCATGAACTCATCTGAGTATAAAATATGATCAGTACCATACGACTCTATATTACAAAACTTGAACGATTAAAGCTGAAATATTTTATGTGACTTGGTTTCCACTGACCTTTAGACCCCTGAGAATTACAGTACCTGACACAAGCTTGGCTGCAACGACTCCCCGGGGGAACTGGACCTCAAAGCTCAGCTAATCGCTACCAACTTCCCTCCTTACACAACAATCCACATCCGCGACCCTTACCAACACACATACAACACATACGATTCACACATACACACACACCAAACACACATGTGCTCACCACATTTCTGTCCCACAGCTGTGTAAGAAGACAAGGTTTGATAAATAACCACTTTGAACAGGCTCCTGCGGGTTTGGATGTATGAAACTTTTCTTTATAATTCGGGGATTGTTCTCTGCAGCATGAAAAGCCTCCATTCATTTTCCAAATGAAGCTTTACTCTTACCACACTGGGACCTCAAAGAGAATATCTATCTGTCAGTCTGTCAGCACACTGTGGCTTTTTTTAATGGACTACAGGTGCCAGCTCATAAGGGCCAATAAATGCGCCACAGCAGAACAACTGCCTGTCCCGTCCTGGATAGAAATAACAGGAGAATGCTGATGACACGGGGGTACAAAGTGCTGCAGTCGGGAAAGTCCAACAGGATCCTGCAAAACCCGCTGCAGAGTCATCGGCTTACAAGAACCTGGTGTAAGACTGCGTGGTAAAATGCTGTGTGGTACCGTTACTGTCGGGCCCTGTGCGCATGGCGAGAACGTACCGGTTATACAACCCCAGGGTTTTTAGCATTTGAAGAAACCCCCTGGTGCATCCATAATTTGTAGCTTGAGTCTCGGGGGGGGGGGGGGGGTTTAGTAAGAGGAACCATTACTCTGATTGGAAGCCCCTGAGGTCTGAGATGGAATGTAAATACAGGTGAGGTCGATAGCAAAACCACGGGCAGCCGCGACATTCTATCAGCGGTTCTCGCAGTGTTTGGTCAGGTGTGTGTGTGTGTGTGTGTGTTATAGGAGAATTAGCCCTCGACATGCACTGCACCCGCCTATCCTCTGACTAACCAATAGAGACAATGGGATCTAGATAGGACCCTGATAAGTTTTCCCCCGACACCTCGAGGGGCTGACGTTCAAAAGCTTCCCCCCTTCATAGGCTTGCATGCGCACGCTAACGTGGCTAACAGTCTGAGTGACAGCTACCCTAATAATCCACATGTGACACTTTTCGATGTGAGAACGTGAACTCCATCACCGGCTACGCGTGTACGACGTGAACACACTTGAAGAAATGTAATTTCATGAAAAAATGTCTACATGTTCTGACTGGTCTCTATTAATGCAAGTAAAATGGGAGTATTCCACATATGTCACTGCACTGCACTTGACCTAAACTACACCGACTCTGATTTTAAGGACTTATCTTAATTATAAAGCTGTCTAACATATTTTTTGCCCAGGTTTGACAATGGTTCACTGAGTATAATGTGTGGAGAAACGATCAGACAGGCCCGTGAAGACAGAAGTGAGCGCGAATCCCTGTTGGCCCTCCGTCCATTCAGAGTCTGGTCGCATAAGCCTAGCATAAATGCCCAGCATGGTACCTCAATCCTCCCAGCGGTCCAAAAGACCAAGAAACCCACTCTCACAGCCTTTCCCTTTCACTGTATTCTGCTCACACACTAATACACACACACACACACACACACACACACACACACAAAGAGTGTCTCTGCCCCCCCCACCAGTTCATCTTCCGTTGTCTCACGCTCTCTTCAAACCTTTTGGTAGCAGGTGCATTTGTGAGTCCTCCTGTCGGGGAGGGACGAGACAGGGAGGGGGGAGAAGCATCAGGGGAAAGATGTGGGGGAGGAAGAGGAGGAGGAGGAGGAAAAGAGAAGAAGGAGGAGATGACAACAGCTCAGGACCTGAAACAACAACAGCTGCGACAGCCACATTGTCATTCCAACATTTGTTTCATGCTGAGTGCAGCAGCAGGTCGTTTCACGGCATGGGAAACCACAGATCTCACTCCGTTTTGCACCCTCAGCCGAACCGAGGCGAAGTAACAGGGCAGAAGCAAAATGGGAGCCGTGGCACTGGGTGAGTAGCAAAAGCATACTGGGGTGATATGCTTTGAGGTTCATCGTGTGCATGGTTTTCATGGTAGGTTTCCTTTTTACACACCATCAACAGGTTAGTGTGGTAGTGTGGTACCATTCAATTACACTCAGACAGTAGCCCTCGTCAGCAGCGGGGGCATGGTGTGACACCCGCCACAGCCGTCGCACCCGCATCCATCCAATCACAACACATAGGTGACCAGGTCCCTGGCTGGAGAGATAACCCACAGAGAGCTTGGTGTGTGGCCAGAAACACCAAGCTACTGACACTGAAGAAACAACAATCTATCTATCTATCTATCTATCTATCTATCTATCTATCTATCTATCTATCTATCTATCTATCTATCTATCTATCTATTATCTATATCTATCTATCTATCTATCTATCTATCTATCTATCTAATACATTGGAAATACACTATATGACTTAGTAACCCTGGGCTGCTTCTCAATGGGAGGCCATGTTTCATGTTTCACTACACACACTATAATCATGTGCGCCTTAAGAGGCGTTCTTTACTGGGGCTCTTCTCGCTGGTTATTGGCTACCAGGAAATGAAGGCCCGCCTTCTGTAATTAATGGACACAATTATGTAATTGAGGAGGGGTCTGCAGTTTTCTGCAAGTAGGACCAGATGTCCCCTGGGCCTGCCTGTTCAGTTGTTGTGATCACTTACAGTGGGGTCAGTGCCTGTACCAAGACCCTAGCCCAGCCCCGCCCCCATGCAGTTACCCAGATGCCCTTTTCTTTCTCTTGTAAATAAAGACTTAATGGTTTACAAGTCTTCCAATAACCGTAATACCTTCAGAACGAATTAGCTTGCAGGGCAGCCAGACACACACAGGCCGGGGGTTGAACCGAGACCGCTAGCGAGAAGCAACATCATGCATTTTCTTTTCAAAAGCATATACGAAACCTCGGGTAAACATTAAATCCGAAGACGTTAAGTGCTCTCGGTTGCCACGTAAACGATTGGGTTACTTCCTTTGGGCCTCTTGTTGCAGTACTGTGTTTATGTGCGTGGGCGTGTGTACGTGAGCACATGTTATGGTGGTGAACCGTCCGACCAGCCTGAGCCTTTAGATTATTCCTCGGCTGTGCGAGCTGATTTTTCACGCTGCTGATGTGTGTTCAGTCCTATGCAGTCAACATTTTCAACACTAAACAATCCTTTAAATTTCATAAAAAAACTTTTTTTTATTAAGACATGTTGAAACTGTAGGTTGGCCTATAACGTTTGCATGATACAGTACGCTTTCTGTTCTCCGGGGATTTGTTTTCTCTGTCTTTACAGCACACAGAAAAGTTTGGGCCTTTCTGCTAGGAGCAGTTAGCTCCTATCCAGCCTTGAATCTCTCACAGTGAAAAACACAGTTTGATAGCTGGCCGTTGAGTGAGCTACTCTCCTTCCATCTTAAACATGGGGGAAATCTATGCGAAGGCTAGATGTGGGCCCGGATCTTTCTCATGCTGAGCAAAACAAACAGTCAGTGCTGGCACGAAATACAGAGGAGGCAAGAATTATGCCTTATCTGATCCAAGTCCTTGAGCCTCTGTCACTTCACTTTATATGAGTACAAGCTCTACTTCTCTCTTCAAGGTAGAAACGTGGCGAATCCTGGAAGTTATTTGACCTTGACATAAAGTCTCCCAAAGTAATTCTTAAATAACATGTCAAATTTCTCAGAGAATTCCATGTGCATACATAGTCACCCACACACACATAGACTGCATGAGTGTGTTTTCTCAACAACTAACAAGAACAGACACAGTTACGTAGCAGCTTCTAGCAACATTCCAGTGATAAAATAAAGAAAGGTGTCATGAAAATAAAAACACCACCTAATAAATTGAACACACGTAGTTGCTCAAACAAAGTGTCGGTCGGTGCTGTCTGGCCAGGCAGCCAGGCAGCCAGGCAGCCAGTCAGGACGGTTGAGTTGTAAATGTGTTCCAGCAGGAAAAGCCAAGCTTCAGAGCGAGGCGAGCAGTCTGGAGTCGGCAACTTTCCCCTTGCTCCAGCTAGCAGCACCGCCCTCCCTCCCTGCAGCCCACCCAAGAAGCAGCCCATGGGCATAAATTTGAGAGCCTGACTCACTGCGGATTTAAAACAATCTGCATCTCTCTCTCTCTCCCTCCCTCTCTCACTCCTCCACTCTCCTTCTCTTCACTCACTATGAAATTTCTCTCTCTTTCACCCTAACTCTGTTTTGGCCTCTTCCTTTCCAGCAAATGCCCCCGGTAATAAAAAAAAAAACTCTCTTTCTCACTGCCAATAATATTATTTTTCTAAAGGCTTAATTAGGTTTGTCTTTGCAAATATCGCAGCGAAAGGACGGGAATTGTTTTTTGTAACTTTTGTGTGTGTTACCGTGTGCTGCGTAAGGGGTTCTTCTTCTTCTTCTGCCGGCCATCCGAAAGAGACAATAGCGAAGCTCCGTCGAAACAAACTTAATTACATCTCGCAAAAACAGAACATTCCAATAGTTTGTTGTTTTCTGCAGGGAAGTGTTTTTTGTTGTTGTCAATAACAACTTCAATAGAAAGTAGACTAGCTAGTTTCCATTTATGTTTTATGGCACCGGACCACAGGGAACATAACTATAAACAATATGTGATACTACAGGGGGAAAAAAAACTAAAAAACAACACCCAGTTTGATTCATTTCTGTTTAGGATATCGCATAACAAGTACACCACATCCCCTTTTGTGAACGTTTCTTGTGTAGCTGCTGAACTCGGTTGCTCTCCGAAGACAGATTCACCACCCCGTCCGTGTTAGCGTGAACACAATCAACAGACGTTACTTACAAAAGGAAAACGAAGGTGCAAACTAATTCCCGAAGTGTCAGTGAGAGGCACGATCGAAGCGCTACGAGGACTTGGACGTCATGTCGTAGTGAATTGCAGGCGTAGCTTTTTGACCGAGGGTGCAGTTACTTTTGACCCACAGCAGATTCATGTCAGCGTATCAGTGACGGAGGGGGGGGCCGCCTGCATTTGGCTCGCAAGGGGTAGTAAGTTATGTGCGTGTCACTCTGCTATGTCCACGCAATGCGCGCCGATTTCCTGTTCTGGCATCTGATCTGGTTAACGTGGCATCCGCGTGCTACCGTCGCTTTTACCACCGTCACCAACAAAGCAGGGGGGGGGAAATAGAGCGGCTGGGAAACCAAGAGAGAGGAAGAGAGAAAGGGCAAAACAGAAAAGAAAGGATGAGAAAGTCCAAAAACAAAAAAAAACCCGCTAGGGGCGAGACATACACTGAACTGAAAACATGTGGGAGTGGTTGGACAGAGAGAAATAACAAAAGAGAGAAGTAGAAAAGACACACAGAGAGAATCTTCCTCTCGCCGGACTTTGTGGGTCTGGCGGCGACGGCCGGCTGACCAAACTATTCCTTTTCTCCTCTAAATACGAAGCAACAATACCACTGTGGTTTCAGCCTCCCCCTCAAGTCGTGCTATTCTAACTCCGCAAACCTGGAACAAATTGAGATGCGCCTCCCTTTTAAATAAAGAAATGCATAGACACTTTGACTCTGCAATTTAACGGACTCTCTGAGAAAAACAGGACTTTTAATACTTGTAAACACCAGACGCATCAAACGCATCGCAGAGCGCCGCACACCGCAAATGCTAGTGTTACTTTATGTGATGAGACGTTGACAGTCAATATATCAGTATTTCTGCTGCAGTGTTAAATGGTGAGTATGCAGCATGGGGGGGAGCTTTCAGACCCTCCTTCAGAGTTAGTGGGGGAACTGGTAAGGGTTAGAGCGGCCCCCGGGACATCTGCCAGCCCGAGGATCCCAGGATGTTATCTCATCTCAGATAACAGAGTTGTTGTCCAGAAGGCCCATCATAAACACACGCAACATGGATATGTCTCTTCCTCCCTCTCTCTCTCCGTGGAAGTCAGCAATAATTATTCCAGCAATAAAATGTAATAGCTTATCACATAAAACTGTGCTGGAAATTTAGTGACTTACAGAGTAATCAAGCGTTTCTATGACTATGACTTAAAATGTGAGGTTGCAGTGTTGTTGGATAGAGTACTTTTTTTTTTTTTTTTTCCCCGAAAAGGCTTCCGAAATTGCATTCATACCATACCATAATAAATACAAATGAATATCTCTCTTCAGAAGGGGGTGACAGCTCCTCCCCAGCTACGTAATGCTGAAGGAAACACTGGTCTGAACTTGTTTCCTTAATTGGTGGAGGTCAGAGGGAAAGCAGGCAGAGAGGAGGATGACCATCAAGACACGGTGCTGTAACGGAGGCACCCGAACGCACCGTCGCCATGGTAACCCGGGGGGAAATAATAAACACCGCCCACTCTCTTCACTGTCTGCCTGCCGACAGGACGACACGGGCGTGAGTCATCAGCTGCGGAGAACACACACATCGAGACACACACACACAGGTAGACACTCTTGCAAGAATATGAACGCTCTCGGTGAATGAACCTGCACACACACACACACACACACACACACACACACACACACACACAAACATGCACGCATATTGCCTATTCAGTCAGGTTGAGATTTCAAAGTGGGGCAGCAAATTCATGTGAAGACTGCAGCAATTACATCGTCATCTGTCATTTAGACTCATTCTTATTGAACCCGATCAGTCGAGCGAAACTGAGCTCCGAATCCGACGCTGATAAAACCCCAAAGACAGCCCCGGCCTCCGCTCCTCTCCTCTCACTCCTCCTCACACACTGCTAGTGTTTCACCTGGCCTTTGTCAAGCCTCTCAGAATCCGCAGCCGCCCGCTATCCCGCCAAGAAACCCCGATCACAAGCTCATTGTTATGAGCCGAGCTAACATAACAGCGGGAAATGAGTAAGGATCACTGCGGGTTGTGCATGCGAAAGCTATTCACAATCTCACCTGGATCCTATTACCGCTAGTTTGATTTCTAATATCAACCACATGAGACGATAGTTAGCGAGTCGGCGTGCCTGGCTGCCTTCACCATTGCAAGCACACAAACACACACACACACACACACACACACACAGACGAATGTATCAAAAACCGCCACCCTCATTCAAAGCAGAGGAGGAGGAGGAGGAGGAATGAAGGGGAAGAGATCGACTCCGCCTGTTACTGTCAGTGGCGTGCTCAACACTACATCACACACACACACACACACACACACACACACACACACACACACACACATTCCTCGGGCACGTTTGCACAAAAACACGCACATACCAAACAGTCACACAAGCTACAAAGAAACATCACCCGTACTAGCGTATGCCACCACACATATGACTTGACTTTTTTTTCTGGGCTGACCTCATCATCTAGCAGTGAGGTATTGAGTCAGACGGCAGCTAAACATAACAATCCATTTAGTTCACACTGAATCAACCTTCAGCTTTCTTGATGTGGGGGCAACAATTGATGAGCTTTCTTTGCAAAATGAGATAACTACCATTTGAAAAAAAAACTTCTAAAATGAGATGTCTAAATAATGATTTACGATCAATTACTATTGAAGTTGTTGGACCATGCTATTGCTATTGCTATTAAAAATAGCATTTTTCAATTGAAACACTATGACGTCCATGGATCTACTAAAATAATTGTACCTTTTGTGAAATATAGACTACCGCTTTTTCATTTTTGCCTCTATAACTCATTTTCTCATCTCCATCCCCCACCAATGGTCTGATGCGCCTTATAACAAGTGGGACTGGTCCAACTGAGCGTGAAAAATGATTTTCCGAATATTTCCCATGACTGCGACATTTCCCCCATGCTATTGTGCGTGACCTGTGGCTAATGCCATTCAAGCTTTCTAAATGTCTAATGCCTTTGCTCTCCGGTGTCAGCCCACTACTTAGCAAAAAAAAAAACCTGCTCCGCCCCCATTCCTCTGCCCCGGTCACTCTACGTGTTCAGTTTTCTACATAAGAAGAGGAAATTCAGTGAATGTATACATTACATCTCTTAACTTACATGATAATTCAGTTTTTTTTCATGTGATAGTCAGGTGGTTCAGATGTGTAGTCTACCTCACCTTGGCCAAATACTACTCTCACGTCAACAAACCTCATGAAGAATTACTGATGCGTCAAATGGATGAGCAAGACGCAGACGTCAGTGAACAAGGTGTCATGGGTAAGCAAAAGGATTGGGGAGAGGGGAGGGAAAAGAGTGAAAAGAAAGCGAACGCGCGGCAGTTTGAAAACAATGGCAAACTCCAATCCAACAAAACAAAATAACCCTAAAACGCCAGACCCCGACATGAGAACTGAGTGAGCGGGCCACCGTAGCCACCGCCTCTCCCCCCTGAGCGTTGAAGAAAAAAGAGGAGGAGAGAAAAGAGTAGCAGGGGATAAAGACAGAAAGAGAGAGGGCTCTAGAAACATTGTTTTTGTGTGTGTGTGTGTGTGTGTGTGTGTGTGTGTGTGTGTGTGTGTCCTCTGGAGCATCCCCAGGGCCATCTCCCCCTTGCGCTGTTCTCTGTGGCCGAAACCCGTCAGCTCCGCGCTAAAGGGCCTACGCGGTTCGGCCAAGCCGGCACAGACAGACAGCTGCTATTAAACCCTGATTGTTTCAGGTTCACAGGGTGTGAAAGGGCCTGATTGAGGGGCTCTGATCCCAGTGAGGGTGGTCTTTCGCTCCCTCTCTCTCTCTCTCTCTCTCTCTAGAAGGTGGGAGGAGGGTGTTGGGGAGGAGGAGGAGGAGGAGGGGATAGCAGGGGGGGGACGGGATCACGTGACGCATGCTCCTTGCTGAGCGGACCAAAATGGAATCTGGACAAAAACACACCACTTGTTGCTGCCTGCCTCTGGGTGCGTGTGTGTCATGTGACTGGCGGCCGATAGTGCCAGTGGCAGAAATTAAAAACGGTGTCCACATCGTTAATGCCCGAGGAAAGCCACGAAGAGTCCATGTTGAGATTGATTTATATGCCAGCTCTAGCTCCATGCTGAATTGTTATCGATCATTTCAAGTGTACAGTATGACCACAGGTTGAATAGAAACTCAACGTAAACATGCTCCACCTACATTTGTTTTTACATCAAAGGAGAAAAAAAAGAAATAATTCACTTCGCTCTGTTCAATTGTATTCAACGGGAGAGAGACTTATCACTACGCTGACTTTGGCTGTGATAAACCAGATCAGTCCTCTGTTGTCTGTCCCGGGACTGGCTATAGGAAGACAGTTCCTTCCTGTATGGTCTATTTGTTTAAGAGCATTCCTATTAGGGAGCCTTTTGGCCTTAACACACTGATAAAGACCAGGGAGGGCGAGGAAGCACCCCTGCAGAGCTTTTCACACGTGGCCAAAGGACAAGTGCACTTTCCTGCCTGAAACTCTCCCCTGTCTCAACCTTGAGAAGGGCTCAGGCGGGGCCCAAAACTGTCCTGACGTCAGTGAATGTCTCGGTGCTTCTCTGTAATGAAGAAAATGGCTCATATTCAAAAAGCAGAATCCACATTTCATTGAATATGTATTTGCCCGGGATATGTTATATGATTTTTTTTCAGTGGTACTGTACTTCCACAGACTCGGCGAAGTCTAACTTTCTGTGAAATGACGCGGCATGGAGTCTAATCCCACTGTTAGCACTACTGCGATGAATTCATTAACAACAATGACCCCTGGCCAGAGTTCTTTGGCTGTTTTCCAATGTCATCAATGAAAAAAGAAGAAGTAAAGGTACACTTGCAGAGATTGGGAAGCTAATGAAATATCCACACGTTGACTTAAAACTTCCCTAATGACTCTTTGCCTGTCTGGATAGACTTTTTAGCTCTACTAGGGGCCTTCTATGTGTGTGTGTGTGTGTGTGTTTGTGTGTTGAGTGTGTGTGTGTGTGTGTGTGTGTGTGTGGGAACGCTGTTTAGGAAGGTTGTGAGTTTGTGTATTTAGCACTTCTCTCTGTCAGTTTGGAATAAATAAGTGTTTGGCTGTTCTATTGAGTCTGGTGTTGACGCTCTTCAGTACAGGGCCACTACATTAGGCCAGCAGCCTAATCTTCCCACATTAGCAGCTAAAGTCACTTCTTCTAGAGATAATTACTCAGATTATAGACAGATTATGTAAGATTTCCCTGTATGATGTTTTTTTTTTTTTTTCATTTATTTTTATTTCTGTAAAGAAAGAAAGAAAGAAAGAAAGAAAGTGTTCCAGCCTAGCCCTCTATTAGTAACTACACATGTCCAGTAGCCCATGAGTTACTGAAACTATAATCAACCAATTGATGGTGGCATCTGCTGTAGCTTCCTTACACTCTGCTGGGCGATGATGCTGTTTTGTGGGTGTCCTGACAGAAACTCACATTTGGAAAAAGATATTGGCACCTCAAGTATTTCAGGTTACAAGAAACAGCTGTTCTCGGGCGGCCTACGACCCTTCGGCTGCGCCGGATGATTTTTAAACTATGTTGGCAGCCAGAGCCCTTAAAAGAAGCACTTCCCAAAGAGGTGGAGGTATAAAGACAGGAGAGAAAAAGGGGGAATGTTTTCTGAGGTCTAAATTCAGAGACACTTTTTTAGCTCGTGCCAGCTTAGTCTCCACATCAGCACAAATGGATAGAAAAACAGGAGTAATGCTATTTGGCTCTACAGAATTTGAACCAAATGTAGTGAATCCAGCAAACACGGGCGTATCGCTGCGGTTGTCATGTTAGACATCTTAGTAGGTTAGTAGAATTGATAGCGTGTCACAGGGTTCAGTTATTGAGCCTCGGGGTTTACAGGGAATACAGTCATTAATTTTACAAAACTCCCAATGCGTAAAAACCGCACGCATCATCACTTATTGCGCTCATTTGATAAAAAACCACCGTTAGGCCTGTTATCCAATCATCACTAGTAATAGTGCAAGTCTATACGCTGTTAAACAAGTACAACAAATTACTACAATAATTTTGAATACGAAAAAACTATGTTCAGACTATTAACTTAACTTACACATACTTTTAACATGTAGTATCCATCATCCGCCGTCATTTCTAACGCGTATCTGAGCAATCACGAAAGCAGACGTACCTTAGGTCAATGCGAGAATATACTGCATGAAACTTTTTGACTTGATTCCCAGTCCTTGGAAGAGCTCCGAGGATTCAGTCTGAGAGTTTCCAATGAAGCCTCCTCTCTCTCTCTCTCGCTCTTTCTCTCTCTCTCTACTTTCTGGCAGACGCACTCAGATGGAGATGACTGGATTCTTCTAAAAAAAAAAAAAACGAGACTTTATCCAGTTTCAAAAGTTCTTTTCCATGTCGCTTTTTTTTTCTCTTTAGAGTCACTTTACGCAGGCGGTGACAAAATTGTACCCCATGTTCGGCTATGGAGTCCCGCAAAGCCCCGGAGTTGGTTCGCACAGCCAATGCGGGAATGCGCACCCCCTTCTCCTCCTCCTCCCTCCCTTTCTCCACAGTCTGTGTGGACCACCCCGAAACAGGAAGTTCACTTTTTGTTTTTCTTAAAAAAAAAAAACAACGACCATGCTGCTTGGGTTTTTTTCTTCTTCTTCTGAAAGTGAACATGTAGCGCAGATCATACACCCAAACTGGTTGAATCCCTTATAGGATGAAATATCAGAGTTGGGGCCGGTTTGGTATTCCATGTATTCCACAAATACATTCATAGCGATATATATATATATATATACACATACATATACATATACATGCATATGTGTGTATGACGCCTGTATGGACAGGGTATGTCTATATAAAGTGTGGCCCTATGTAGTAATTAGGCTAATCTATCTATAAATGTTTTTGTTTACTCCAGTGGTGTAACTTCATAGGCAACTTCTTGGACAGCGTGTGTGGCTGGCTACGTGTGGGGATGCTGCAGATTGCTGCGCCTCACCAGTCTCAAGTTGAAAGTCCACCACAAAACCCGGAGTGGAGTGCAGCCAGCCCATCCCAGGAGTGGGTAAGTATAGTGCCACGGGCGCACAGTGTGTGTACACACACACACACACACACACACACACACACACACACGCACACACAAGGAATATTACTATGCAATAAGGTGGGGAACCTCAGTCATTTCACCACTATTATCGTAATTCAACGTATTTCCAGTTTTAACAGGATGCTTTGCTGGGACATAACGTGGGGGAAGGACTGTTCAAAAGTGGGCGGGTTGGACCATAACAAACATGGAAAGTGATTCAGTGCTCTACATATAATCTTGAGCTGTCACAAATTCAAAATGACTAAATTCCAACCACCGGGACACAAACATGGAGTCTTAGGAAAAGGGGTGATCGCCCAAAAGTGCACCGTCGTACCTTGTTGCCACTTGTGCCACTTGGGGGATTGTTCAAAAATCTGTGGTATTGGTATTAGGCAATGGTCTTATTTGTTGGAGTAACCACTAAGTACACACTGTTTTCCGGGAAGTAAAAGTAATGGGATTTTGATACAAAACATGAGAAAAAAAGTGTGTATTTTTTGGCATTTATTGTTAAATAGTAGTGGCATGTTATGATATGGATAATTTGCTAAGGAGGTGAAAACATTTTTTTTCATTTCATGATGATTTTAATGCCCCTTTAAGCTCATATAGCTCTAATATATGAGCCCAAATAATAGGTGGACCACAAAATACACCAGATACACAAGAGACGGTGATTTTAGAACAGCCTTGAGTGGCTTATTGCTTTTGAAAATGGCTGTAACACACTATTTCAATAAAAAATAAAACAAATGAAAGGAAATAATTGATTTGTTAATCAATAATAATTCAAAGTTTTGCCACCTAGTATAGTTCTTGAACAATAGCTAAACAAAGTGGTAGCTAAATGACACATAAGTGCAGGTATGAGTAGTGATGTTTAAATGAACTGTTAAGAGTTTATCTAGTGTTTCACAAAGGCTTTGAAAACGATTCAGCCAATCAGAATTGAGGACCAGAACTATTATTAAAAATGTGGACCCTGTATAAACGGCTGAGACTCCTGTTTTGGTCTGGTCTGGATTTCTAAGTACTTCATTCACATTAGCCCATGCATACTGTTAGCCAACAGTATATTGTACTGTATGTGCAACTCACTGTGCAGCATCAGTGCATACAAGCATCTTAATCCAAATTACAGAACATTAACAGCATACATAGCATTGCAAACAAACTCAGCAAGAAATTTCATGAACATTACCATTCAAAATAAAGTTGCGAAACAAGCTTTTCTTCCAAGCATCAGTGAAAGCTGAGTCAAAGCTTAAGCAGTCGGTGAGCTGAACCTAGGCAAGCGTCCATTGAGAACACACGGCCAGTGATTAAATCAGATTTTGTCAATGAGCGTCGCGGGCTTTAGTCCCATAATAGCTGCTGCTGTAGCAGTCAAGCAGGGGATACTTGGGTGTAAACAGACCCACAGATGCTGGAGCCATATGCCTCACCTGACTGCAATGTGGCACCGGCTGAGCATCCAATTCTGGTCAGGTGGAGAGGTAGAGAAGTAGCTGCCCTCTAGATTATCACTGGGATTATGAGCATGGTACATTACAAGGTGAAGCAGCAAATCCAGAGTTTACTGGATTGTGTGTTGGATATGTATTGTTTTTGATACTGTATTTGGTCACTGTGTATTTCCATGTATTCATCTGAATGACCATCCGTGGAATTGCAATGTTCTCAGTATAGATAGTATTTCTTATAACCTTTGCAGATATTAATTGAGAGCAATTGAATAGATTTGCAGTCAAAAAATATGTAGTTCTACAGAAATGCAAAACTGCAAAATGCAAAATTTTCATGTCAAGTACTATATGAAATATCATTTTGAATGTCTATTTTAAAGTATATATATAACATTATGAAGGAGGATCTGTGGTTGCAGAAAAGAGTATTGGTACATGGAGGAATTCAAAAAAGAGTACAAAGTTTGGCAACTTTTTTTTAAGCAATACTGTCTTTGCCATTTTCTACGAACTGCATTTGTATACTGTGTTTGTATAAACTGAACTGTTGGCTGAATTTACTTTTACAATGAAGCTTAAAGAGTAAAGGTGAATGGGACAGAATTACAGACGGATTACAGAGAGGGTAAGTAATAAGTCAGTCAGAGCAAAAGCTTTTGGCCAAGTCAATAGCTCAAGTGCAAATGAGAAAATGCAGCTTTACCAGCTGTCACGTTCCTATTTGAAACCTACCCGGGACATGTAATCGCACCTTTCACTGTATGTAGTCCCTTATCATTAGCAACCTATGTGGACTGATTGTTATATGCATTTCTGTTGTATGCTTACTTTAATTTGCTGTGACATATATTTGTAGAGAAGAGAAGCAAAACTATTTCCACAGTTATCTAGCCAGAATTTCCACATAACCTGGAGCATAAACAGTGCCTTACTTTGCCAAATGACTAAGAACTAATGCATAATTTACTGTCTGAATGCACAACTACTGAAAGTTAAAGAAAAAGTGTTTTATGGATGGTGGGGGTGTGCCTCACTGTCCTTGTCTCCAGGTTTAATTAAGGCCATTGGAAGCTGCAAGGGAGCGTGCCTGTTTGCAGGACGAGAGGGAGAGGATGCATCTGTCACTAAGACTCGGGGCAGCTGGACACCATTCCCCCATGTTGCAAAATCCACAAAATCTTTTACAGGATTTGTTTTTCCACTGCAGATGGCCCTTTGCACATGTTTTCTTCCCATTGGTCCAGGGTCCCCGAGGTGACAGTGAGCTGGCTGCTTATAAGGGTGCCCTCTCCCTACGCTGGTTTCACCTCAGACCATCACACACTGAAGGGAGGAAACCGGAGAGGAGAGACCAAATAGGAGGAACGAGGCAAGCTGCACACACTTCGTCCCTGCTGCATGGACAGGTGAGAGTTCTGCAGAGGTAATCTGTTTTAGTTTATCCAGGTAGTTTGGGAATTGCATAAGATAAATTAAATCATTAGCTAATCGTTAACGTTAAATCACTTTTAAGTTAAATCACTCAAGTGAATAATTTGTGCACGCAGTGCATGGTTTGTACTGTACAATGATTCATTTGTCAAGAGGCATTTTGGCATTAACTTGAATGACCATCCGTGGAATTGCAATCTACTCAGTGTAGATAGTATTTATTATAACCTTTGATTAGATTTGCAATCAAAACTATGCAGTTCTACAGAAATGCAAAACTCAACATTTTCATGTCAAACACTTGATGAAATATAATCTTGAATGTCTATTTTATTTTATTTTTTTGTTATGATGGAGGACGTGACCTTTTTTAATCTCATGCAAAAAAACAAATCAAAGAGCACCTTTAGCAATGCTTTCCACAAAGTTATCAGAAGCAATACTGTCTTTGCCATTTTGTCAAGAGGCATTTTAGCATGCTACCATATTCAGTATCATAATATCTCTACATTTGTTTGGTTGAATTCACTCAATATTGCTTTTGTTCTGCACATATTTGTGATACCAACATCACTCAGATGTATAAAGCTCATCAAGTTTAATCTAATGATGTGATTTAGCTGCATAGTCATTTAAAAAAAGTATTTCTATATGAATAAAAGGCAGGGATCTGTATGAGAATAAATTGGGAATGAATGAAGCTATGCTCTTAGTTGAGGAATTATCTTGGGAAGTATAAGAGGAACCAGTAGCATTCATCTGTTTCAATAGTGTTAATTACTATGTAATATCAAAGACAAAACATTGAAGTGCAGAAACTAACACAGCACACGCAACAAAAGTATATGTCTCAGCAGAAGGGCTTTTGTTGCATGTGCTGTCAGTTTGTGCACTTCAACATTTTGTCTTATGTATTGAGTGTTAGTGTAGCTCATAACCAGGTTCAGCATCATAGCATGCTATGTGTTTTTCAAGCATCATAGTATGCTGTGTCTTTTTCATTCATCATCTTAATAATTTCCTAAGGGTCTACTCCAAACCTAAAGCAATCTGGTGAAGTGTTTTTGCCACTCTTTTTACTTTGTTACTACAAATTCACTAGTTCTTAGTTTTATATAGTTTATAGTTATTTTGTAATGGTACAACCTTTTACTCACAACATATGATTTCTATTAAGAATTAATAGAAATTACTAATTGAGCAAGAGAGACTGTGAAGTGCAGTTGTTAAAAGACATTGGTGTTAAATGTTTTACTGCATTATCTGATAGTAGTACTACTAGTAGAGTTATCGTAATCCACAGTATCATTTTGAATGGATTATGTACAAGACTGTAAAACAGTTAAAACTAGAGCTAGCCTGGGAAGGGACATTGTACTTTGGACTGCATTATTTTATTTTGAAAATGTTTTAATGATGAACAAAAGAAGAAAAGTTAATTAGTTTCATGAAAGGTTTGAGCAAAGTTGCCATACAATAAATGTGACATTTGATAAAAGAAAAATCACACAAGTGATTACAATAAGTGGTTAAAATAAGGAGAGAACATGCCTAATATGATATGACTATGGTAGTGCCCTAGTGTGGTGGACTATTGTTCATAATGATTAATTGTTGTGTAGTGTTTGCCATATTTCTGTGGATTTAACTGTGTAAAAATGCATATGTCAAAATTACCAGAGCAAAGGAAGCTGTAAGTGCACTTGTTTGGCATTGCAGAAATACTATCCAGCATATCCAGTAGATGAAATAAGTAGTGCATTCATATGATTGACACCTTAATTAAATACCAAATATGTGTTCAGTCTGTAATAAATAGAACATTTAGACCACAGCTACACTGCACTATATATACCTGTTATTGCAATTACTTGCAATTACTTGCAATAAAATTATTAGCAATTACTTGCAATAACAGGTAACTGCATAATTGTATCTCTTTATACATTTTTTTAAAAAACAAAACAAATACACCCACACCGCTCTATATGTTTCACAACCACCAGAGGGCAGTGTCATACAAGCCTGAGAAAAAGGCAAACCAAAACACCTTGAAAATCAGTCCCATATACTGTATATAAGAGGTAGTTAAGAGCTGTGTACATACATAGGAACCAAATTACATGTGATTCTTGGTTAAGGAAACATCTACAGTCTCTACCCACCCACTCTGTATATTCACAATACTTTAACGTGATGCTTCTATAGAAATATCTTATGTGACCTACTTTTAAATTCTTTGCTTTGTCTATTTTTTTCAACAGCAAGATGAACCCTGAAGATATTTGCAAATCACAGAAGAGAGTTTATCAGAGATGTGAGTGCAGCAACTATTTTCTGAAAGAAAGGGGTAGAATATACAAATTAATATGAAACATTTTATGCATATATAGAGTTTGGATTCCCATCATTGTAGAGTCAAGTTTCAATTTTGTCCGTATTGTACCGCGCATATAATAACGTCTGCCATGTGTCCATGCCAGCCCTGCAGCTTCCATCCATTGGACAGATCCAGTGCCGCAGTCATCCAGGCAGATTCCATCCCAGCAGTTGCTGTTTGATGGTATAGGGCAGGTGTGTGTGATCACCAGGTCAGAATCCCGAAAAACATTATGTGCTGTGCCTCAACTACCACTCTGTACTTTCTATCTGAATGAAAAAAAAAAATGTTAAATGAGGTTGGGCTGCCTTCTCACCGTTCAAAAACAAAATAACATATTTGTTTTTTCAAAGGAATTTGCCCTCACTCTTTGCCCTTATATGTCTCCTAGTATGTCATTATATTGCAAATTAAACTTACAACCTTCACTATCAGTATTTCATTGATGAACCAATATGATTTCATCAAATTATTTAATTGTGCCAGAGATTACTCATACTGCACCTACCTATAGTTTTTTTTTCTTTTTTTTTTTTTCTAGCCGATCACATATTTATAATTAATTCCATCCATCCATCCATTTTCTTGCTGTTTATCTGGGTCACAGTGGCAACAGGTGGCAACAAATAAAGAATCAATCAATCAATAAAGGACAGTTATTGAGGAAATAATGAACTGAGTACATTTACTCATTCTACTCACCACTGCAAAAGGGTAGCTAAACTCTCCTAGCTTAACACAGCTCTCCTTTACTGTCACATTTGTTCAATCTCAACTCAGGAATTGGCATACAATAACCTGATTGGGTGGTTTCCACTTAGTCTTCTCTGAGAGAATTAGGTCTCCACAGGAAATGATGTGGTAAGACCTGAGAGTAAATGAGGGTTAAGGTGGAACAACAAGGACTGTGACATTAATTCCCTGAGCTGTGCTGATGCAAGCTACTGCTGGATCATGAACTATTTAAATCCAGTAGCCCCTGTCCTCATTCGAACACTTCTTCACACCCCACCTGTTTTCTAAGGCACTGGGCTTCTGAAACCAGTGGAACCCATTAGAGATCAATATCATAGTGGCGTTGAGCAGGACATGATCTTAACACAAGATGGCAACTTATACTAAGGTCATGGACAATCTGTTCATTTTTCAGACTTAGTGTCTGTACAGGGAAAACTATAGTTAAGAGTTTGTGCGTAATTGAAAGAGAAATATACATTTCACAGCAGGAGAAACAATGAAGACCATACTGACAATATAAACTATCTTGATGGGGACATGAAGTGTGTCATGTCTGCCTATTTATTTGATAGCAATAAGTTCAAAACTGTTGCCACTGTATAGTGCGAAAAAGTGTGTATATATGTTAACCCCAAGATCATTTAGTACTGTTGCCTCACAATAAGAAATTAGTCCTGCAGTTCCTGTTCTGTTCTGCTCGTGTTTCCGTGGGTTTGCTCCAGTTTCACAGCCCAAAGATAGATAGATAGATAGATAGATACTTTATTGATCCCCGGGGGGAAATTCTGGAAGGCATGCAAGTCAGGTGAACTGGAGACTCTAAATTGCCCAGAGGTGTGATTGTTTGTGTATCCGTGCTAGCCCTGTGATGGACTGGCGGCCTGTCCAGAGTCTTTCCCTGTCTTCCACCCAATGCATGCTGGGAATGTACCCTGAATGTACATTGTGTCTTTAAAGCATAACTCCACCCATTTTTGGACCCTATTTTCCCATCATTTTTCATCATACCGATCAATCCTGACCAAAATCTCATTGATTGCTTCTTTTGGTCAGGACTGTACGAGACCTACTTACAACTTTCTTGCTAGTGTGCAAACAAGCCAATGGACACTCCAAAAATCACCGCCAAAAGCACCCAAAGCATGTGTTTTTCAACATATTGACAATCACTCTGGAATGAGACGTATTTAGTTTTCAGTTTAGCCATGACCTGACAATTTTACATTACATAGCAACTTGTGTAGACAGACAGCCAAAGAGTAAATGAGGAAGTGCAAAAGCAATGGCCAAGATAGCATCGAAACTGAACAAGAAAGGATAATGACTAATAATGATGACTTTGTACAATTTTCATTTACGTGTTTTTACCGCCATATCCCATTATAGAATGAGCAATCAATGTGTAGAAAAAGACATGTTTTGGTGCTTTTGGAGTTGAGTTTTTTTGTGTGCCTGGTCCTTAAAGGACTGTATTCGAGAGCCGCACACCCAGGCTAGCAAGACACATGTAGCTCTATATGAAGCAATTGCCAAGATTTTGGTCAGAATCAATCAATTAAGTGGAAAAGGTTGGGAAAATAGGGTCCAGGTTGAAAATAGTATGCTTTAAATACAAAAGACATAAGAATATCATCTTGCGTACACACTTCTTTTCTTTTATGACTTCCACTGATCACAAAAATTGTGATTGTTTAAAATTGGATCTTGCTAGCTAGCGTCTAGCTTGACTGGTGTACAGAGGTACAGTTTGTGCCGGTGAAGGCGTTCCAATTATCAGTCAGATCATATTTTTCTCTACAGTACCATTTACTCAACCTAGTCAATGAAATAACAGTAACATACGCTTGGCCAGATATTGTTTAGATAGCAGTTGGCAAGCATTTTGAAGTGGAACATGTACCTGTGCATTCAAACAAATGTGCGTGACCAGCGATGTGAGCCAGAGGGCTGCAGCAAGACTTTCAATTACTAATCTGTCAGCTTTCCATCTGGCGGTACAAGAGAGGCATGCCGACCCACGGTCTGCCATTTCAAAAAAGCTTGTGGAGTGCTAACAAGCATGTGTTGTTGGACATGCTGTGTGTTTTGAAAATACATGCTGAGGTTTGTCTTGTTTTTGAGTGTTCCAACACCTTAAGTTGAATCAGCCCTGTCTGCTGTTTCTAGAGCCCTTGTCCAAAGATTCCAGTACCTTCAGTCCAGCTACCCGTACCTCAAACAACAGGTATTTGAGGTACAGGTAGCTGGACAAGGTACCTGAACCTACCTCAAATACCTGTTGTTTGTATGCTGATCAGAAAAGTAGACGCGCTCATACAAGGTTTTGTCCAACATCCATCAAAAAGTCAGAGTATATGGCTACCAAACTCAACATGTATCTAAAAATTGCCCGGTCGACATGTCAGTGGCTTGTCAACTAGAGAAATACAAGAAACAGGTGTGCATAGAGGTCCATTTCCTTCCATGCAGTCCTTGATAGCATCTTGCTTGTTCTACCTTGCTTTATTGTATCTTTTGTAACCTTGTAAACAGCAACAATACAAGTTAAATTGAACCATCTTTAAAGGCACCAGCAAGACCTTAAAATTCGCAGGTTCAGAGATCTTGCAAGGTAGCAGCTAGTTCGGTTGTAGCACAAAGCATTTCCCACTGGTACACCAGTTCTGTTCAGGCAGATCCCATTAATTTCCATAGTTCTCATTCTTGTTAAAAGTGGCAGCCATGTATTGCTTGGGGAACTTATTTCTACATATTTCTAACCAGCTTGCTATCAGTAATGTATGTATTGTCTTTTGTCTTAATATTATTTAGGAGAGCCAGAGTGCCAGAGGTCATGCAGTGCCAGAGAGGACCTGTAAAGTGGGATTGTCCTTTAAAATGGGGTGTCCTTTTGCACTCAAAGGCCTAAGCTGTCAGGTAAGGACTATTAGTCTCTAGATGGTATAGGTGGAAGTTGTTGCTGTATGATAATGCTGTTGGGCATGTCAAATGTATATTTTGTTATATGTTTATTTTGGCTTCCAAGAGACTCAGTACCCAATTCCGACTGTTGTTGTGAAAGGGCGCACAGTATGCTCACTTGAAAAATCCACTTGGTTTGATAACACAGCACAAACTGAAAACTGGATAGCTGGGGCCTGTCTCACAGAGCAAAATTCGTAGGTTGGTGAGCTAACTTTGGGCTAAACCATGGCTTTTCAGTCTTACGGCGGTGGCTTACTTTTAAGTAGGGTACGTCATGGTAACTGGAGCTTATATTCAGGCTATCAATTCCAAACATATAAAAAGCCTGCCGTTTCACCCATCATCTCCCTGGAGAAATGGCATTGCCATTCCTAGAGGATCCCATGGACTTCGGTGCACAGATAAGAAGGGCTCTTCACAGGGTAAGGGTGTTTAGAGAGACCATCGGAATCCCTTTGCCTTCCCTGATGATTTATTATATCAGAGATAGAGATTCTCTTCAGAGGGATTGGACTACCTTCACAAGATTCAGGAGCCTTATATTGCTAATGTGACTCAGTTTTTTGCTACAGTGCTATTCACAAGGTGGTTCAGAGATACTACTGCTATTGCGAAGATATCTTGACTATGTTGAACTTCCTTCATGAGACACACCCCTGGAGATCTCAGACAGAGATCATTTTAAAATGTGTCCTGTGACCAGTGTTAATATCCAGTGTCAGTATCTACTGTGATCATTATTATCAGACATCAGACATCATTCTTGCTCTGCTCTAGCTGTAAAATATGGACACTGATTGAGGACACAGTTTGACATATTGTCAGATGCCTCAAGAGGTCTTGGTTATAGGTGGTCCAAGCTGTCAATTTCATTAGTAAGTAGTACAGTCTTCACTCCTAGACATGTGGAATTTCATCTCCATGAATGTGCTATAGCTGCTTTCTTCAACTTCATTGCCAGGTCAAAGTTTTTGACACTGGCCAAACAATAGGTCTAGTGCCCTCTGCTGACCAAACTGTGAATAAACACTATTATTTGCATTTCTCTCTTTACCGGTCAACTTAGAACTTTGTTGACTCTACATTGGTTTGGGTTTGATGACAACTCAGACCAATGGCTGTCCAGATATGACATATTTCTGACCACTTTGGACCCCCTAGATTCAAAATAGAATACCATGGACGAGGGGTTCTCTTTAACATTTATTGTTTGTGCATCCTGATACTCTGACATATTCTGAAGATGCTTTGACTATACAGCCCCTCAAGCAATTTTTCATGATAACTGAAATCATCACTCTGTTCGTCTCATGTGGTTTACAATCTTGGATTTTGAAATTCTTTAAGGTGAACATGTGAAGGGGAATAGAATAAACTGATCACGGTAAAACAGGATTTGTTTTAATTGGATTTGTTCCCTGTAGTAAATCTGAATGAGTGAAACCCACTGGGTCATTACTTAAACAGTGCCACCAAGTGGCAAATATTGGAATGTCAGTCAATCGCTAATTTCTTTTTAAATAATCATAGTGACAGTATACCAGCAAATACATTACCGATACCTGGGCAGGTCTTACTTAGGAATATACAAAAAAGATTCTTGATCTCACCAACCTAGATGAATAAATGTTTAATCAATGAAAAAAAAAGAAAAAATATTATTATTACCAAAACGCAAGGCTTAATCATTTTCTTCTTTATCATTAATTGACTCAAGATTGGTTGATTGAGCACACTTTCCTACAGCTTCCCAGTACAACTGGGTCTTCTCTGTCTCTGTCTGTCTACATTAAATTTACAACAATTATACTTAATACCATATTGCATTTTTTTCTGTTTAATATACAACTTAATTTATCCAGAAGAGACCATTGAAATCAAATGATCTCTTTATAGTGGTTACCAAGTTAAAAGTGCAGCTCTAGCTAAATAGTGGTGCAGTCTAAAGTAAAGTAGTCTAGTACTGTGCTAAGAAGAGTTTTAATATTCCCAATTTCTTTTATGGTAAGTGAATTATATCAACATGCAGTCAGCCCCACAAAGGACTCAGTACCCTCTGATGTTAACCACATGAATTGTAGAGTTCACATTGGATGCAGGATATTGTTCTGCAGCGAGCCAGTCCTGATGTAACAGTTACATGATAAATCAGGTAACTGGGTCTGTCGTAATGGGATCATCCTGTGGATTTAAAAGTTATTTGAAGTGCCCCGTACATTGCTGCAAGAATACCATCTAGTCAACATAACAGATCTATTGTGAAATAGCTCTCAATATATGATTGGGTTAGGGCTTTATGTCCATAATGTGCATTTTCAGATGACAAAAGCACATTTTATTGATTAGCGAGGTCAACTGAGTGCACATTGATATCATGTTGGCCTACTTTAATTAAAACAGCTTAATGATTCCCTTTTACAAGTTGTATAGCTACAGGATATCTGTATTATTGACAGCTTTATGGACAATTTTAGCATTACCCAGTGAAACGTATAAATATTATGACATGGAACCCGTACAGTAACGCCTTTGTTGTGTGTGAAACTCTGAAGGACCTTAGGCAGAAATGAGTCAGAAGTCAGCGATTGTGTTTACTGCATTGTACCAGTTCACTGAGCTGCCTAAGTCTTTAATGCAGAGGGGCAAATTGAATAATTGAGCTCTCTGCTTAGGGATTTGACTTTACATCATCAACAGCAAGTCTCGCTGTAGATCTATATTCAAAAGACAAGCTCGCTTTTTAAGCATTTTCCCAGCATACACACGAATGCCACAAACTATCGGAGAGATGCCATAGCGAGAATTGATTACTGCATGGAACTGTTTGTGTGCTATTCTAAGCAACCTACCTAATGCGGTTGTTTACTGTTGTTACCTGAGGACTGCTGAAAGGGAGGTGAGAGGGAGAGAGAGTGTGTGAGAGTGCATCTTCCCGTCATGACACCGCGGGGAACACGTCTGTCTGACACCTTAACCTTCCCCAGGGGGTTTGCGGGATTGTGAGTGGAGTGAAGGATTAGGGTTTTAGTGGCACGAAGCAATCAAGTGGGTCTGTGGGTCAACGTGTCAGTATCAGTAAGTCACTAGGTTTTTTATTTTTCCCAGTGAAGGTTTGTAATCTCCTTTCCGTTAACATGGCCAACGCATTCACTTCCTGGGGCCACAGGAGACTCACCTGCTCACATGCTAACACCAACTCGACCTGCTCATGCTCTAAAACCATCACGCGTGAGGCCACACCCATAGAGCTCTTGACCTGTGTCTTGACCCATGTTCTTGACCTGACATAAACAAAGAATCTTCATTTACACTACTTGATATCTGCGTTGATCTCCTTGTTATTAGTGTTGTTGATGATGATAACATCCTGCTTCTGCAGCTTGGGCTACCATACTTGGTACCTTAGTGACCCATGTGACAAAATAGGTCAAGAGTGTGTCTAGAAATTGCATCCAAAGCCTAAAGCTAAAATGTGTGTTTCAGGAATGTGCATAAATAGAAACGTTTGCCAGTGCAAGAGTACCTCATGTCATGAGGAAGGCGGTCATCTCTCCTGCCATCCCTCCTGACCCACCTGCAGCCTCCTGCAGTTCCTCTTCCTCTCTCTCCATCCACTTCCCAGTCCCCCTAGTCTCCTCTCTGTTCTGTGTCGTGTTTTGTTTGAGGTCCTGTCGTCCCTGTCATACCTAATTGTGCAAAAGTGCAAGTGAGAGGTTTTGGCAATTGATCATTAGGAAAGTCACTGATAAATGGTTTTGAAACGTGGAAATAACTGCAATTAAGCACTGAAATGAATTATAAATCTCAAAACTAAAAAAAATATATGTATATTTTTAGTTATTATCGCTGCAGTTTAGGAATAAGGTCACCCATAGCAATGTTTCTAGGGCAGCGTACATTGTACACCGCGTAACGATTTGTGATTGCATGTTACTGTATGACTACAATATGAATGTAGCATGTCTCACATGCTCTATAATGTGAAACTAAAGTTTTTACTCCTTAATCAATGCCTTATTACAGTTTGTAAACTTTCTTTACTGTGACCCAAATTCCAATTATGCTCATACTGGAAACCAGGCTCATAAAATCATATTGCCTCATGTCATGGTCATGTGGGGATCTCATGTTTAATTAAAACTTATTTTTGTTTTATCACTGTATGAAACTTCACCTCAACAGTTATATCAGTAACAGATGTACTTTCTCTGCAGCTCGTGAATTATCTGTGCAATCCACTGCTACCAAAACTAGAATATATGTATCTTTTCGTCTGTTTACTTTACTTACAAAACTGTTTACTTCTGACCTATTGTCCCACCTTTTAGATTGTGATTGATCAGTGTCTGATGCAAATACATGACATGACAATGGATACATGCCAGGGAAATCTGACAACTGTTTACACAGCAAACACACAGTCCATAAAACCACTTCCACTATTTGTGTGAGCAAACATGCCCTTTGCCTTACAGACGGTACCTCTTTACATGACAGCTATCACGTTTCCCATAAAGGCGTGTTTCTTGTGTTTTCTAATGCATAGAATCCTTTCAGATTATTTTGATGTATTTTGATGCCAGTACCATGCATACTGATGCTTAAAGGGGAATACCACTGAAATATAGTTTTCAAATACTTCCTTTGCTCTTGGACGGTTAGAGAAAATTCACTATTTTTGCCTATAGGAGAAAACAAGAGAGAGAGGTACAAATTTGTGACATCACACTGGTGTACAGCTCCACTGAGAATGAATGAGAACAGATTGAAAATGCAACTGTGACAGCAGGTTGAGGTTTTCGAGGTTTTCTGGGAATATGGCTACTTTTTGTAGGTCATCAGTAATCAATGCAATGTGAAAGACTAAAGAAACACTCTACAGGGCTGCACATTCTGCATTAAGGTGCAGGGAGTGCTTGCTGTGGCTAAAGTAGAGATATAAGATGGTTTAAAAAAGTCCCATTGAAATAACTCAACAATGCATTGCAACATGCATTGAAAACATATATTTATTTATTAAAAATAGATTTTCACTGTAATCACATATTTTCAGCAAATTGTAACAAACCTTTTACATTTAAATGGTATCACAAAGTATTTATCGTGCACAAAAAAATAGAGTATAATATGAAAAATAAAGATCAGAATTACTATGTTAAATTAGTAGAGAATTCAAATGCTGGCTCCATTTCCACCAGTTACAGTAATACAGAACTTCCTGCATCATTCCTGTGCTCTGCAGATATATATACAATACCACACATATAAACACAACTAGAGTCTAAGAAAATAACCTGATTAACATTTGCTTTTTGCATTTTTTAGATAGTGCCCACCAGAACTACAAGCAGAAGTTGCTCTAAAAATACAGTAGGACGATAAAGTGCTTAGTAAGCTATGTTAGGATGGCACCTCAATGTGACATAGAGTACTGGGACAGGAAGTGCTTGCAAAATAAAACAAATAAACAATAAACTTCAGCATTAATTTGTTGTTTGAACAATAAGGTTATAATACATGGGCAGCTTTTTGAGGCAATGAAGACTGGTGATATTCAGCGTGGAGGGAGAATTGCAAATGGGATAAAATCAATGTGAACTTATTTTTTGGGCTATTAGGGGGGAAAAAGTGTGATGAAAGATGCTGTTGGTTATAATAGTTATTAGTTATTATCCATCTTCATTACCTCAAAATGTTACCTATGTATTAAGAACCTTAAGCCCTTGATTCTAAGAACCAGTACAGTGTAGCAGTACATTACAGTAGTTAAGGGCCCTAAGCCATACAGTTTACCATTAATTGACACACACAAGACACCATCAACAAAGCAGAAAGGATCTTTGACTGCTACACTGCTAAGCTTTGTGTAAACTTAGTTTAAAAGAAGACACGCTGAAAGACAAGATGTTTTTAAACCCCAAACAGTCATTATCAGATCACCTTTGGCTGGAAAGCTTATGATTTTACATCATCCAAAAAAACTTTAGACTTTGAGAAACGCAAGCGCCAACGTGCACAGAGCACATGCCCATTGACCAACCTGCCTCACAGACCTTCACATTACCCGACACTGAAGCAATAGCTAAATGTTTGCTCATGTTGCTGAGAATTGCCCTTGAGCTCATGTCGTCAGCCTGCAGTTACCCAACTGATTACCTGAGTACATAATACAATGGAGATGCTGATGAAACACATTTCAACCTGTATGCAGCATTGGCTGTAAACCTCTTCAGCCTGTGTCAGTTGTCACTGTTGTGTTGTGTTGCATTAATCATAAGAATTGATTCTTATAACTTCACAATAAAATGACATTGTCTGTTGAATGTGAAATTCAAATTATGATCATAATGTAAATAAAAGCTGATGTGAACACAAGCCTACACGGAAGACGGCATTAGTCATTAATGAGTACAATAAAACTAGAATAGATAGACTAATATAGACTTGGTTCTCTTTGGACTTTAGAATCATTTTAACCAATGCGACTTGATACCAAATGTCCAAGTCGCACTTGTACATCATAAATCAATGTGGAAGGCACACAATGTAGGAAGTTATATCTACAAAAGCCTTACTTTAAAGTGCCAGCATTTAGGCAAGCTAAGGAAAGGGGCAGAGTATTCATGGAAATACAATATCTTTGTCAAATGATCATTCACAGATGTTGTCATGCAACAGATTGGAAACAAAGATGTTGCCCTTTTTAGAAGAGTTAGAAGAGTTGTCAGTTCTATTCCCAATTTCCTGAGATCCATTAAAATCTTACTGCATCTTTGAACTCAGCAGCAATCATGATGTACAAAATAAAGATATATGAAAATACAAAGATTGCTGCTGTAAATTTTACATTAGATTGAATATATATTAATCTCTTTTCACTTTCTTAATGATTTTTTGTCATCTTTCAACAACATTTATTTTTATAAAAGTAAAAACATGTTTAGGATAGCATTCGAAATAAAATAATATGTAATAATAATATTATTATTATTATTATTATTATTATTATTAGTAATAATAATAATAGTCATAATGATCATATTCATAACCACAATAATAATAATAATAATAATAATAATATATTCTAAATAAACTTTGTAGAAAAATGTTATACAAATGTGTTCACTATAAATATTTTACATGAATATCTTTGTGTTCTATTTGTTTTCTGTCCACTGTAATTCATTTTTTATATATCAGTCCATGAAAAAAGTGGACTGTACTCAAAAAAGGAAAAATACCATACCAATAACATGATTTCCTGACATATATGCAACAATTCATAGTGGATTCCTTATAAAACATTTAAACACGGTTTGTGACACTATAGATGTCACATTTATGTGTGTGTGTGTGTGTACTACACTGCTAAAAGGATGTGCCAATTCTCTCACTCTCTCTGCTTTATGTACACCCGCAGGACTCCACTATCATGTCAGGGACGTCTGTTTTGACAATACTGTGCTGTGAGTTGAAGTACACCATGGAGAGGGGCCGGCGCTCGGTGGGAATACAGCACGACGATATGGCCATGTTAATGCCATTGACTTTCAGCTGGCTGAAGATAGTGGCATGGAATGAGGAGGCTATGCCCGGTGAGCCAGACAGGTGTTGGGGGCACTGACCCATGCAGTAGTTCATGTGGTAGCCTTCGGGAGCGATGATCCAGTCCTGCCACTGGATATCCTTGAACTTGATGTAGAAGTCCCTCTTGCAGCACACGGTTACATCGTCTCCGCAGCGCAGCGAGCGCTTCCTGAGAACGCGTTTGGAGTGGTCATCGCGGAGACGCACCTGTGCCACCAGGAAGGGCTGGTGGGGGTTGTTAACGGAGCCGTCCAGGGAGCAAAGGTTCTTCCCATCCTCGTCGCAGCTCACCTCCACCCGCAGCCGGTGTTGGCCACCGTCCAGGAAGGCCTGTAGAGTGCGAGTGATGGGGAAGGTGTGCCAGTCACTCTCCTTTACCTCCAGCATCTTTTCTATGATCAGGGTACGGTTAGAGCCTGAGACCTCTGCGGAGAGGAAGACCCGGGCGGGGAGGCGGGAGTCCCGGTGAGGGTCCTCAGAGGCGCGGGCATAGACCCACAGAGAGGACTGGAGGACTTGTATACTCTGGCCACGCTCCTGTAGGAACTGGAAGGTGAGGCCGAGGTTGTCTCCGCCGCTACTGTCTGTCTCATCTAGATTAGAGACAATTAACAAACAACACAAATTGTGGATGTTTTGGTTATTTCTGAGACTGTTTCACACAATCAAAGGGGCAAGTCACTTTAGACTAATTTTCTCAAGCTATTTTTTTCTTTCATGCAAAATAGAATTGCTGTATATTTCTTTCAGGAAGTTATTTAAAAAAAACACTTACGTATACTCTATACCCACTATATTATGGGTGAAAATGAAACTTGGCTTACAAAAACCAAACAGGCCTGGCAGACTTTAAATGCTATATATTGAAGACAAAGGTGTAACATGCATAATGAGGACAAATGATTAATCTCTAACCACATTTTAAATGCTAGTACAATAACTGCAAGTAGTTAACAGGGCACGTTGAAAACTAATTCTGGATATATTTTACGCACGGATTCGCTCGTTGAGGCTGCTAGTGTTTCAGTGCCAAAGAAAACCCAGCTGGACAATGTAAAACTTACCTATATCTGCAAAGCTCAATATTTCATATCTTTGGTCTTTGATAGATAAGTTGTTGTCTAGTTCAAGAGTGCCATCCTGCCTGACACGTCCCGAGTGCAGTTTGCGCAGCGCGGCGAGGAGCGCCGCCCGGGGCACGGTCTGAGTGATGTTTGGTCTCTCTTTCAGGTGCAACTTGTCCAAGATTTGCTGCTTTGCGGTTTCTATCATCAGCCTTTCTTCGGCGTCCTTCTCCATCGCCGGCAAGCCACAGGACGCGCACCCCGGGGAGTCACCAGCCCGGACTCCCAAAGATGCCACCAACAAAAACGTTGCAAGTACAGAGGACGGCGCCACCCCGGTCTCTTTCGCTGAAGTAAACAAATGCATTTTAGTGGTCGTCGTGGGTAAAAGAACGAATAAAGATCTTGAACGCGTGCTTGAAATCTGTTTCCCTGAGTTGTTCTTTGGGAGGTCACAAGTCCCCTGAATGTTGTGAGAGGTCCTTGCAGCTACAGGTGGACACCCGTGAAGACGGGAGTTGAGAGAAAGGAGTGCTGATCCACCCACATGGTGGTAGAGATATCTGGGGTAATCCACCAAAACTGGTGACACGTTGGAGGGATGCACCAATGAGCGCATCGGGACATCGAGGAAATTACATATCTCTCTTTCACACAACACACGTAGACTCGTACACACACACAGTGGGAGAAAGAAAGGGGACGGCAGTGTCACCGCGGGGTCAATGGCATTACTGTCAAGTAAGTAATGCCAAGAGCCTGACCGCTTGAACCTTTACATTTCAGAGTGTGAGCATGATAAGGCTCTATGCGTATAGCCTTTCACTCAACACCCAGTGCCACGTTGCCCTCATTTAGTCATTCTGATTGATGACAAAGCGCAGTCTGCCGCCTGCCACTCTGACCAAAGTTGAACATCATGTGCACTTTAACCCAGTTACAGATATCTATCAGCGTCGTGGCGATGCCAGAAATTGCATTTCATTTGGGGAGTTTCTAAAAACGCATTGGGCGGTAACTGCAACACGTTCTGTCATGTTCCCTGAAAGACAGCTTAATATCATACAGTTTCAAAGTGATGCCTCGTGTGTGTGTGTGTGTGTGTGTGTGTGTGTGTGTGTGTGTGAGTCAGTGAATGAGAAAGAGAGAGGAATGTCACGTTCTGTCATGCTGCTGCCTGTACAAGACTATTGACAAGGGCTTTCACACCAAACGTTATTTAAAGTTAAATAACAGTTAAAGTTCAAATGGACCGACCGGCCTATACAGGCTTTCTCTCTCGAGATTTGGAAAATGCTCCCAATAGCTTCTGATAATTAACTATAGTAGATAGGCCTGTACCTCATGCTAAAGTCTCATGGTATCTTGAAAAAAAAAATCAAAAAGGCCTTGAGCTAAGATGTGCCTTGAACCTGATGGAGACATCCCGACCTCCCCTGCATCCTTTCTCTGTAGTCTACACCAGTACTAGGAGGTAAAACTTGACAGTAATCTACCCAGTAACGGGTAGTGTAACGAATTACTATTTCAATTTCAGTTGTATCACAGCTAGTTGCTTTATTGCTTTATTGTAAAACTAAATCCAACCACCGCATAGAGCCGAGTTATTTTGAAAATAAAATTCAACAGTGTGTAACGGAAGCGTAAGGTAAAGTGTAGGCTACAAGTAAGGCATCTAGGCTACTTTTGACACGAGTAATGCTTATTTAACACGTAATATATTATTCAATGTAGTGAGCCCACAGTCACTGAAAATGTACACCCATGGGCACAATGTGTAACAAATGAAAGGTATCACAAGATGTGTTGTCCTAAACCACAGGCACACAGAAGCGACACATTATTTGTCACAGTATACTAGTACATTTCATTATCAGATCACACATTTTTTTTCTTGAGGACTCGTCCTGAACAACGCAGGCTTTTTACCTTTTGTGTGCCCTGACGAAAATCACCACAATATGAAATGAAATTATAGTGTCTGTGGTACTCAGTGGTGAGTTTATAGTGACCTTATCGTACTTGATGGTATTTTCTGTGTCCTATGGTATCACTATACCATTCCTATAATATTCCCATAAGGACTTACCGCTTTTCTGTGGTATTTGGTATTTATTAATTACTGTAGGTTCTTTGCATGGGTTTGAATACATGGTCGAGCGACATTATACCATAGTAGTACTTGCCTGCCGACATGTGGAACGTTTTAGGAACTGCAGCAAAAAAGTAAATACAAATTTCATTTCACAATAGTCCTCCCTTCTGGGAAAGTTAGGTAATTTGTATCCTACCTAGAGTAGTTACAAAGAAATTTCATATTTATTATTTAATAAACCTTCACATAAGCTAAGCCAGGAATAGATATAATATATCAACCAATATTAGTCTGTTATTGTACTTAGGTTAGGAATGCAGGTAGGTTTTTACACACACACACACACACACACATATTGGGAGGCATGAATTAGAATAATTTAACTTACCCTAGATTCTTTCTTTCTTTCTTTCTTTCTTTCTTTCTTTCCTTTGGATCCGTAAAACTCCAGCAGTCATTTAACAGCACAATCTAACATCATTCACCTTTCTTTTAAATCAATTCATTCAAACCATGGACGTAAAGGGGGGCTTTTGTTCAAACTGATGACAAAAATAGAACCTTACTGACAGATGTTCAGATTGTAAAACCTTTTACAGTTTTTACATTTGGTGGCCAAACGCTTGATGTTGCCTATAAAAGTTTACTATGTCCTGAACGTCTCCCTGCGACTGTCAAGCTCGCCGCTGACGTAAACTATCAGTGAGGGGAAAAAAGTGCCGCTGATACACTGAAGCCGGAGCCGAGAGGGGGAATAGCGTTTTGTTTATTTTTTTTTTTCATTTGAGTCCTTTATCTCTGGTGTTTTTGTTATTTAGCTAAATTACTGTAACGGTTTCGCGTAGCTGTTATCTTTGACAGCCTCGGTCCGTGCTAGCTAGCTAACGTTAACGTTCATGTTCATGTCCCTCTTCTCTCACGCGGCGCTGTTTTGACAGTCGGGGTCGCAGTGAACCAACACAAGCTAGCAACACCATTACATTTGCATTGGTAAGTCACTCGGAGAGCTAGCTAACCATACCAGCTAGCACCTCGTATTTTGAGACCTGTCAGTGCTGATATAGTTTCATTACAAGACTGACGTTACTCTAAATATTTGTTATTTTGTTGGCTAATCAGCTGTTAACATTTAACGCCTAACATTTAACGGTAGCAATCGTTAACGCAAGATACTGTACACTGAAAAGAAAAGGCTAGCTAGCAGGCTAACATTAGCTAGGTAGGTGGCTAATTATACTCGCCAGAGCAAGCTAATGCCGTGAGCTAGCTATTGTTAGCGTGTGGGTTAGCTAATGTTCAGTCAATTGCATAGCCCCGGCACTGACCACACTACCACCTGTGCTCCACAGACACAACTTGAAGAATTCTCCACACGGACCGAATACAGCCAGCAAAACGGTGAGCTGAACCTCACTTGTGACTTTACTTGAGATTGACTCCACAATCCTTAGTCAGATATGTAACGTAAGCTCCATCTTTCAAGTCCATGTTTCCCCTTCCTGACATGAGATGGCCATGTTAACGTTACATCTAGCCTTAGATGACAATCTTAAGCTCCTTTATGGAAAGTGTATGCATTGTCTTGCTTGTGTGACTAGGTGAGTGAATATTTGGTGAATTAGTGACAGAATGATTGACAATCGATTTTAATCGCAGTTCATTGCATTGCGCACAAAGCCCACATTAACATGTGACAACAGTGTACAATTCCTGCCTTATGACCCAGGCATTTGTGTGTTCAGTGTTGGTCAGAAATTACAGACAATAATGTTGATGTTTTGACAAGGGCAGGTAGCAATAACAAGCCCATGGCTGGTATTACTGATAAAGGATTAGGGACATCTGAGGGGATCCAACTGAAACAAGCCTTGACTAATTGTGGGCTCCGACCTGTAGTTCATAAAACACTGTTGTATTTGAGTCATCTTTCATCAAATGGATGAAAACGGGTCAGGAAGATTGGAATAAGAAATACATGACAAATGGTCGTCTCTCTCTCTGTGTTTTGGTGTAAGATCTACATTTTGACACTTAAGTCTAAAATAGATTGGAAGAGTGTGTCAAACAAGGTGGGATCACAGCACAGATTGTTGGCGCTGTGATTCAAACATCTGCTCCGGGTAAACAGCATGTGTGACTGGAAACAAAAATATGCATATTAATTGGCATAGGCCAGTCCTATGACGTCTAGGATTGGTAAGTGCCACCATGGTCACATTGGATGTTCAGATTGTCTTGAAAATGTCACCATTTTCCTGTTCCTTTTTTTTTTTTTATAGACTTTTCTGAATGAGATCAAGGAAAAGTTAATGAAGTATCTTTCCTTTACAACAGTCAATGTTTTTGGTCAGAGGCACTGGCAAACTGATTGGTTCGTTATCTATCAGAGGCTAGTGAGTCCCCACAACACACTCTTGCCTCTGCATGTCTTTGTCCAACAATCTGACTCAGGACTATCTGAAGATAGTTTTTATTAGTGCTTATTAATTTCTTTAGTTACAAGATGCATGACTGCCTGTAGAGCATAAGTGCGTTTACTGTATTCACTTCTTCCCATCAAATGTTTATACAGTTAAAGATTATGAATATAAATACTTAAGTGTGTTTTTTATACTGCATTTTACAGGCTGAAGGCATTTAGATTGGCAGCTATTATCCAGTAAAACATGGTCTCTGTTAGTTTGTCGACCAGGTATCCATATCTGCTTCTGTTTCTAAATCTCTGTTTGCAGCAGCAGCAGCAGCAGCAGCAGAAGAGTAGCTTTTTCTAGAGAGATTTGAACAGCTATTTATAGATCTCTGCCAGAGCACCGGGCCTGGTGCTGTTGCTGCTGCTCCTCTCTCTTCCTTCTCTTCACCACTCCTACTTCTGTTTCTGCCATTCCTGTCTCCATCTTTCTGTTTCCTCTCCTTTTTCTGTTCTCTTTCTCTTTGTTGTTCTCCTTGCTCTTTTCCTCTCTCTGTCTCTTGATGTAAATTATTGAGCAGAGCAGAAGGGAAGCGACTGGTTGCGTGGCTGCAAGTCTGGCCTCAGATTGGGCATGGCTGCCTGACTGACTTCACTGTCACTGCTGCAAAGCAGGAGGGTTTTTGGCATGATATACTCCAAAGGGACAGAAAACAGACAAACACTCATCCCTCACATCAGCCATTGAAATCAACCATTGGACCACAGGACTCCAAGCCACAGGTTAAAAAAGTGCCTGTTTTGGTCCAAAAACTACTTGCATAAAACATTGACACTTTTGGAGTGTGTAGCTAATGACTTAGGGGAGGATAAGCCTTTTTTAAATTTGGTCCAAAATAGGCCTGTTAAAAGCCTATAAGAAACCTTCTATGTCCAAATGAGGTTGTATTCAACAAAGACTTATTTTGGCCTGTTTGTGCCAAGTTGTGCAAATGACCATTTTTACAATGTTTCATAATAACTTTACCCCAGCTCTATGCAATGTGCAGGATCCTAAGCACCTTGGTAGGTGATCATGTTAACAGTTCAGTCAATTTTATCTGTGGTATCTTTGGCTACTGATCCACCCTCAGCTTCTTCTTCCTTCTTTCTCTCCCTCCCCTCCCTTCTCTTGCCTGCGTTGAAAGAGACTACCTGCCCACCTAAATGCTAAAGAAGCTGCTGGACTTGGTTGGAGGCATTAGCTGGCATTAGTGCATGCTGTCCCCTTTAACCCAGTCATGTGGTCAACCTGAAAGGAACCTTTTCTATGGGACATGCTGGGTTGAATTTTGCATCTTAAAGGACTTCACTGAGTTTTTGAAAAATTGCCCTGTTGGTCAACTTGCGCTTTATGTGATGAGAGGATTGGCAGAAAATCACCCACTCTGGATTATTAAAAGATCTATCTTCGTATGTAGATAATGCTAATTGCCTGTGGACACTACAATGTACTGTATGCTAGCACGTTAGCATGTACACAGGACAGAGCTAAAACAGAAAAAACAGAATTTATATAGGTCATTCCTTTGATCTTGGTCAGATTTGTCAACATGAAA
The DNA here is from genome assembly GCA_034670405.1 of Hoplostethus atlanticus. Lineage (NCBI taxonomy): Eukaryota > Metazoa > Chordata > Actinopteri > Trachichthyiformes > Trachichthyidae > Hoplostethus > Hoplostethus atlanticus. Next base: position 332,973 of record JAXDDX010000259.1, read on the forward strand.
AGATCTTTCCCAAAGAGGGAAAAATCAAGAGAAAAGTCCTAGATTTGCTCCATTGACTGTTGGTGGGAAACTGATTTTGTGGACCAAGTGACAGCACCCAGGGTGATTTTACAGGGATATGGGCCCATTTTCTGCTTCAGAACTTTTAGCACTGCAGAAAAATACAGCTCTAACAATATTAATCCACAAAATCAGTGTTATTGTTATCATTGTCAAGGAGCAGCCCCGGATTTTTTTCCTCTTCATGGCATCAAAGCATAGAATAGTGGTGTCCAATTATGTGCCACTCTATTAGGTGATTTCAGGTTGGTTAATTAGTAAAATCAGCTGATGTATTGTGTGGTTGGAAGGAAAACCTGCAGACTCTTGGCCACCCATGTCACATTATTGGACACCACTGGCTTGGAGCTATTGCGCTCTGGGTTTTAGCTTTGTGAATGATTTGTTCATGTTAACAAATACTGATGGAACTGTCTGAGACAGGCTGGTTCAATGCTACTTGAGTCCAATTCAAAGCTGGAATGCTGCTTGGCTGGGCTGCATGCTGTTCTATTCAAATTTTACAAACAGTGCCCATTTAAGCCTGGTCATGTTCCGTCAACTCAAGGACCTGGTCACCTATGGGATGGGTGTCCCTTAAGCCATGCCATGTTACCTGAAGTTTCCTTTGATGCTTTTGACTTTTGACTGCCTCTCTCAGGCGCTGTTTGCAGTGAGGCGTTGCAAGGAGAAGAAGATGCAAATATGTGGTCTTGTGGGATTAATCTTTTTCCTAGCTAACGAGGTGTTTGCGTTATTTTCCCCGTCTCTCCTCCCTTCGATACCCCCCCGTTTCATTATTTATTTTTGACCATAGCAGCAGTGCTCTGTTTCATAAGCAACAGCCAACAGTCCAACCTTGTTCATGCTTTCCATACACAGGCTGCAGAGTTGAGAGTTTTTGTATTCCCAAGAAATGAAGCGGAATAGATCTGCTGTCGGCTTGTGGATTGTAGCCTTGTAGCCTATCTGTTTCTGTAGATCTAGGCTTATGTGTGTCTTTTATGCAAAAAAGTAACAAACCTTTACATATGGGTTGTGAAAGAAGAGCTATATTTTGGGTGATGTTTCGCTCTCATTTAAGGGTCTTGCCTTTGCAGCCAGTGACATACAGCCCTTTAAACAGCTGGGCTTTTTGACGAGCCCTAGGCCGGCTGTCATTACAATTATATTGTTACAGAGAGAGGGAGAGAGGAACAGCTAGAGAGAGCACACAAGACATGAGAGAGGGAGAGGTAGAACACAAGAATGAAAGGGAGGGCTGGAGGAGAACGGAGCGATGAGCACTGTGCGCATGATAGGATAAGAGCAGTAGAGAGGGAGCCAGCCAGCAAGCAAGCAAGGCTTTCCGTTTCCCTGTAGTGCTTGTGCTTCATTCAGAAAAAGAAAGGTGTCAGTCAGAAGAGAGATTTCTGTCCTCGTTCACACAAAAAAAACACAAAACAGAAGTGTTTGCACCTACAGACAACACGGGACCAGAACAAGCGTGAGGAGAAGAGGAAGAAAGTCAGAAGAGAGAGCTGAAGAGTGACAGAGCTATCCACCCATTGAACCCAGCTGATTTAGTTGCCGCAGGGGATGGAATTTATTCGGTTCCAGTATTTATTGAGACAAAACTAATGTCAGCGTTGTCTTGGTCGAGAGCTGCTTCTCCTGCTTTTGCTGCTTTTGTTTCGATATGTGCTTTCATCTGTGAGACACGTGATCCTACTTGGCTGGGAACAGAGCTGAACTCTAAATACAGTAAGGTGTGTGTGTGTGTGTGTGTGTGTGTGTGTGTGTGTGTGTGTGTGTGTGTGTGTGTGTGTGTGTGTGTGTGTGTGTGTGTGTGTGTGTGTGTGTGTGTGTGTGTGTGTGTGTGTGTGTGTGTGTGTGTGTGTGTGTGTGTGTGTGTGAGTGACAGTAAGCTGTAGCCTATTGTGCATTTTACAAGTCTTTTTGTTCAACTTACAGCCATTTCCACCATTATAATTGCATTTTATCTTGACGGTTTTCATTGTTGCTCTTTTATAATGTTCCTGAGGTATGATTTGGATCTCAAAGAGTTCACCTCTCTTTGCTGTCGTCTTCCTTTATCTGAAGCCCATTATAACAATTTATAAAAAGCACTATATCAATTTATTTAATTGGGCCCTAGTACCAGTTTAAAAATCAAAGAATTGGGTTCACTGCAAGACTCGTGACATACCTACTCTTTTACTTGTATAAGTTCAGCTCACTCTATTAGGAATGCTGTAGCTGAAGGCAGAGCCCTGAAGAGCTTTTATGCAGATGGATTTTAATCATTGCAGATTGATGGTACCATTTTGTTAGTGGTGACTTGAATGGTTGTCAGTTTGTGTGTGTATGTAAGCACATGCGCGTGCGCACAGCGCGCGCGCACACACACACTAGAGGCTAGTGCTGAGGTAATGAGGAATTCCCTGCTACTGTGTCCCTGTGTAGGAGGAGGGAGGGGTGGAGGAGACCTGGTGAGGGTGGAGAGTTACTGAGAAGGGGGCGTCACTCAGCAACCCTGTCATACTGAGGAGGGAGGGTTGCAGCGGAAAAAGGACACCGTATGGGTCTACATAAAGCTACATGTGGGAAGTCTTGTTGTGTATAGGGACTCTAGAGATTATCCACAAAGATACACCAAGCTTGAAGGTGCAATGATGGGTTATGATTAATAAAATTAATAAATGCATGGGAAATTAAATCTCAAGTTAATAGGTATTTACTTGCACTCCCACTTGCGTTTGTCAATGTTTTCTCCCTGTATAGCAGAACACAATGGGCCTCATTCACAAATGTTTTCGTAAATTATTTGTTGTATTTGTGTGCGTACGAAAACACGAACATGGGATTCATGAAACGTGCAGGAAACCTCGATTTGTTCGTAGAACAGGTGTATATTTGATGAATGCCAATCGTTCGTAAATTGGATGTGTGTGCCTGTTGAAGGCGATTTGCAGAGGTAAACGCTGTTCAACACTGTAAAAGGTTGCAGACTGAAGGGTTGTGTGCAAGTAAACCAGGGGAAAAGAAGGAAAAAAGAGGAACTTGGCGGAGTCCGAAATTGAAGTGTTGCGTGCATGAGAAAAAACAACAGAGTTTTCAGAAGCATCAGCAGCGGAGTCACAAGAACTGATGAAAGTAAAGCATGGCAAGAAATTATTAACGCTGTTAATGCTGTTTCAGCAGAAACATACACTGTTGCTGAGGTAAAAAAAAGAAACCGTTTGACATGAAACTAGTTTGCAAAAAAGTATAAGGAGAAGTAGACACGTATTATCAGCCAAAGGAGGACGGCAGCGCACTGAGCCGCTATCCGACATGGATCAGAGGATCAATTAATAATAGGAGAGACCTCACTGTCGGGTGTCCTGTCGGCATTGGAGTTGGACACAGATCAAATCCAGGCTGGATCTTCATCAGATGGTAGGACTATGTTATTGTATTTGTAAGGCGTCCATGTGATCAACCCATTACAAGTTGGATAATCTTGTGTAGTTATGAATGAGGACAGTTCGGCAAATATGCCATTTCAGCCTGTTAGGTCTTCTTTTTTTCTACAAGGCCACTGAAACATCTTGTTGTTGAGGTTTGGCACTACTGAAATTGATTTTTCATAAAGAATAAGCCGTTCTAAGAGCCTTCCCACATGTTTCCAAACACACAAACACATTTCCTCTTGTTTCCAAGCACAAATTCAGATACGAACAAAATGATGAATCTGACTATGTTCGTAGAAACGTTCGTACTAACATTATACGATCAAATCTGATTGTCCGCACGTTTCGTGAATGAGGCCCATTGTGCGGGAACAGAGAAAATGGGGAGAGACAGAGAGAGAGCGAGGCAGCACAAGCGTGAGAGAAAGCACAGCGGCAGAGCCCTCTTGAATAAAAAATCTGTCACTATAAATAGCAAGCCGTCCTGATGGCCTCAGCGGTGTTTCAGGTTTAGAAAACCTGGCTTTTCCTTGCCTTCTCTGTTCTGATGGTTATGACACTTAGGCCTGGTGAATCACACCCAGAGTCCACATTATCCCTTACTCTTGTTATTTTTTTATTCTTTATTCTTGCAGCCCAGATCTCTTGTGCAAGACAGATTTAGATAATGAGTGTATGTGCATGTCTTTCAGCATCACAATAAATCAAGGTGCAACAGAGTCCTCTCTAGTGATGTACCCTAATTCAACTAGCTTGATGTTGGCCCACAAAATGACAATGATGCCATGATTCTAGCTTCTTGTCAATTAAAAATCCAAAAGATGAAACAACGACCACAGCAGCCCCCAAGTTAGATAGAAGCAGCCCATTTGGTGTCAGGTTGCCCGGTCTAATGCTGTTTTCTCCATATTGTCCTCTAGCCTACACATTTGGCCTCATTCTCCCTGGAGAAAAGACAGGGGTAGCTGAATTAGCTGAAGCCAGCAGCTAAGCCCCAGCCAACATAATGAAGACCATCCTCTCACTTTTAGTAATCGTGTGTGCACATTCTTGTCGTTGCATATGACCATGTGTTGTTTTGTTCCTTGAGAGTTCTGCTGCCCAGGTAGTTGGTGCTCCTGCAGCCTCCCTCCTGCATGCTAATTAGCAATCCGTGGGAAAAAGACTGAGCAGGAAAGAGAGGGAGCTAGAGAGAGGGAGAGAAAGGGAGGCAAAAATCAATAGCAACCCCGGAGTGGCTGCTGCTGTAATTGCCTTTAAAGTCAGCAGGTTCACACTTTTCTCATCCTCCTAAACTGGTATGCCAGAGTTCTTTTCTCCTCATGCTTTTCTCTTTTAGATAAACAAACATGGGTAGGTAAAAGGTGTGTGTGTGTGTGTGTGTGTGTGTGTGTGTGTGTGTGTGTGTGTGTGTGTGTGTGTGTGTGTGTGTGTGTGTGTGTGTGTGTGTGTGTGTGTGTGTGTGTGTGTGTGTGTGTGTGTGTGTGTGTGTGTGTGTGTGTGTGTGTGTGTGTGTGTGTGTCCTTTATTTTGTTCAAAGGCAATTCGATCAGCTTAGTTTTTAAACACCAGTGGAGGAGGATGGCGGTCACATGCACAAATAGAAGTAGCAGGTCAGATGGACACAGTTCAAACAGAGGTTAAAAGTTGGTAGCTACCTTACAGTAGCCAGGCAGGCGAGTGGGCGTCTTAACCCCTGCAGTATCAATCAAAATAAGCTTGAGTCTGTAGAGCACTGTAGGGAGGGAAGGCGGACAGACGCCCTACTCGGCCACCTTAGGTTTAGGGAGGGTTTGTTGAGAAAACTGGAAGAAGGTAGGGCTGAATAAGCTGCTATACTTAGGCGGGTGGAGGTTTTGGGAGCGGTTGGTTGTTTTTGCAGGTGAGCAGATGGCGGAGCACAGTGAGACGCTGACCTGCCACCACTGTCAGGTCAGCTACGTGATCTGGCTCCTCGCATGCTGTGTGCAATGCCTCTAATTAACACTACCTCCTAATCTGAGCTGGGGCTGCAGAGCTTGCTGTACCTTAAACACACACTCTCTCTCACAAACACACAAACTGGGTGAGCAGAGTGCAATGGATCTGATGAGTAGGAAAATAGCAACAAACCTTAGATGCAAACCTACATAGGCTTTTTTGGGGAAGCATTGTATGGAAGCAAGTAAGTGACATTTTATATTTGAATTTTTAAACACCACTGAATTTATAACATTTAAATATTTTACTTTGAAAACCATGTACCTGAATTTATTGTTTTTTAATTCATTTGACATTTCAAGTTTTGCAATTTCAAAAACTCAATTTCACATTGTTGTTTCAAGTTTCAGATATTCAAAACCTATATTCAGGTTGCTCAAATTCGAGTGGTCAAATTCAAAAAATTCAAAAAAAAATATTTAAATGTTATAAATTCAGTGGTGTTTAAAAATTCAAATATAAATGTCACTTATTTGCTTCCATAAAATGCCTCCCCAAAAATAACCTATGTAGGTTTGCATTTTCATTTGCTGAGGTGGAATAATCTCAATTACGTTAAGGGACCTTGTGTACAATAGGATTTCATTAATCGAAACCTCTCTGGAATGTACATTTATTCTGTGTTGAAATGTTGTTTTTATAAAAAAAATTAAAATATATGAATTGTGCCTTCTGTATTGACTGGATTTTTGACATTGTCATTTGGTGAAATTGTTGTCTTAGATGGGACTAGATTGGGATCTTCTTAGTTGTATTAAAAAAATAATGCCTTAGCCCTACTTAATCCAGCCCACCGGCCTGTCAGATGTTTTCTGTAGCATGTATTCATTCATTTTTTATTCATTCATTCATGCCATCAGCCCCCTGTCTTTCTGTTTTAGCAGAGTGTCGTCATTGTTAGAACATTGTAATAGCCCGATACCCTGGTGTAATGGTAATGCAGAAGCGACCATGTTTCTATCTGTCTGTGTCTGAGCTGACCTGCTGCTGCTCTCACTGTTAATGCATGTATGAGATCTCATCTAGTGTGTGTGTGATGGAGAGATCTTCTTTATGTTGTGTCTGGTTTTCAGACCCTGACCTGTGGGTCTGTGGCCTAGGGAATTTAAGGGGGCTATATTTAGCTGGCTCGTTGCCTGGGGAGTGGAGGAGGGAGGAGAGACTATGAGGAGGAGTGGGAAAAGGGATGCTGGCTGGTAGACTGAGATGAGACCAGGCCTCACTCCATCTGTCTGTCTGTCTGTCTGTTGGCTGGCCTGTAGCCTGCTTGCTGGCCATTTTGGAGTGGACAAGCCACAGTGTGAAAGAGACCACACTGACTGCTGGCCCAGCAGAGGCAGCCTGGCTGGTTGACTGGTTGGATGCTTGACTTCCGGGCTGTTCAGCTGGCTGGCTCGCAGCGCTTGTAGCTCTTAAGAGTCACTTACACAACCACCATCACTGTTTTGGCATGGCAGCCCAGCCAGCCAGCTGTCTTTTTAAAGTGTGGCTTTGGCAAATCGAGGTGTGTGCAGGTCATTGGAGAAATCCAAGTGCCAGTGGAAATGAAAGAAGGATGCCGGTTGTCTGGACATATGTTAAACCCAGCGAGGCTGTGCCTGTATACTCAGGGATGCAGATGTGAAAAACATAAAGTTAATAATGTTATGTTGATAAAATGTTTATCATGCCTCACTTTCTTGCATAGCTTTTCTTTGGACCATCCAACCGTAAAAACATATATATATATATATTTTTTGTATATTATGGAAATTTCTTTGACACGCTTCTAACATTATTATAACATTATATATCTTGTAACGTTATCTACATTTTTGATTAGTTATTGTTGTATTTATCCTTATTGTGAAAAATGGGTCAAATTATTGTGATAAAGATGTTTCTCCATATCGCCCAGCCCTAGTGTCGATACACTGTTTACCTGGCTTTTTTTAGAAAGGGTGGAGATGTTGTCAGTGGGATAGGTATTATTGATGCACAAAACTGGAAAACTCAATTTTCAGTGTCCAGTTACTGTTTTACACACCGTTACAAATACAGTTAATCATAAGTTTGAAGCTTTCATACGTTTTTTTGTCATAAGGCTCTGTTGATTGGATGAGCAACGGAAGCAAATCTCTGTTATCCTGCACTCATGTGATCAGACAGTGATCAGATTTGGGGGAAGTGCCCGCATTAAAAACAAAAATTACTGCCACAAAAGTAGCCGGCAGGAAAGGAGTCTGGAATTGGCTATTTGACGGGTAGCCCACATTAGCCCCACCCTAGGTATATAGGGATGAATTGTCTGATGACTGACTGACCTGAATTTGGCTCCTGATGCCCATGTCTTGCGCCATTGGGCGGGGGAAGCACCAAGACAATTATTTGTAGGCGTACCAGTGTGCCAAACTTTAATTTCCAGGTTGAACAATTAAAATTGTGTTCCCGTGGTTGCACTTCAGAACCCTGTTGCTCGATTCTTATGATTATTCTAGTTATGTTGATTTATGCACTTCTATAGGAGCCGGGCTTTGTGTATGTTTATTCGTTTGTTTGTGTGTAATGCTTTTTACAATGCACACTGCTTAGGGGAATTACGGTATGTGTTGTTTAAGCCATGCTGAGCCCCAAGAGCCCTGCATAAGGGAAGTACAGTGTGCGCTCGTACACCAGGCAGTACGGTAGAAGTCACAAGTATCAACCAAGTGGAGGCTGGTGCACTGTACATTCACATACCAGAAAGTAGCTTGGTGGTTTTCTAAATGTAGTGGCTAAGTCAACACTTAGATTAAATATGTTATTCAGTCTATTCTCTTACAACAACATTGTGCTACCACAGCATTTTGGTGTCAACTGGTGTAGTTTTTAAAGTCAATGTAGTTTCACTGTAATTTCACTGTTTTCATGCTACTTGTTTCATCGTACATTAGCCAAATGAAATGCTGGAACTAGTAAACAAGCCAGGAACACTGGTTCCAGCAACTGAATAGTCCATTTGCTTTGTAAATTCATCAGTGCAACTTCTGTATTTTGTCCAAGAAAAGGTACAAGCGTGTAATAGTACAGTACCACTTTGTGATGGGCTAACCAAATGGGCAATACTCACCAGTGAATCAAAAAAGCCTACTGCTCAGTCTGCGGCAGAAATTTGTCGGCAGAGTACAGTGATGTGATTTTCTGTTGGCCTTGCTGGAAGACGTCACAGGTGACATTTCACCACAGAATCTGGAGGCTCTCTTCTCGACCCGCGGGGTCTTAAAACTATTAAAAAAGCATTGACTTTAATATTCTCAAAATAAGGCCTTAAAAGTATTGAATTTCGTTTGCAAAGGTCTTAAATTTCTTTCTTGTCCTTTCGTAGGATCAAACAAATACCGTAACGTCATGAATAACTGTCAAATGTATAAAATGTTTTGTGTGTAACGTTACAATTTCCTCTGTTTGGTGTGGCTTGGACATTACGACAGTACAGGTAATGTTTACGTCAGTGTATTGACGCTCTTGACCGTGCAGTGTGCTGCTAACAAGCTAGCTCGTCGCCTCAGAATGGGCAAGTGTCGTTTTAAGGGGCTTTCACATGATCCGCGCAAAGCGTCGGCATCAACGTCAGGTTGGACGAGACTCCTTCACATGATCAGCGTCACCCGCATCAGCCGGTGATCGTAGCTAACCACATCACCAATGATCATACTAGCACAGCCATAGAAGTGAATATAGACTGGCTGCATATACGTCCTGTACTAAGCTGTCAACCAACCTGGTAGTCCCGTCTGTAAACCGACATCATTCCATGATACAGACATTTTAGTCAGATCATGGTATGATTTAAGGTCATGTTGTATAATTCGGGATGCTCCGACACACATAAACACACATAAACACACATAAAGTTTCTCTTCTATATATATTTTTTTTAAATTTCGCGGCTATGATATCAACCGCCTCTCTTTCCCACTGCTCTCTATCTCTAACCCGATCACTAATGAATAGCAAACTAAGAGCTATTAGATTCCAGTGATTGGTTGCGCATCGCGAAGGTCAAAGTTGAATATAGTTGAACTTTGAGCGCAGCGCCAGGGGGTCTCCCAGTGTCTGCCCAGGGCGCAGAACGCCAAGGGTGGCGGCGACGCTAGGTTCAGCGGCGACACTTGCCAAATAGGAAGTGAATGCCAGCGCCGAGCGTTTTTGTCGCTGATCATGTGAAGGGCGCTCACAAAGCTATTGTGTATTAAATATTAATGTGAGTATTATAATAACATGTTTTATTAAATTCAAGTACTTGGTAAATAATTATTTTCTAGGGCTTAAAATCCATACTGATTTTCCATTATATCCTTCATACTTTTGCCAGTATGGCCGTGAAGTTGGCATTAAATTTAATTCTAAGTGGTATTAAAAAGGTCTTAAAAAGTCTTAAATTTAACTTGGAGAATCCTGGGGGTACCCTGATGTTACAGGTTATGTTTTTGGTGGTGATGTGTAGGCTCATATAACTTTGAAATAAAATGCCAGTACTTCTGTTACTCAAATCTACTCCAATCATGCATGTTTTTCATTTAAGTAGTCAGAAAGGGGTGAAAAAAAAACTTACGTGGGCTGCCTAAGAGTTTAATAGGCAGGGAAATCCCTGTCTATGTTGGCCTGAGCTGTGGAAGTTGGCTGTGTGTAATAGCCCGCAGTCCTTTGATCCCAGCTTATAATAATGTAGATGCTTCCATTAGTCTGTTCCTCAAGCGCTATCGTCTAGTAGATTTCTTTTTTCCTATTTGGTAGCTCCTAGCGGGTCATCAATCATGCTTGAGTACGCCAACAGTATGTGTGTCAATCACAGGAATTGACTGAGCCTGTATTGAGCTACGGTCTACATTATTGAAGAGTGGGCAACTCCCATATAGCACGTTACTGTGGCTAATCATTTAGTTAACAGAGCTTGAAAGTGTACATTTCCTCTACAACAGTATGTCGATGTCTGACTTGATTGTGAATTGGTGAAATGTGACCAGGCCTGGCATCAATTACTTTCTTTATATTCTGTATTCCTTGCTTGCTAATGTTGCCAGGGTTTGTCACGTACTCTGAATTATTTAGGCTTGGATGTATTCAGGGCGTTGTTTAAATGAGCTTTCCAGAGGGGTTATGAAAATGATGGAGAGTGGATGTTGATTTTCCTGTAGTTGTCGATTTGAGGGTTTGCATTCTGTTTGCTCAATGTCTTAACCTCCTTAAAAATTTAGGAGGATATCTACAGAAAACTTCCCTTTTTTGTTTTACCAAACGACAGCACATGTATTTATTAAGCACTTGCATTTACATTTTAGGCATGTACCTGATACTCGTGCCCACAGCAGGTTAGCATAAACTTAACCAATTGAATAAATTAAAAATTAGCAACCATTGTAATTTCAGGTAGCCTAATCATAAAGGGAAAAAATTACAAACTAGAGAAAGATGGATCTTTGGAGCCTTGTCCATGTCTGACCTGGAGGGGCTGTCCAACTAGGCTAATAAACTATGGAATGGGGATAACAGAGCAAAGTAGTTATGTGATGGCCCAGGCTTGATTTATGCTCCAGGAGTCATCGATGGCCCCTCCCTGGGGGCTGGGACTCCTGCCTGCCTGCTTGCCTGGCTGGGTGAGGCATCCCAGGAAAGCCCCAGTGATCGAGCTGCTGACTTGTGCTCTGCTCTGCCGGGCCAGGGCTTTCCTCATTAATACATCAGCCATGGAGACTGGCCATGTGCAAAGGCATGTCACAAGGTTCACACTGGCAGGCATGCATGGAGTCACACACACGCACACAATTCCCCATTGCATGACAAGTCACATGTGCAAACATGAGATACACCCTCAGAAATACAAAGCAGGGGCAACAGATTTATGATTGCCTGTTTGCAGGCATCATAGGAGACACAAACCCACCAAGGTTCCTGCATTCCTTCTGCTGCTCCTTGCCTGTGGACACGAGTTAATGGTCTCCTGGTGGGTTGGTGGCACTTCATTTCAGTCTACAGGGGAATTCATCTGGTGGCAATATGGAAATCTAATGATTAAATTGTTACGCAGGTTGAACTAAGAAACTGCAGCTTCTCAACAACAGCAACACCTCAAGGCGACAGCAAATAGTGTAAGGTAGCCTCGATTTTTGTCAAATTCTATGAAATGCCAGAAATCGTCTTGCTAAGTAAGAGATGGGATGGAAATGGCAATCATGTGCAATGGCTCACACAATTTCCATTTCAGTGGGGCCCTCTACTTTGCTGCTGTCAATAGCCTGGGTTCCACTAGAGAGCCCAACTGGTTTAGTCAGGGCATAGGCACTTTTGTGTTTCTCTCTGCTGCATGTTGCCAGCACAGGTGAGTTGCCTGTTGGGCTATGCTTTCAAATAACCAAATATGACTTTATGACTTATTATCTTTACTTATGACTTATTATCCATTTTTGTTTGGCCCGTTCAAGCCCCACTTGGCCCTTCAGTGGGAAATGGGCTGCTGTGTCAGTCACTGCGTGTTCTACCAGGGGTCGATCTCCCCATATGAGCTATCTTTAGCCTACCAAATAAGCTGGTAAAGCTGGTTTGCTACTTATGAGTGATGCCTAACAATGCATCCTGAGTTCACCTTGTCAGTGAGGGGAAGGGCAGTGCCTCTCTATCTGCTGAGGCCTACTTCCTTTTTCTGGAGGCCTGTTCTTCTGTCTGTGTGCTCAATCTGTTTAGTTCAGGGTTCAGTTCCACCAGACCTGATAGTTAGTCACAGCTCCCATCAGGACGGAGTGGAACAGAACGCAAGCAGACAGTGTGTGAGGGGAGTCATCGCCAATCTCCACACTTAAATAACTGTGTGTGAATGACTCATATTCTGATCACTTTGCATGCCCTGTTAAATGTATGTGTCCCTGTGTGTACATGTGCCTGTCTTGTGTTTGGGCATGTTTGTGCACATACATGTCAGAGTGAGCTGTGTTGTTGGGGCTTGAGTGTGTTGCTATATGTGACCCATGCTGCTGTGAGTGTGTGTTGGTGTGTATTTGTGTTTATGTGAGTACCCAGTGTGTTTGTACGCTGGTAAATATACTGAGCTCTGTAATTGGGGGAGGGGGAGAGAAAAAATATGGGGGTGTTGAGGGATATGGCTGCTTTTCTCTTGGTGACAGAGCCTGTTGCCATGGAGCTGGTCCTCCCATTGGTGGAGGCCTGGTCCAATCGCTTAACAGCACAGACTGTTTCATCATTGAGAATTTTTTCCTCTCTTCCTGTCTCACTAACCATTCCTCACTCTCCATCTTTCTTTCTCTCTTTTTTTCTCCTCGTTTCTCTCTTACACTCTCCTCAACTGCTCCCCCTCCCAGAGTAAAATAAGCGCAGAAATTACATAAGGTTTGTAATGAGAGCATGAGCTGTTACCCAATTTCAATTTGACAGTTATTTTTATTTATTTATTTTATATCAGCAGCCCAAGTTAATCACAAATCTCCCTACTATACTTGAGAGCACACAATGACCAACCTCACATCCAGTCATTTATGCATTTATCTGACAGCTAAGAGATTTCATTACCTTGAATCATGCTGCTATCTTGTCAGAGAGATGTGAAGTCAGACAATGCTGTATGGCAGTGATTGCCTCATGTAGCCCATCTTTTGGGCAGGTTGTGCTTGTTTAGCAGTGGCTGGTGGTGCAATATATGTTCTAAGTTAAAAGTTAGTTTCTCAACACCTCTTCAGCTCGCAAATGTTAGCAACCTCTTCTGTCCTTCTGTTCAAAACCTAAACTTTTTGTTTGCTTTACTTCAAACAACGTGTAACCTACTTGCTACTGGGCAAATAAAGAGCTTACTTCATCCTCTTAGCACCTGCATTGTTGTATATGAACGTTTTCCCATTTCTGCCACTCAGCAGTTCAAGCTTTACATGAGTGCGTGTTTTTCAGGGGTCCTGTGCTATTAGAGCTAATATTCTATTGTCCTTCATCTTCCAAGGTAAATGTTATTAACGCATCCCCTAAGGGCTCCCTTTGATAGGCAGGCTGATGAGAAGATGCTTCCTAGGCCCATTGGCTCAGCATAGTGCTGTTATTGGACATTACAGTGTATTGATGGGGGGGCAAAATAGATCTGAACTGCATTAAGTAGCAGGGCTTTACTGGTTTATGTAGAGGCTTATGCTAAAAGTTGCCAGTGGTTTGGATTTTGCTCAGGGGCCTGGAGGTTAAAGGCTCTCAAACATCAGGCAATAAGCTTTATGGACAACAACTAACTATAAGATGTTCCCATGAAAGGAAAAATCAAGATAGGAAAGGGCTTCAAAAGCTGCATGCAAAGAAATGATTAGTTTATTTTCCATGTCATCTTCAGGTGAATTGTTTTGTTAGGTTGCCAGAAAATAACAGGTGGGCCTAAAGTTTTAGACATTCAGGAAAATTCAGTTATAAGTTGAGCAATCATTGTGCCAGTGCATTGTGTTATTGTCCACTAGTTCCAGTGTCTCTTGCACTTATTTGTTCCTGTGGGTGAAGGACATTTGATTTATGTCAAGCAGAACTCTCTTTCATCATCCGTGTCCATCACTGTCTCTGCTCACTCCGTTTCTGTCCTTGCTCTTGTTTCATTTTCTTTCGCTCTTGTCTTTGTCCCTGTCTAGCTCTTTCTCTCCCTCACCCACATTCCACCACTCCTGCCCTCATTAATAATGCATGCAAGATCAGGATCCCCTCTTTCTCTACTGGCATTCATTCATAATGAAGAAGGGAGGCTGTTGTTCACTTGGCCAACACCTCTTTCTGTCCATCTCCCGAAATTCTCGGTTTCCATTTTTCAATCTCTGTTGTATCTCCATACGTCCCTTCTGTGTGTCGTTCCCTCCCTTCACTACCCCCACCTCTTTCTCACAGCGGAGAACTAGACATGGGGTATAAGCAGAGAGCATGTTACACTTGGAGAGAGCAACAGAAAGGTAGGTAGCTAGCTAGCTAGGGAGGGAGGGAAGGAGGGAGAGAATGAGTCATAGCTCGTCCCACAGGACTGAGTGGGCTGGCTGAGTGGAGGAGGATGGCGTCAGCAGCAGGCCTGACAATTTAAGAGGACACATTAAAAGAGGGAAGAAAAAGGAGAGAGAGAGAGCGAGTGCTAACAGTTAACAGTGGGTGGGTAGAGAGAGAGAGAGAGAGAGAGATATTGTTGGGAGGGGTGGAGGGGGCGGAAGGCAGGCAGGGGTATCCTCGCTGTACTGAGAGAGAGAAGCGAGTGAGGGGGTGGCAGAGAGAAGGACAGAGACATAGATGGAAAAAGAGAAACCCTTTCTTCCGACCACATTTCACCTTTGACTTTTTCCCCCACCCATGTCTTTGCCTCTGCAAAATGTCTTAATCACTTTTACGCAGAACATGGCAGTGTGTGTGTGTGTGTGTGTGTGTGTGTGTGTGTGTGTGTGTGTGTGTGTGTGTGTGTGTGTGTGTGTGTGTGTGTGTGTGTGTTGACAAGTGATGTTTGTGTACATGCATGTTGATCTGTGTAAAGCACAGTCTCTGTATTGTCGTGGATGTCTTTACAGTAGCTTATCCTCCCTAGACCATTCCCCCACCACCTCCACAACCCCTCTCGCTCTGCCAGCCCCTGTGTGACATTGTACAGTGCAACCGACGCAAAGGGGAATCCTCTCTGACATGCACAGACAAGCACACACTGGCGCGCACACACCACAAGCACCGCTGATATATAATATGCAGACACACAGAGCTTGTACAGACTCTAACTCTACCATTGACACACACACACACACACACACACCAGCCTCCACTCTGAAAACATAACCTTGCTGCCTTTTGTGAAATGGGTTCTCTCTGACGTCAAACAGGCTAGGTGCGCGGCTGGATACCGAGGAGCTGAATTGGGTCGAGCTGCCTCTGTACTTTTCTTCCACTGCTGTGTCTGTGGGTTCATACGTGCATGCTCGCTCTGGTTTGCACTGTGCTCCGTTTCCATTCACCTTCATCTTTCATTCAGCTTCTGCAGAGAAAAGGGAGAGACATGTCGGTGCTGCGCATGTTTCTCTGTTATGAAATTTCCCTTAGTAAATGACCATGATAACAGATGCAGTTCTCAATGATTACTCACGATATTGCAGGATTACACAATGTCATTAATGAGCAATAACTAGGCTAGGACATGTACAGATATAGCCATTGCCCCCCTTTTTTAATGTATGCACTGCATGCAATTACCCCCCCACACACACAGACAAAAAACAGAATTCTATCTGAATTCTATTCCCATTCTACTTTTTATTCATTATAAATTCAGTTGTTTTTTTTCAGGCATCTTAGTGCAAGTAATGAAGGAATGACAACTATTTGATCGAACTTAGTGTTATAGTATCCCTATTAGGATAGATGTATGATGAGGGACAATGACTTTTAGCTTAATGTACCCTGTTTGTGAAAGTTAAGACTTTTCAGATGTGTGTGTAGGTGCTCTTTGGTAAAAGCTTGCATAGAACCCTGCTGATCAGGCTACTTCTGTATGGTGTCTGCCAGTAGTTTTTGTGTAAAAATGAGTGAGTGGTTTATGCACACAGCAACCTTAAACAAATGTGCAGTAAATCTTTTGGATCCCATTCAAGAACTCTTGTGTAAAGGAGGGGACACCTATTGAACTCATTCAGAAACCTGAGGATATGAATATATCACTATTTATTTTAGGTGGTAAAGTAAAATATATATGGGTCACCTTAACCTCAAGTCCCAGATATTTGATGGAGAGGGCAATGATAGAGCAGAGGTTTCCTTGAGGATTTTAAAAGGTTTGGTAATGTTGCTGGGTAAGATGATGAGATTTCTCCCCTGAGCACAAAACAACCTTTTGGAACACCATCAAATGAATTTGTTCATTCATGGATGTACATCATTTGGCATGACATTGTGTGCCTAATCTTCTGTCAGAAAAAAAACACTTAGATCAGCTTCATAAGAGTTCAGTAGTTAAATAGTTAAAAGACTTGATATAGCTGAGCCCTTCTCTCCGAGCAGCTACTATGCAGTAGAATTCCTCTCATTTCTGTGGCTTGCCCCACTGCTAACTATTGCTGAGACCATGACCCAGCTTGACCCAGAGTGGCTAAATTTGACAGTGAGACTCATACCTGCACTACATATCTAGTCTGACTTGCCTACAGTCTGTGAGGTGCCCATACACATGCTTGTGTGCCTGAGAACACACATACACATAGTGTAGGCCTACGTTCTCTCTCATGCTTACACAAAGATGGCTCTCTCACTTACTCGCCCACTCACTCTCTCTCTCTCACACACACACACACACACACACACACACACACACACACACACACACACACACACACATACTCACTATTTCTCAGAGCTTCTAGCATTGGCTGCCTGTGTGGTAACCTGACACAGTGGGCAGAGCAGTGTGACCTGTGTCTCTCAGCTGGTTGCCTGTCATCAGGAGGGCCCATATAAGACACTGCATGGCCGTTAATGGTTGAAGTGGGTCAGAGTGCCCCACACTGCATTATGAGAGCTGATAAGGATAATTGTGTGTGGGGGGTATGTGCCTGTATGGCCTGTGTATGTGCTCACCTGCAGGCTTTTTGTCAGGTTTTCTTTGCTTTTGTTGGCTTGTTCTCTATACTACTGATGCCATCATTTAAGATTGGAAGACAAATTGAAGATTGTGTTGGATTGTTATTGTGTGTTCATGTCACGGTGACTATAATCGCTGTGTGCACATGGCCCCTGTGAGCTGGTATCGATCTTTCTTTTTAATTTTGCAATTCAAATTTTTTTTCCCTAAAGGATAATCTTGTGAATATCTTACATTTGAACATTAAGACAAAAGTAAAACTTTCAGTGCTAATTTTATCAGTGCATAATTGTTTGAATCTCTTGAAGCTAAAACTTGATATCCTGCTGAAATACACAGCTTGATTAATATGGTCTGGTTAGGCCAATATGATGCGATAATCTTTGTTTCACTGGCTGACTTGCCTCAGTCCTGCTTGAATGCGCTGCCCAGTCAGATGTGATGAGTTGAGGCAGTTGGCAGAGAGACGTCGTCATCAGCCCCACCGACACACTGACTGAACTGGGACACAGCAGGCAGAGTTAAGTGCTGCTGCTGTTGTCGTTGGGTACAACCCTTATTATGACAGACTGTAGTTTAGACTTTCCGGTCTTACGCCAGGATCACACTTAATGTGTTGAATATGTTACTCTTTCCATTAATCCATTACCGCTGCATCACTCTGTTGCGATTAAGGTGTCGCATGTGCATTAATGCATGCGTGCACTACAAACAATGTTATCCCGTCTGGAGGAGGGTTTGTGATGAAATGTTTGTTTGTTGTAATACTAGAATTGTTAACCACATCTAGGCTTATCAGTTTCAACACAATACATTGGAGTCACAGGATCCTTGCGTAGAACTCTGCACACAGTTTGTTGTCAACACAAATGCATTACAGATTAGTTGTGATCGGTTATTACTGTTACCCTGTTTGAGCTAGCTGATTGCCAGCTGTTGTGGCCAATGGTATTGCAGCAGTAGGTTGGGTGTGTAGCATTGCTGGGACATGACTGGCTGCTAACAGGGCTGCAGCCAACTCTTCCTCACTGACAAAGAAGACACGAAGACTCGGGTCATGGAAAATTAATAGACTTCCAGCAGCTGATCATTTAAGTTGCAATGTGATCACATAGTTAGCTGTGTCAAGTGATATGACTTCATCGCAGGGTATCTCTTTGTGTTTGGATGTTCAGTCATCTTTGTTATGTTTATGGGTGTGTGTAACATAGGCATGTGTATTTATGTGTTTAAGGTGCCATTGTTGTTTTGTATCTATGTCTAAGATTGCTTGAGCTTAGAAGAAATTGGAATACCAGCGACATGCTGTATTATCCTGGTCTTTCACTCACACTCTCTCCCATGTCTCCATCCCTCTCATATTCTGCTCACTGCAATCCACATATTTATTTTTAATATCAGCCATCTCCCTACCCTTCTCACTGATACTCACTCAATGCAAATGGCAGCAGTAGCGAATGATCATCTCCTTGGAAACCCTGTGTGCCTGTGGGAGGAAGGGGGGAGGGAGGAAGCAGGAGAGGAATTGGTGGAGGAGGAGAAACTAGGCAAGGCTGGTTCATTCATAAGCACCCCCAATTGTGGCTCTCATATATTGTGTTCCTCCTACCGCCCCTCTCTGCCATATAGCAGGGACAGTTCCACTCAGCTGTGTGAGTGACACTGCAGATGACACATTTGCATTGCTCTCTGACCAACACTATTCACTCTTTTTGTACAACCCTACACTGTTGTGTATGTGTGTGTTTGCGAGAGGGAGGATTTAGTGAGTGTGTGTGCGAGCAAGCAAAAAAGAGATTGTGTGAAAGAGTCCGTGTCAAGCATCTGCATCTGCATAGATAATGCGGCTGTTCTGTTCTGTGCTGCTGCATGGTAGACTTGTATAAGTGTCTCCAGAGTGGGGATGGGGTGTGTGGGTGTCCTGGTCATTGATGCAGTGTGGTACTGCTGATGCTGCTGCTGATGACGCCCTTTCTGTTGCATTGCCTGGGTCTTCCCCACACTGGGAATCCCTGCCTCGTTGCTTCGCTCATCTCATCTATCCTGCAGCACAGCACAGCACAGCACAGCACAGCACAGCACAGCACAGCACAGCACAGCGGCACAGGCAGGGACACGCACAAATGTCATTGATCCACACTCACAATGCATGCCCAGATGCTGATGATTGTGCTTTCATGGCAAATTTGCTCTTTCATGCACTCTTTACATCTTCTATCCTTCTCCTTCTTCTCTCTGTCTCTCTCTCTCTCAACATATAAACACAATAACACACACAGTTGTTGTTGTTGATGCTGTGACGCCACAGGAAATAAGCTTGTAGGACAGATGGAATGTTACTCAGCTGTGTTTGTGTGTTGGTGTGAATGTGTGCTTTTGTGTGCGTGCATATGCCATGCCAGTCATCAGAGTTACTGCTCCCAAGCCAATATTCACCCTGAAGACTTTTGTGGTTCCCTGTCATGTTTTTCCATGCTGGGAAAACTGGTATAATAATGTCAATGATGCTGAGAGTGAGAGCAAGAGAGGATACTAGTCAATGATGATGATTGCTGTAATTAACTATTTTGTTTTTGATGATGACGGAGGAGGCCGAACTCAATGTTCTTTCTGATTGGAGGAAGTTTCATTAAGCGGAGCTTGTAATTGGAAGAAGTAGAGAAAAGTAGGTTGTGTGTTAAGCCAAGGCTGAGTGGTTTTAGGGCAGATAAACGGTCCCTGCTATCCTTTTCTAGTCCTTAGCATTCTTTTGCAGTTAATTGCACAGCCACCTACAGATTTGACAGTTTATTTACTTAGCTTTAGCAACTTACACAAAGAATCATTAAACTGAGTGTCAGACAAATGCCTAAAGGCAGCCAAATCCCAATAGTCCATGGCTTGTCACAATGATGACATTTTGGACCGGTTATTATTGATTAATGCCTCAGCTTACAACTTTTATTTATGCCTTGCTGTTTACTTGAGCAGAATTTAAAACATCAGAAGAACGTTTACAGTTTGTGTGATATGAAGGATTAAACGACTAAAAAATGGAATCACTAAATGCTTTGTTTTTAGGCTTGGTTATTCTCTTTCTCCCAACTGTGAGATCGTACTTGATAAAGACATAAAATTTGGCAAAATGAGGCACAATAAATATAACCTCCCTGGCACATATCCAGCTTTAAAAGGCCATAACTCCTAAAATGTCTGATTTACACAAAACTTGGGACAGATATTCAACTGGACATGCTCTACAACTTGGACAGAAAATCCATCATGGCAGACATGGGAGGGGGTCCAATTGTCAGTTTGAATTATTTCTAAAACACATTTTTAACATTTCATCCTGCATTGTTGGCCTGATCCCCACCAAATATTGCAGGAACCATCTAACTAACTATTTGCATTGTCCATTTTTAGTTTTCATTTTTACATTTAACTTTACATTTTCAAATGACCATTTATCTTTTCTATTTCTCTTTTCATTTTAATTTTGATATTTCAAATTTTTACATTTTATTTTGGCATTATTATTCCTAGCAGCAGTTATGTAGGCTATTCCATTTTTAATCTATAAATTTCCATTTTAACTTTAGTCTTTTGATCCTCCATACAAGATAGTAAGATGTTAAACAAATACATTTCCCATTCAAAAGTAGTGGTGCCTAGGGTTTGGTTTTACTTCTTAAGCAAGGGATTTAAAAAAAGAAAAAGAATATCTTAGCAGTTGTTTTTGGTAGGATAAACCAAATTGACTCGCATTTTGCTGACGGATGTTGTTCATTTGTGAGCCCTGTGTGCCAGTGGGCTCTGAGCTTTCAGCTTCTCTGCCTCCCTGCTTTCTAGAAGCAGCAGCAGTGATGAGTCACTCAGTGTGTGAAACATGACGTCATCCGTGTCTTCCTCTTTTCCTCTGGGTCTCCAGGGCTCCTGACTGGAAGGCAGACCATGCTGCTGCACTGAGCCAGAGGGAGAGAGAAGAGAGAGGCGCTAGAGGAACGCTGAGGTGGTGGCTGGTCTGTTGGTGTCCCCCTTTCCTTTCTGTCTTGCTGGCTAGCTGGTGTCCATTCAGTTCACCTGATTGCTGTAAATATTTATATTTTCTTTTTCACATTTTTGTGTTGATCTGTCATATTGTTTTCTTAAATGTGTGTTCTGGAGTGAGTTTCCATCCATATTACGGAATTAAACCTTATTGCTATTGATTTTTTTTTTTTTTTTAGAACAAAATTGACCCTCTGAGCAATTGGTCTTCAAACTAATTATCAGGGCTGGAATTTAACAGGTGTAGGTATCCTTAAAACATATTGGAACCTAGGCCAGAAGATAATATTTTTCTCCATTTACTTGCAGTAGAGCAGAGATGGTTATAGTGTCTGTTAAGATATTTTTGACAAACTTAGCTGCAAACATAATTGAATCAAACCATGCCAAACGGCATCCCTTTTAATGTATTTACTGTATTCTTACACCTAAATAAAGTAGGCTACATAAAGTAAAATCAATGAAAGCACAAGTCAGACTGTTGGGTTTGCATTCTTGTGTCCATTTAAATCGGTTTTCAGTTCCCAGTGCGATATTGGCATAATTCAACATACTGTTAATGTTTCAAAATTGGCTGAAAAAGTTTTTTTCCCCCCATCAATGCTGAATCATCATTGCATATTTTGCATTGTGAAACACACAGAACATGGGACATTTAATGTTCTCTTTAAACCTGCACACATGCTTACATGTGTACATGTTATGCTGAGCAGCTTTTGTTCCATTAAATATTCACATTTGGAGTTGTTTGTATGTTAAACATTTGCTCGTTATGGTAGATTGGTGATCATTGCAGTAATGATAGAAATTGGTGGTGATGTGATTATTAAAATTGGTGCTTGTTACCATGGTATATAGAGAACTAGTGTAACGGCCCACCCATACTGTATATTATAACTATTAGCAGACGAGCTCTTACAAAAACAAGTCCTAATATGAAAGTAAAGCACATTATGGGTTTCTAATAACGTCTGCCCGCCTATGGTTCACTTTTACCTATTCTAACACATTACAGATTACTTGAAATAAGCAAACTACTTACCGTACGGTTCTAATTTTGAAATATGTCGTAGAAGGAGGTAATATTTATTCATTGGCTACTAGTACACAATTTTTAACTCACATTTTTTCAACAAAAACCTTATCACGAAGTATAAAGGTGATTTTCAACAAATTCTATTGCTTTGTTTTTGCTTTGTTTGCATTTCACCAAATAAATATGGCATTGTTTGTACAACTGTAGCATTTTATTCCTCTGTCTGTCTTCCAGCACCACCCCTGAGGCCCCGGCTAAGGCTTGCTATGGACTGCCCTGCCGTCCCTGCTGCAGCCCAACCCTGTACACCACTCTAGTGGGTTCCCAACCGCTTCCTGCTTGTGGTTCCTGTCTAGACTCACTGCACAGCGAGTCCACACTGATCTGATACGAACCACAGGTAGTCAGTGTAGTAGTGAGCATGTCTCTCAGACAAATGTGTGCTGTCCTTTGGTGCTCTAATCTTTCAGAGCCTACAATTTCCTCTCTTTTCTCTTACCCCTTTTCTCCAAGCCTCTCCTGGGTCCTCCACCCACCCCCCTCCCAACTCCCACCCTCTCCCCTCTCCTAAGAAGATGTCAGTGAGCCTGGCAACGGACATCCGGCAGGAGGTAGAGAGTGGGTCACTCATTGAGCCCTGCAGCCGAGGCAAGGCCTCCCCTCAACCGCAGGGCACCAAGGAGGGGACAGGAGAGGGCCCGGAGCCTGAGGACAGCTCCCCGCAGGATGCACAGGTGAGAGGGTGTAATAGCAATAGGTAATTTTGCTTATCTTGCTTGTGTTACTTTGTCACATCATTTGGTTGTTAATACTTACTTGTCATATACAAGGGTTACTGTAACATACAGTAAAATGTCAATTTTATCATGCAGAGACGGGCTCCTAACCACAGCCATGGCAGGAAAAGGGCCAAGGTAAGTGACTACTTCATCCTTGGTAGAAAATGCTGATATTTCTGAAAGTCATCTAACTAACTGCAGTCCTGCTTCCTGCTTCCCATTTTGTTGTGTAAGCTGACCTTCCATTATTGACGTTCTAATCCTCTTAACTACAGTCTTATAGGTTAGATGCCCCTCTTATTATAATTGGCTTATAACTATAATTCCTATGAGAGGGTTAAAGGTAGGTGTGGCAGTGAGTGACCTCTCTGAGGCCATGAAAGCCCAAAAGAGGATACACTTCATACCCTTAAGCCAGTAGATGTAGACTATAATCAGTTGCATTTGGTAGCTAAAATTATGTTTTGATCAATACATGATTTACAATTACATAAATTTTGGTTCAATAGAATTGCACCACTCACCTTTGTGATTTGGCAATCAATCCATATTTATCAATGGAGCTAAAAACTACTTCCTATATGATGAAGCCAGTTCAACCCTTGGGGTATCCATTGGTACTTTGCCCACACAGGTCTGCTTCCATGCTAGATTTCTTCCTGAAAATGAAATGAAAACAAATATTTTAGTATATTTGGAGGGGATAACATCAAAACTGGGACAGTAGTATTTTCTTAGTAGGTGGGGTTAGGTGCTGGCATCAGTACAATTTGGGTAGTTTCAAGCATACTGTGAATCACAGAAAAGCATGCTAAATTTTTCGAACAGTTTCCTGTGACTGTCTAAACTCCCTGTCACTTACTGTACTGACTTAAGACAGTACAAACACTAAGAATTATTTACATATACTATTTGACCCAAGTATGGAAAACATAAAGTAACATACTCAGAGATATTTAATTATTTTCAGGCTGTCATGTTCGTCTGTTACAGCCATCATCACTGTTCAGA
Organism: Hoplostethus atlanticus; assembly: GCA_034670405.1. NCBI lineage: Eukaryota > Metazoa > Chordata > Actinopteri > Trachichthyiformes > Trachichthyidae > Hoplostethus > Hoplostethus atlanticus. The sequence continues at coordinate 356,862 of JAXDDX010000259.1, forward strand.
TATCTTACTGTGAACATGAAGATGTGTATCTATCTTTTATACATATGAGTGCAACTTAAAAGATGGCACTGCAGAGGTTAGTAATGCTTGGATATGAGAGCTCAGCCCCATTACTGTGTGTATTTATAGGAGTGGCTTTCTCATGCCACGTCCTGTACTTGAGCTGCTCATAATGCCTTCCTGTAATTGGGATCAGATCAGAGATTCTCTTCTCTTTAGCCATGTGCACACACAGCATAGCACCATACATGAACTTGCACACACACCCATGCATCTGGCCGATGTCTTTGCAGCAAAACCTCTCTTGTCCTGACCTAATTTCTGTTGTGTGGATGCTCTCATCTACTCGTGCTACTGGATGGTGGAGATGCCAAGTGTGTCAGTGGCTTCCTCTTTAGAAGAAAACCCCACTATTACCACAATGATGCAATCTGTAAAGTTGTATCACCCTCAGTATGTGTCTTCCTCTAGGTTTTAGTCCGTACTCTGCCAAGGGACAGCGCCCTAATCAGCTACATTGTATCGATGTTCCCTGTGTTCTCCTGGTCTCCCTTTAGCTCCTCCCCCTTCCTCAGGGAACTGCATTATCACTCATTATTCAGGGTTTATGTAACCGTTGCACTCTAAGACGGATTCAGTTTCTGAGCACTTTTTTATGGTATCCGAAACATGAAGTAACTGCATATTTATGACGTCATGGAGTAAATGGAGATCTTCTCAAATATGGCTGAAATTAAGGGGAAAAAAGGACTGAAAATAAAGACTTATGTTCTCAGTGGACAAATCTTTTTTTATTATTTCATGTTGTCAACTCTAATATTGAGAGATACTACAATTGATTGTGTTTCAGTCTAATGCCAAGCTGAAGCTGGTACGGAGTCTGGCAGTATGTGAGGAGTCCTCTGGTCCATTCTGCAGTGATGGACCTCCAGAATCGGTAACAACTAATACATTCCTATATCCTATATAGATTTTAAAATCCTTAGTCAATACTGCAATCTTTGTTAATCTAGCTTGCATTTTGTTTGTTAAGCATTATTGATTCTCCACAACCCGTAGCTGCATGCAGACAACAAATGAACAGAATTGGAATACAAAATGTTATGTTATCTTTAGTAATAGCATTGGATTGTCGTTTTCCAGGATATCATCCAACTTCACATCAGCTGTCCATCAGACAAGGAAGAGGAGAAGTCCTCCAAGGACGAGTATGAGAATGAAGAGAAGGAAAAGAAGGACAAGACTCCAAGGAAGATGTTGTCACGTGGTAAGACTGCCATTTTGCCAATGCTGGTAGTATGCATTTTGTGGCATGTGGTCCCAGTTGTAATCAGACCCCTGATAAGTTTCTATGCCATAATCAACTTATTGTATACAAGACAAGACCACAAGCCCTGTTAAATATGTGAAGGGGAGTTGAATCCGTTTTTTTAATTTTTCTTCCACACAAAGATGATGAACGCTGATCACTGCATCAGTATAAGTGAAAATATCTTAAATGGTTGGTTTCATGAGTGATGCATCTAAATTTGATATCCACTGAATTATTACAACCAAAATCCAAGGATGTCAAAGTAATTTCTTAGAAAGGCAAAGGGATCCCTCTCTCTGTTCTCCATTCGTTCTCTCTCTCAGTCTCACTCTCACTCTCACTCACTCTCACTCACTCATTAGAATCTGAGAGCAGCAGAGATGAAATGGCTAGCCCGACTGTCTAGTGTGGCGGAAAATAGTGGAAAATGATCCCCCTGTGTTTGTGTGTGTGTATATGCGCGCGCGCGCACGTGCGTGTATGCATATAAAGACAACTACCTTGGAGCTAGCCAGTGTCGATGTTTATCTGGCCTGAACAACCTGGCATGCTGTTGCAGATGTGGTGAGGATATCATCTTAGGAGCTATGTTAAGCATCCTGAATTTAGTCTTTCTATCTATCTTGCACTCTATGACAATGTCTTAATCACTAGCTTGCTCTTCCCATCCAATTTCACAAATGCTAACTTTCTCCTCTTGGTTATTTTCGTTCTGTTTTTCTTTTCCTCTCTCCTTCAGACTCCAGTCAAGAGTACACAGACTCCACGGGCATCGATGTTCACGAGTTTTTGGTCAACACACTGAAAAACAATCCCAGGTATGAGACTGCCACCCAAAATTGATCCTGTCTCTGTAACTGTAAAAAAGACACTGACATATAAACTAGTGTGGCCGTTTGAGCTGATCCACCAGCTCTCATGCACCAAAGGGAACACAACACTGCCCATCCTCACTTTGGATGGATTGGAAAAGTATTTATTGCAATGCCTCTTGCCTTTGATCTTGGCTTGGTACTCTGTCTGCTCAATGATCTCTCTCCCCGTCTGTCTCTGACTCAACCCCACCCTTTCCCTCTCTCTCCGTTTGCCTCAACAGGGATCGAATGATGCTGCTCAAACTAGAACAAGATATCCTGGAGTTCATTAATGACGACAAGTGAGCCACATTCTTCACAACCACTCACTCGTATTTAAATTTAGCTCTTCTAAGTCCGTCCCTTTTTATTTATAGTCTGCTGTGGTAATGAGATAAATATGGCAAGTCGTAGTTGATGTTATAGAGCAAGTTTAGGCTGACAGTTCCCTCTTGTATTTAAACTACAAGGTATTTTTGGCTGAGACTCTGTGTCCCCCTGTTGCCGGGATGGTATCATTGCTTCACTGAAGAGTTAACAGTGTTGAAATCTATTTGAAATGGTTCTGGGATAAATCTCCTCGTGCACTGTGGAGCCAAATAAATTGTCCCAAAAAGTTCAGTTCTTGCTTGTCAAATACTTCACATTTCTTAGGATAACAAGGTGGCACGCCACATTGGAGGAGGAAATGAAATCAACATAATTGTAGTATTTACCACGGTACTTTCCAAATTACAAGAGATTGCAGTTTTGTATCTGAAGCAAGGGTGTTTCAGAAAGCCTTGTAAAACATCTATTTTGGTCTTGTGCAGAATCCCTGGACTACAAATCAAATTGCATGTTTTTTTCTCTCTCTGGATTTTACACATTATGACATTATGTAGCCTGTATGACATGTTTATGCCCACTATATGCACTCACAACTTGATCTTATACGCCCCCTGCAGTAACCAGTATAAGAAATTTCCTCAGATGACCTCGTATCACCGCATGCTGCTGCACCGCGTGGCTGCCTACTTTGGCATGGACCACAATGTGGACCAGACAGGCAAGGCCGTCATCATCAACAAGACAGGCAACACGCGCATGTGAGTAGCTCACTGGACAAGGTGTAATAGGCCCATTTCACAAATATGAGTAAAGCGTAGCTCAAGGTTGGTTAAAGTAGAGGAGCATTTAAACCTGTGTGTGTACAACCATATCAACTAATGGCATAAAGGTTTATATTCATTATTTAACAGGGTTGGGAGGTTAAGAGAACATGCTCATAAACCATAGTGGAAAAGTTTACTTTGTTGCAATTTCGCATTTAGTTTATTTCGGTTCACACTGCCCAATTACAACTAGCTCAGTTATTGGACAGAGTTTTGGTAACCTATCATCCTATGAGGTTAGAGATTTTGGCAGGAAGACTCAGTACAAATTTGATTCCAGTCCCTGTAACTTCAGCTAAGCATGGTTGGAGTTGTCTGTTGTCTGTAATTTACCTTCTCTGTTGTTCGTACCAGTTAAGAACACATGAAGAATTAAGTTATGGTAGGCTTCCCAAGCATGAGTAACCAGGAACAGACCACACCTCAGTTTGCTTGGAAACGTTGTTTTTGTTTTTTTCACCCTATCATCAGTCTTATTCAATTAACAAATCTGACAATGCTACCGTATCAAATATTAGCTAGATTAGCTTTATGCAACAGTTAATTTTAAATGTTTGTACAAAATCTGATTTAAGCCATTTGTCTATCCCTTTGCAATTACATCCATGTTGAAAGACACTTAATCTACTGTATGTTCTAGTGTTTAAAGAAAGGACCCGTTTACTGGTTTATGTATGCTAGCTGGTATGTTGTTATAGTAATGTGTTGATATTCGGTTTCTTCCTGCAGCCCAGAACAAAGGTTCTCTGAACACATCAAGGATGAGCGCAACATGGACTTCCAGAAGAAGTTCATCCTCAAGAGAGATGATGCCAGCATGGACAAGGATGATAATCAGGTACGCTGCACGTTGCGTGTTCAGATTCACATCAAATTCGCTGTCCATTCTTTTGATTAACACTGAATACTGTGTCGTACTGTCATCATAAACTTTGAATGCAAGTTTTTAAATGGTCCAAACATGTCCCACATCCCTCAAAATAATTGCCGAATTAACATACAGTGTTCACTATACAGACAGAGGCTGGAAGACTGGCATATTTTTTTCAGAAGTGTCATTAAAACAGATCATTACATTGCAAATACACTGTCCTCTGGTTTCCTGTATGCCAAATTGCTCTTGACTCATGTCATGACTCTTTGTCATGACTCAACTCTTTATACGTGGTACATCATGTTTATATGAATTGAATGTTTTCATTTACCTCTGAGTATTCTGCTTTGAAATTACATTTGATGTATTGTGTCGTATCGTTCAATTCTGTATTGTTATCGTTGTCCTGACTGGCAGATCCGTGTGCCGCTGCAGGATGGGCGGCGTAGCAAGTCCATTGAGGAGCGGGAGGAAGAATATCAGCGGGTACGAGACCGGATCTTTGCCCGAGAAGTAAGTGTAGGACATGGACAGGACAGCGAGCACTGGGAAGGACTGATAAACACAAGTTAACAAGCCACGTTCTGATCCATTAACGGTTTCCCCCTTCTCCCTTGACTAACTCATAACTCTGTATGGGTCAGAGGAAAGATAGGAGTGAGAAATAAGAATTCTCAGACACAGTATTTCTTTCTTAGAGAGGAATGAGGAGCATACGTCCCATTCACATACCCCAGTTTAGTCACATACCCCATTCTGTCATCTTTGAAAAGTTTTCAGATATTGATCTGCAAAGTTTTAGCATTGGGCACAAGTGCTTCTGGTTGGATGGATGAATGAAGCTATTCGTAATGTGCAGGTGTCTTTTTCTTTACAGTCCTCTCAAAATGGATACATCAACGACAACAGGTAAGATGATGCATCCTACTGGAGACTCTAATGTATGCACTTCATAAGACTGAGACGTCTTTGTTCCCTTTAAGGTTGTCTTGACAGAATCCAATTATAAAAGGTTAGGGGGCTATCCACTATCCAATAAAGATAGCAGTCTTAACAAAATATATTGATTCTCTGTACAGACCTAGGATCTATGACAGTAATCTAGCTCCTTTTGTAAGTTCTGACACACATTATCCTCTAGAAAAGGAGCATTTAAAAAAAACACCACAGTTGTTTCGTACTTGTTTATTTTGAGTTTAGGCAAATTATCAATATTTGTCATTTTGTTCTCCTTTGCCAGATTTAAGTAACTTGTAATGACAAAAGGTGTGCTATGGGTTTATGCTGAGATGGACTGTGGGGGACATAATGTCTGTGACAAAGATGTGTAGGTAGTGGAAAACCATTTTCTAGGAATAAAGGTTGGCTAACGCGGGCAGTTACAGTCACTACTCCCTCCCCAGGCACCCTGGCTGTTGAGGATGAAAGATTAGGAGACAATATGCTGAGAGGGAGGGAAAAGGGAAGCGTGGGCCTTTCAACAGTCAAAGTTTCTGCTTTGTGTGCATTTTTTTTCCCGGGGTAAAACTTCTGCACTATGCCTACCGCAACCCCCACCCCTCCTTTTCTCTCACCCACCTACCCCACCCACCCCAACACCCTCTCCTCTTCTCCAATCCAATCCTGTAACCGTAGCATTTTTCTCCTAATGTTAACCCCAACAGACTGTCCACTGAGGGCTACTCCTCTAGCTCTCAAAAGAGGAGGCAGATCTTTAGGTACTGGGGTGCTGCTGACTTTGACTTGTGTGTTGCCATGCCCATCTCTGAAAGTGGTTTGGTGGTGGTAGTGGTGACTTGACTTGTGGTGGTGTTATATCTTTGCTTGGCGTAGTTGGCTGATTGATGGCTATTCCAGCACTGCACTGTGGGGCTTCCCATGGCCCATGCATGGCTGCTTTGTGGTTTACCTGGGGACTGATTGACCTACTTACCCTTCCACCCCGTCCACCATCACTACATTCTTATATGCAGAAACTGCATTGCTTCCACAGTAATTTGTTTTGTGGTTGATTTGGTCGTCTGGGTTTTGTAAACATGTCACCTGTTCCATAGTAGTACATACTAATGTAAGCATTACCTATAGTGATTTTGATATCCTTACAGTTTAAATAACAGAAAAAGACCACAAGGAAAATATTGCATTTTGTGAAGAATGTTTTGTTTCTTTGTAGGCTTATGCTGTTCATATTATTGAGTTACTTTTGTATCTTTGTTTTGAAAGCAAAAAGTTAAGTGTAAGTGATAGAAGAATTCAAAACTGTAAGTTGTTTTTTCATTCATTCAATTCTGTTTCATTAATTAAAATGTTTTTTCATTCAATTCTATTCTTTCATTTAATACTTTTTTTTTTTTTTTTTTTTGGTTTTGGTGTGGGTGTGTGTTGAAGAGAGCGGTTCGTGGTGAGGCTGCGCTATTACAGATGATTGACAGGTCAATCACATTGCTTCTCCACGGTTTAGGATGGCTGAATGTGTTGCTGAGCCACAAGAAAAGAGTTACAGATCAAGAGAGAGCAGCCTGTACACAACAAGGATGCCACAGAGGCAGATTTGGAAAGCTACACCTACAGTATATTCTATTTAGATTACTACACTGGGTTTAAAATGTTCTCATGATTGTACCCTACATCACAATTTGATTGGGGTATGAAAGTACACATTTACTCAAAGAAGCTATCGTCATAAGATAATGGAGAATGTTTTTGCAAGTAATCAGTCTATTTTATATTTGCTGTCATGGCTCAGCAGCTCGTTCAGTGGAGAAGTGATGTGATCAACATGTCATTCACCTGTCATAGTGCACCCTGACCACGCCTCTCTCTTCTACACCTCACCCACGTCAAAACAGGGCCAAAAATATTTGAATGAATGGATATGAATGAAAAAAAGATTTGAATCAATAAAAAAAATCCTCATATTTCACAAACGTTTTCACTTCCAACATTAAGATAAGTAAATCCATACCACATATCAATTAATGAGTGCAACACCATATTATGTTGTTTTTTTTCCTTTCTTTCATTGTGTAAAAGTACATAATATACTTTCTATTGTTGGCCATGGGTACATACTTAGCCTCCTTTATGCTCTGCATGTACAGTAGATTCTTTAAGTTACGCTATTAGCTGTAACAAATACTATTTATATTTATTCATTTGTATGCAGATCTAAGACTTAGTTTTTGTTTTAAATTGATAACCACTTTTACCCCCTTGTAATTGGTTTTGCTTGAATAGATTTCAGTTTCATCAGAGGCACTTCTTTTGAGATCTAGGGTTTCATCTAGTCAAAACAAAAGTCTTCATACTGATTGTTCTGTGAGCAGCACAGGCTTTATAATGCTGTATTGAACAACTAATCTACTTGAACATCTCTTTTCCAGTTTTGTTTATCAAGACAAACAAGCAAGTCCAAGGACTGAGACTTATAAATAATATGTAATCTAAAACTTATCAAATAACTGCATATTGTACATAGTTTATAGCTGTAGTCTTCGAATACATATGGCATAAACAGTATGTTTTTATGTTCTGGCTTGTTATTTTAGCCATTTCACATTTCAAACATGTACATGATACCTGATGCCCAGCATCCATATATAGTGTTTTAGTTTCCAGAATATATGCTAGTTAAATCTAAGAATACCATAAAACCACAGGCTTCACTTAAATAAACCAAAACAAGAAGCTTTTTAAACACATGGGAAAAACAATGAGACCTTAGCGAGACAAGCGTTGATTGATCTATCTAATAAAGACAGAAGCAGAAGCACAGAAGAACAATAACAGCCTGGCCTCCCCGGTGTATGTGATGGAGAGATGCTGTCGTGAGAATACAGGGGAGATGGAATATCATGTGATGAACAGCAGAATCCCGCCTCCTCCTCCCCCTCTCCCTGCTCTCATCTTTGTCTGCAGAGCGAAGCGAACAAGTGTGCACCGTGCGAGGAAGCGGCAGAGCACCCGCCCTTCCTTAAAATAGGCTGTGCAGAGAGAGGGCTTAAAATAGGTCCTCCATTAATTACAGCCTCTCTGAAATATTTATCAACTGCTGCCACCTTCAAACACCGCTCACTATCGCTAGCGTTTTACAGCGCTTACCACCGCCCTGTTCTCATTCTCCAGGATCATCATATCTGTTTTTAAATCACTTTCCATCTTGTTCGCTACCTGAACCTACTCTGTTCATCTCCCTCTTCCACCCAGTTCTCAGAGGATGCAGGAAGAACTGTTTACAGCTGACGCAGCTGTTTTGCCTCTGCTGTCTTTAATGCAGTTTTAGTTCTCTATTGGTCTACAAGGCTTGTTATCCACATTAAATTAAATGCCACACTACAGTATGTATTATAAGTGGTATATATCTTTTCATTAAATTGCATACTTGTTGTAATTTGTATTAATACAGGGGTTATATGGGCTCTGTGAGCACCATAGCACCATCATTATCCTATCATCTTTAATTGGAGCAGTAATATTCTTAATGCCGATATGTCATTGGGAAACCTATCCATGGCCTGTGATGGAGGGGTTTCCCAGAATGATGGTAACGCTTACAGTCTGATTATTGGTTTTCTTGGCAGTTGCCCTCATCCAGGGTGACAGCATCACAACAACACGCCACAAAGGCAATGAGTGTGCATGCAGCAATATAGTTAAAATTGAACCAACGCTAGCGAGTGGTTATTTAGTGTAGTAGTGTAGTAGTAGTGCATAGTAGTGTTTGTGTACATCTGGTCTTAATGTACAGGGAGGTGTGTGTATATTCTGTGTGCATGTGTTTTTTGTATGTCTATATGAACTGTATAACACGTATGTAAGTACTAATTTTGTAAAGTCCCTTATGTGAATGTGTCCAGTTTTGGGATGGCCTGTGTGTTAGCCTCATGGACTCGTGTCTCATTCGGTGTCACTCTAATGTCTTCTTTCACCCTGGTGTTGATTGTCTGGAGTATCTATTCTCTGCATGTGTGTTTTGTTCTGTGGATGGGTGACTGGTTGTATGTGTATGGTGGGGATAATGGTGTGGTGGTTTGTTGCCTGTTTTTGTGGTTTCACTCAACCAGCCAACATGCATCTGTGTTGAATGCCCCATCCTAAAGCCTGTCACACTGTGCGTCCTCTCTACTTGTTGCTGACCATACTGTGCCCCTCTGCCTCTCCCCCTTCTATCCTTCTCTCCTTTATGCTGTCCCTCTTCTTTTTTGCCTCCACCTACAATCTTCTCTGCTTCCAATTCTCTCTTCTGTGCCCCCCCCCACTGTTTCTTTCCACCTATACCCACTCCTACCTTGTAAACACATTATCTCCTCTCACCTCTCTTACTCACTGCCCTTCAACTGTGCTCTCCCTTTTATAAACACATTTTCCCCTTTCTGCCTCTTAACTCCTCTCCTTGCTTTAACTGTCTGTTACTTCACCTCCCCTTCACCCCTTTCCTACCTCTCCCCCCTTTTTAATCCCCTTCACTTCACCCCTTTCTTTCCTTCTCCTTCTCCCCCTGCTCTCTCCTCTCTCAGGGGGAACCGTGAGAGCTCCAGCCGGGCATCCAGCAGCCGTCAGAGCAGCACGGACAGCGACATGAAGTGCCTGGAGCCCCGGCCCTGGAGCAGCACCGACTCGGACAGCTCCAACCGCACCCTGCGGCCGCCTGTCACTAAGGCCAGCAGCTTCTCCGGTATCTCCATCCTCACCAGAGGGGACAGCCTGGGCAGCAGCAAAGGGTCACAGGGCAGCTGCAGAGGCTCTCGCTCCGGTAAGGACTGGAGGGGAAAGTTGAAGAGGTAGAGAGAAAGAGAAACACTTAAGTCTCTCTAGGCTAATGAAGTTAGCATTAGCTAACTTGCTACTGCAACATTAGCTGACTACTATACCCTAAGGATGTGGAAAAAGTCTGTTTTTTCATGGTTGACTAGTCGGTGGGTGGTCTGAACGACAAATCGACTAGTCCGGGTAATCGCTGTATTGGGCTATTGGGCAGAATAACTTAAAAATATATAAAAACTATAATATATTAACCATAAAAGACAAGAAAACAAGCATGAACTGTGCATTTTTACTTTTTTAAGTCAATTTAAAAGAATGCTACATGTGGTAAGGCAGAAGCCACTCAACTGCTACCAATATCACGCGCCCTGTGAAGAGGTGGGCCTTTAGCGTTATACACCAAGGTGATAGTTAATGGGTGGGTTTCCCGAGTGGTGTCGTAGAGCTAAGAATATGTTGAAGTAGCTCTTCAAGACATTCGTTCATTTCACAAGTGTTCCCCAAAACCATTCGTAACTCAAGTAGTACGTGAAATCTTTCGTTCATTCATGACATTCTGGCACCAGTCGTGAAGCCAAGGTCCAAGACTACAGACAGCAGTCTTCCCTAAACTATTCATTTAAATAAGCTTCACTCCACAACATTCAAAAATGCACCCAAATAATGATGCTATAATCTTAGCTAAGGCTTGAGCGCACGCGAGTGAGCAAAAAAAGTACAAAAACATATTATAATAATAATAATAAAAATAATAATACAAACGTTGTCACAGCTCACAAACGACTTGTTGACTAGTGAACTGTTTTGGCACATCCCTACTATATTCCCATCTGAGTAAGCAAGTACAACATACAGCTAATTACAAATTGGGTTACCTACACACATGTTGTGAAGGCTTTGTTTCAAATGGCACGTGTGGCATAGGTGCAATGAATTATGGTAGTTCACTACATACATGCCAAGAAAGTATTCAAAAATCAGTTTGGTATACTTTTGTGTGATGGACAACTTCGCTGAAATTCCCTGTAGGTTAAAATAAACACCGCCTGTCAGCCTGTTTCAAGAATGTTAACTTGAGTTTGCCCTCTAGTGGTCCAAAAGACACATTATTGTCAAATAGGGGGTGATACAATAATGTTCACAGAGACCTAAATAATACCCTACACTACTTTCCTCTCTGACCGATGACCAAATTAAATCTTTTGAAGTTTCATTTCTGCTTTGAAAAGAAATGATGAAACATTGAAAAGTTCCCTATGATAAATAACTTCTTCCTGTGTGTGTGTGTGTGTGTGTGTGTGTGTGTGTGTGTGTGTGTGTGTGTGCTGTTTCTCCACATCTCTAGGCCTGCCCCTAGTTAGTCCTGATGTGTGTCCCCAAGCCCCCCAGTCCAGCCGTAGCCTGCTTCCCTGCCCGTCTCAGCAGCCCCAGCCACAGCAGCCTCAGCCCCAGCCCCCGCCTCAGACCGCCCTGCTGCCCACCCCACAGCAACACCCCATGGGCAACCACATGATGGCTCAGGTAAGTACCTCATATAGCCATGTTTCTTTCAAACAGGCCATGCTGTACAAGTTACATTTCATGTACAAGCTACATCATTTAGAGTAGATGGGAAATTTTACGAACTGCATCTTTTTCATGATTTTATTATAGGCTGCTACGGTAACCCCATTCATTTTGTTTGAGTTGCCAATCCCTGTCCCTTTTTCGAGCCAACGTTGCCCGTCTTTATTCTCTCAATATGTTTCACCTCTGTAATGAATGAGGTGGTCAAGAGGACGTAGTGAGTAATTCTACATCCACACTCCTCCTCTGACAGGAATGATTAATACATTTAGATTGTGTCCTGGGGTTGAATCAGGCCATATGTGAGAACAAGGTACTCTGAATGACAACTTGTAAAAGACATCTGATGGACATTATTTCCTCCCAGTTAGCAGCAATTTCATTTGCTTTTTTTTTTTTTTTTACACATAGTTTTAGTTCAAAGTATATTGGAGCTAATTATCTTCTTCCATAACTACCCATTTGTTCATTAACAACTTTCCCTCTGTGTTCTAACCCACATCTTTCCTGTGTCTTTATTGCTCTATTTCTTTCTAACTATCTGGCTCTCTAACCCTCTTTCTCACTGGCTTGGTCCCCCCTCTCTCTTTCTCTTCTCCGCCTTATTTTTCCTCCCTCTATCTGGTGGTGTGTGTGTAGCCGGTGGCGTCACTGCAGCCCACTCAGCCTGTCTCCTACTCCAGCCCTTCCTGCCCCCAGGTCCTCCTGCCCGTCTCTCCTCCCCAGCAGTACACAATGGTACTGGTGCCTCTTAAAGCTTCTTAATTTACCTATTGCCCCTTGCAATAGTAACCTAGGCTGGCCCCGATGCCATTTACACCCTCACACTTAGCATTCAGTTAGACTGTGCTATATTGTACTGGTGGCTCTTGCACTCTCATAGTCTGTCCTCATTTATTGTAGCTGGGCAATACATTTGGGCACTGACAACTCGGATGGACTGAAACCATCACATTATTTTCTCAAATACATCCTGTTGAGGGGGCAAATGGTTTTAAATCTTTGGGTTTGAAAGAAAATCCAGTTCTTTAATTGAGTGAATTGACTCCAAACCCGATGCTCATATCTCTCCTTCCCTTACACTGTCACTGCACTATGGCCTTGGTGGTCTCTCTCATAGCATGTACCCTCAATTAAACCTTACACTATGGCCTGAAAACAATCAACAGCTGCTGTGATGTAAGGACAAGCCACAAACAGGCCTCCAACCCATTTAGGCTCATGACCAATATTGCTCAAAGTGACTGTCATTGTACATGGCATAACAAAGCAACAACTTAGCATCCTCTTCATTTCCGCTACAGTAACTTTCACACCAACTTCCTACTAATCCTTTCTGTTAGTTAAGAATCACGCTTCACATTAAGTGCTTTATAGATAGCAACAGCTGCTAATGTTTCAAACAGAGCACTCACTCAGTATACCGGTTGTCTAAATCAGTCAAAATGTAATTTATCTAGCACATTTCATATACAGTGCTGTACAATCTGGATTTCATTATAATGTTAATTTCCTACTTGTATTTAGTTACAGTGTAATTGTGATCTAAACTTGCCAGTAACATTATTCCTATCCCTCCAAGGGAGAAGAGCTAGCGCCCCAGTTCGGCCAGATGACGCTGAGTCGGCAGGGCTCCAGTGAGAACCCGGAGCCTCCCCCCATGTACCAGCCCCCTCCCACCGTGCTGTCCCAGCACCCCCCACCCCAGACGGGCTACATCATGGCCACCACAGGCCAACCTATGGCCCCTCCATCTGGTTATCAGCCCACCACCGGACACCCCCATCCTCCACCCCCCTCCACCTCCTCCGTCCCAGCCTGTCATGCAGGCCCCACCGCCACCACAGGGCTACATGCAGCCCCCTCCACCCCAACAGGTAAGGGACTCTCCACAGGACACACGCTTTAAAGAGCTAGGTCAAATAGTTCATTTTTGTTTTAACCAGCTTGCAGTACCAGATGGCATGGGTTTACCTAAACAATATTGGTGTGTCAGACAGTACAGAGTAAATTATTCAGCACAACAAAGGTGTACTAAATGCTGAAATACTTGACACATTGTGAATACTGTGATATAATGCTTTTTCTCAGATTACCGGCTATATTTCCACATGTCAATAATGATATCAAAATACCCACTACTGATGATGCTGCTGTTTTTACAATGCATTGTATTAGTAAACAGCACTGCCAGTAAACAAATGTCTGTCACAGATTAATTTGTGTCACTGTTATAATACAATCTGCATTCAGTTGGGATCTTAACTTCACATGGGCTTAATACCAGTACTGGTAGTGATATAATATAATTATCCTCAAAATTTGGAAAATATAATAGTAAATCTATGCCATATCGCCCACCCCTACCCCACCGCAATTTTGCAGTAACCTTTAGGAGTCCCTGCCTGCTTTTTAAGTAATGCAATAGGTGTGTGTGTGTGTGTGTGTGTGTGTGTGTGTGCCCAGTAATGATGGTGGCGTGACCACAATGATCATAGAAGTGGCTCAGATACAGTTGCACCGCGGTCAACAGGGGTGATTGACGTTTGGAAAAGATTCCGTTTGTCTCGTGTGATGGTAGGCAAAATGTTTGCATAGCGTAAACCTTCAGTCATTTCAAACACACTGTAGACACCATCTTGATTCATATCAGAGTGTTCAGATGAGCGCAGCTGTGGAGGGTTATGTTCTTAACACCTCATATCATAGAGTGTTAATGTAAAGCTTTGCTTATGAAACTGAAGCAAGGGTACACACTGTGATCATCACTGCACCGTGTTAAGGGCCAAATCCACGGAGATGAAACTTTATTTCTACCATGCGTGCATCACTCAGACATAGTGGTGAGTGATACAACCAACCTATATAGTTATTTCCTAAAGAAGTGCTCAGGAGAACATACTGAAAGCTTAGAATTGTGTGGTTCAACATCTTGTTTGAGTAAATCCTTAAAAAGAGCCAAAGCAACCGACCTATGACCGACTGATGGTGCCTTCAATGTCTGATGTTGCTGTCTGAAATATCATAATTACGACATTACGAATTAGGAACGACCCAACAAAGTGGTAAATAAAACGAGGAAGGTGAGAATTGTTTTATTGTTTACCTTTCTATGTAAATAATTAGTATTGTAAATGTATGTGTCATTCATGTTTGTTGACAAGCTTTATTTATTAATTTATGATTTTAATATAAATTAAAGAACCAGTTCAACCCAAAATGATTTTTTTTATTTTATACACACCTCATCCGTGTTACTACCCAGCGCATAAAGTTGGCTCCCGTAGTTCAGGCTCACCCTTCTCCTAAACAGTTGAAGTGAATGGTGCCGTGGTTGTTTAGAGTCCCACAATGGGCGTAACATGACCACCAAATTCCACCACTGTACTTGGAATGCCGCAAGAAAATAGAAGGCCAACTTAAAGATAGACACTGTTTTGTCATACTTCAGAGCCCTATTTGAGACTTACTATTAATTCATGATTGTAACTTGGGTAATGCTTGTTTACCTTTTGAACCTAGAATTCAGTTTTTGTTAAAGGAATAGTTCACCCCAAAATGGAGTTAGCTCCCGTAGTTCCAACTCAGCCTTTTCCCAAACTATTGAAGTTAACAAAGCCATCTTTTTATAGCTAGAAAAGAATAACATTTTTACCTCCATTATATCCTGTATTTTCTTTACTGTCAATGCTTTGTTGTGGAACACCCAGTCAACAGTCACACACACCCTACAGTAGCAAGCAGAGTCCTCCACCAGAGCACTTTAGGGTCTGCCATGTGTCCTGTTGGCCAAGGCATAAATCAGGTTACTGGGCTATAGTAGGTTTGAATCTAGCCTAGGACTTTAGCCCCCTCCCATCATTCCTTTCTCCGCCAACTGAAACTATCCAGTGACGCAGAAATGCCGGGAAAATAATCTTAACAAACAAAACTCACGTTTTTGAAAGCTGGAAACGTTCAGACTTTCTTCTGTGAACTTGTAGCTGGTGAACCAGCTCTTGGACTGAGTGAGACGTGTGACATGTCAATGGTGTGATTCCTGTGAAGTAGCAGGGTTCACCCAGTGGGGAGCCTCGTCTTCTCACTCAGACGCATCACCTTCACAAGCCCGGTCTCAGTCAGTCAGCTCGCCTGTCACATTCTTCCGCTTACAGAGGCGGTGGCAATAATGAGTTATCTCGCTCTTTCTCTCGCTCACACATTCTCTTCCTTTCCCTCCCTCTGGCTCTTGCTTGAATCCATAAAATATTTATTAGAATTCATTCCTGGAGAGGAGTAAACTGAATTGATGACAAATTAGGCCCTGTCATATAGCTTTGCAGCCAAGTTGTAGATGGAAAGAGTCTGCAAGAGTGTTTTTAGTCTAGTTTAGTCACATCAATTTTCTTTTGCGAGTTAGTAACAGTGGCATTTTGTTGCGATGGCAATTTAGGGTCAGCAATGTCCCCTTAAAGCTGCTGTTCCACTAGAGCATGCCCTTCTTGCACAAGTCACTAGTACATTTGAGCCTAGAGCCACAGTCTATATCGCTTTTATATTTCTTTTTCATCAACTCGTGACTTTATGTAATCAAATAATATATCCCTTTGTAACTTTGGACCATGTTGCAGTGCATATGTTGCAGAGCTTGCAAATAGTTCTTGTTTTGACGTGTCACTGTATGGTAAAAAGGCCATTTGTGTTCTATATCTCATCCAATTTGCTGTGTTTTTTTACACCTCTCCATCCCTGTATTCTGATACGCAGTCTGATATTTTGTAGTTTAAAGCTCTCATTGTCTCCTTGTGCCATTTGTCACCCTCTACACCTCTCTATATCCTCTTTGTCCTTGATATTCTTACTTGTATGAACAGTATTGCCTGGGAAATGAAGATGCACAGTGTTGTTTGGTGTGTGGGTGGTCGACAATGTAACAGGAGTGCAAGTATTGACACCCCTGCAGCCTCTAGATGGGCTGAATGTTGTCATGTATGCAGATGAAAGTGGAGGCAGCTATCGATCCTCCTAACTTTTCACTTCCTCTTTGTGTGTCGGGAAGTTGGTGGGGTGAGTGTCTAGATTTAGCCCCTAACTGGTAACTAAAGGGAATAAGCCCTGACACTTTTGTACCTACATAACCACTGTGCACCGTGTTCAGTCGATACTCTTTCCCCTGAACAATCTCATTGTTTGTTTGCCTCGTTGCTGCACACTAACGAGGAAGCAAAGGCTGCAATTCTCTCGGTGTAGTGCTAAACCACCAATGTGTTCGACTGATCCATGATAGTGAAGCCCTAACGGCTGTAACTGGCTTATAAAGCAGACCCCTGTTGAATAAAATGTATAGTTGTGGTCCTCAGTTCTGATTGGCTGAGTCACATTCGAAACTAAAATATTTACGCGCGCCTGTGACAGCATAACTGTTAATTTTAACTAATAATGGCAAGAAATATATTGCTTGGCAGAAGAAAATCCACTTCATATCATGCCTCACACCTCAGATGTGTAAAATCGCTGAAAAGCACAGTCTCTCATGGCGTATTGCTTTACTGACCATCTAATTCAGTGTGATTTACCAACAGTTACTCTTCACTTCTTGATTCTCTATTTCAAGGTGTTGTCTTATCCTCTAAAGTAACTCTCCTCTCCCTTTTTTCTTAATTCTCTCTCCAGATACAGGTGTCATACTACCCCCCTGGTCAGTACCCCAGCTCGGGCCAGCAGTACCGTGTGGCCCAACCCATGTCCCACCAGGTGTCTTACGCTGCCCAGCGCACACAGCCCATGCCTCAGCCCACACAGCAGTCAGGTTTGTATATTCTGCCACACTGTAGTGGACTGTAGACCCTACCAGGTTTTAGATGGATGGATGGATAGATGCATAGATCAGTGATCCTGTAGTACTTTCTGTGGGTGGGGATCATTTTGATTCAGAGACCCTGGCTTGCTCCTTGGCCTATTCCAGGATTAGCTCCAGTAGCTATTGCAGTTTAAGAATGTTTCATTGTATTTACATTTTCTAGCTGTGGGGGCAATTTTCCAACTGTCTCAGTTAGGAGCCTGTTAGGAGTCCTTAATCCTGCAATGTAAATCTTTATTTTGGATCATGTATTGCGGCATATTCTACCATTCTTCTTTACACTATGTAACGATGATAGATAGAATATGTCTACTGTATTTTATTGTATTATATTGCAAAGAAAACTGATAAATCACATTGTCTATGTTTTTGTTAAGTATACCAGGATTTTGGGCTAGCATTGTTTGGCCAAGTCAAATATGTTTGGCCCAAAATAGACCTCTCTCCTTTCTTGGAAAACCCTGGAAGTTATCCTTCCACCTTTTTTCATTAGGGACTTGTGAAGGTTGACTCTTTGTGTTGTTTATACAGTAAGTGACAGATACACATTGTTGACTAGCTGAATGGACTCTGTCACATAGTCGAGGCCTGCCAAATGGATTCTGAACGGCCTGGCCATCAGTCCGTGTCTGCTGTCTGGTCTGAAACATACGCTTTGTGATGGTGAAGATTTATATTGGCAGCAAAACGGAAGTTTGTGAACTAAGACCCTTTTGGATAATAAAATGCATTGCTACACCTCATTTCTTCGAAATGTTACTGATTAAACGTAACGATCGGTGTGAAGTCCATTTGGTGTCTGAATAGCTCTACAAATGCTTTTATATTATGGCAGCATCATTTTTTTGTGAAAAGCTGTATTTAAACCTCTTAAAGTTCATATAAAGTGAAATATAAGTATATATAAATGCTTATAGTTGCCAAAATGAATATGTAGTGTTTTTCTTGGCAGGAGAAATGCAGGCAGTATGCGGGTGTCCATTCATCCACCACCTAAGTAATTCATTTTAGCTGTTGAGGAAGGACTACACATTGCATGTTTCATAACAGTTATATATATATATATATATATATATATGTTAGGCCGTTAATCTTTTGGGCTGTGTTTATAAAAGACTTCATGAATTAATTCATTTTTACATAAATACAATTTCAAGACATTGCAAACATTCAGTGAATTGTCAAGATTCAAGATTCAAGATTCAAGAAGTTTAATTGTCACATACACACACGAGGTGTGTAGTGAAATGCAAAGTGGCCATGCTCAGCAGAAATGTGCAAAATAACAGGTTCACACTATTTACAATAACCAACACAATATTTACAATGTCACAGTTTTTTAAGAGCTCTATATAAAAAACAACACAATATTTACAATAAGAGCACTTTATAAAAAAATATAGTAAAAAAAGGGAAAAATTGTATGTATAATATAATATAAATTATAATATAATATAAATTATGTGTAGTCTTTACCTAAGTGTGTGTGTGTGTGTGTGCATAAGAGGGGCAGTGTGTGGGTCTTGGTGGGGGCCCTGGTGAGGTCAGAGTTCACAGTCCTGATGGCCTGAGGAAAGAAACTCCGTCTCAGTCTCTCTGTTTTGGCAGCGTGACTACGGAGGCGCTTGCCTGACCGCAGCAGCTGAAACAGTCCGTTGTTGGGGTGGTGAGGATCCTTCATGATCCTGCAGGCTCTGGTTCTGCACCTCCTGGTCAATGTCATGTATTGCGGCATATTCTACCATTCTTCTTTACACTATGTAACGATGATAGATAGAATATGTCTACTGTATTTTATTGTATTATTGCATTGTTTGGCCAAGTCAAATATGTTTGGCCCAAAATAGACCTCTCTCCTTTCTTGGAAAACCCTGGAAGTTATCCTTCCACCTTTTTTCATTAGGGACTTGTGAAGGTTGACTCTTTGTGTTGTTTATACAGTAAGTGACAGATACACATTGTTGACTAGCTGAATGGACTCTGTCACATAGTCGAGGCCTGCCAAATGGATTCTGAACGGCCTGGCCATCAGTCCGTGTCTGCTGTCTGGTCTGAAACATACGCTTTGTGATGGTGAAGATTTATATTGGCAGCAAAACGGCAGTTTGTGAACTAAGACCCTTTTGGATAATAAAATGCATTGCTACACCTCATTTCTTCGAAATGTTACTGATTAAACGTAACGATCGGTGTGAAGTCCATTTGGTGTCTGAATAGCTCTACAAATGCTTTTATATTATGGCAGCATCATTTTTTTGTGAAAAGCTGTATTTAAACCTCTTAAAGTTCATATAAAGTGAAATATAAGTATATATAAATGCTTATAGTTGCCAAAATGAATATGTAGTGTTTTTCTTGGCAGGAGAAATGCAGGCAGTGTGCGGGTGTCCATTCATCCACCACCTAAGTAATTAATTTTAGCTGTTGAGGAAGGACTACACATTGCATGTTTCATAACAGTTATATATATATATATATGTTAGGCCGTTAATCTTTTGGGCTGTGTTTATAAAAGACTTCATGAATTAATTCATTTTTACATAAATACAATTTCAAGACATTGCAAACATTCAGTGAATTGTCAATGTCAGCAATGCCCACAGGTCTCCACATAATACGCATTCAATATTCACCTTCCTCTTTCTCTCTCACCCTACCCTAGTCTAACTCTTCTCCAACTCCATCAGGTCTCCAGACCATGATGCCCAGCCAGCAGCCTAGCTACCAGGGGATGATGGGGGTGCAGCAGCCCCAAAACCCTGGTCTGCTCAGTTCCCAGAGGGCAGCCATGGGAGGACAGATGCAAAGCATGATGGTTCAGTACCCACAGATGCCCTCATATCAGGTACAGAACTTGGTGTGAAAGCAATTTCACACTCCCCGCCGGTCATTCGTCACTCATGCTGGCATCATAGAATCCATGATAGATTCAGCATTGTGTTTTGTAGCTCAACAAACATGTTTGACATGTTTTACATTTGATTTGTAAGCCTTGGCAGCACTCAGATACTCAGTCCCCCTTTCTCCTTATCCAGGTGCCAGTGGGAAATGAGTCTCAGCAGGTGCAGCAGCAGTACCAGCAGCAGGTGATGGTGCCAGTCAGCCAGTCTGTCCAGGGGCCCATGCCTGTCTACTACAGTGTCATCACTCCCACACAGCAGAACAGCACAAGGTAGAGTATCAAAGCACAGTAGTGGATTGAAGCCCTGGAGTTAGAAGCAAGAGAACCATAACCTGATGTTTTATAACCTACCCATAGCCTTGATTTGCTCCAGGATTACCCATAATAGACTAACATTGTTGATCAATGAATGTTTATCTGAAGGTTTGTATTTAACTAGTGCTATTTGCTGTAAACAGTCTCAAGTTATCTTCCTGTATTTTGGTTTTCTCTGAGTGCATCTGCATTCCTTCCGCTAACTTAGCTGCTAAAGAAAACCATTAACATTGTAATTTAAGCTCAGCAGAGCGTAGCCATGTATGGGTGTGATACTCTTACACATGACTGCCAAACACCATTTTCATTGTGTTCGTGTTTTTTTTCTCCCTCTCTCTGAATGTGTGTGACTCCTTGTTATATCAATTGCTTATCAATTTCCTTTTTAATTCTCTCGGCAATGTCTGTGTGCGTGCACCTTATGGCATGTGCGTCCCTGAATTCCTTTTCACCATCTGTGTGTGTCTTCCTCTGTTTGTGTTTGTCTTCCAGTCCGTCAGTAGGTTACCTGCAGCCCCCCAGCTCTGAGCAGTATCAGATCACACAGTCCCCGTCCCCCTGCAGCCCTCAGCAGTTGCAGCAGCAATATTCAGGTGAGACGTGGTGCACAGAGGTGGCGTAGTGGTGAAGCCTCAGGAGCACACATGATTTCCCTGGCAATTGAATTTAAATTTTCTTCTGACGACCTAAATTATATTGAGCAACATTTAATGAATTTCTCTTTATTTTATTTAGAATCAATCTTTTTTTTTTAAATTTAGAATCCCTGCTTGTCTGGACTTGAACCCCTCCAGCACCCTCTCTCTTGCTTTCCCTACTTTGTATTTCTCTCAGCCTTCAGCTCAATTTGTTTGCTGTTGAATAAAATCAAAGTGATCAGACTGGCCAGATGTACATGTACTAGAACAAGCCCAAACAATGAAAGGAGACACTCTGTCTTGCATAAATCAGGTGAAAGGTTTCCAGGGAAAAGGTTAGACAGAGGTAGACAGGGTTTACATTTTGAACCTCAAAATCAGTGTCCTTTTAGAAAAGGTAATGTTTAAAGAAAACCTAAACTTGTGTACTCTGTTGGCCTTAAATTGATGATGTGAACAGCTAACAAAATAATGGTCACTCTAACCTTTCGACATCTTATTTCTCTTGTTTTGTATCATGTACTGACTGACTCACCCTAGCTGTTTGCCAAGCCAACTTACAGAGTTTTTCCAAACGACCTGCGGGGCTCATTGCCTGACTGCTGTCACACTTAGGGGCATTTTGTACAAGTTGGCTTCTTAGACTGTGACCACCCATTTACTGATAACTCTACAGGTGATAATCATGATGACCATCATGGTCAATTAAAACACTTAATCAATTATTAATCTCCACGATCCTGTGGAAAAGGAAAGTCATTCGTAGGTACGCCTTAACATTGCATTGACAATTGAGTTTCCTGTGTGTTACTGAGGCACTGTACAGTAGAGGCATTCCCAGCATTTGGCGAAAACTATCTGCTGTTTAGTTTTTTGTCTAGCTGGGCTTGAGCCGTGCAACATGTGCCTTTCTTCGACACAAATGTTTTCATAGAATACTACTTTTGAAGGTGCATTAAATAAGACTTTACTGCCCTCCCTACAGCATAAAATGACTATAATATATCTGCAGGGGTTTGATAGGGTTGTTGACTAAATGATTACCGTCCCCAGATGCTGAGACTTCTGGCTTTCAAAAAGTCACTTTCCGGCCCATACTCTGTTTTGGAAACAAACTCTCCCCCTTGCAGAAGGGCGGTGCTGCAAGCATTGCAACTCAAGCATTTTGTTCTCAAGCCCAAAAAGATGACATAGCACTATTAGTTTGCATCATGGATGTTTCTGTTGGATCTATTCTTAAATTGTCTAGCTTACTTGTTTCATTGTGAAAATGTGACTATTATTTCAGTCCATTACAGGCTACTACTGTAAGCTGTGCCAGAGACCTGTCGATATTGTTGTCAATAAAAGTCGTAAATTACTTAATGCCCCTTTAACTATGTGTGTTTTTATCCGTATGCTCCCTCAGGAGTGCCGCCCCCTGGGCCTGGGGTGATGGTCATGCAGCTCAGCGTCCCCAATGGACCACAGCCTTCCCAGAATCCTCCTCTGGTCCAGTGGAACCCATGCAAGTACTATAGCATAGAGCAGAGGCCCAGCAAGCCAGGAGAGCTCTACAAAACTGACAACACTCAACAGGTACACACACGCACACACACAGGTGTGTATACACCTGCATGACAAGATTTAAGCCCTTTTTGTCAGTGGGGTTAGTCTTTTTTATTTTTTTATTTAATTTTTTAAATATTTACTCCAGAAACACAACTCCCCTGGGGAGGGGACTTACATCTGCAGTTGATCTCTTGTTTTGTGTAATGTTATGTGTATCAGTTTGAGTGGAGTGGTAACATTGGGCTCATATATCATTCTTTTTTTCCTCTTCCCCCCTTGTGTCCAGGCCAGTACTCAGCTGGCCAGTCCCCTTGCCTCCCCCACCCAGTCTCCCACCCCATCGCCCTCTGGCACAGTCAACAGTGTCTGTCCAGGCTTGGGACCTTTACCCCTCATCTCCCAGTTTTCCCGGCCTGGAGGACCAGCGCAAGGTATAGTGGGGCAGATGCGCAAAAGTACATGCTTGAAAGTTTATGGCTTGTTAGATGTTATTCTTGGGTAGTTGTTTTTTAGTTACAGTTTAGCTTTAATACATTTTTGTAACACTAACACTAAAATGACCAGGTGTCACTTTTATTTATGTGAACTCTTCCCCAAATATCTGACCTTTGATTGGTTAACTTCATACCCAATTATTTACCCACCTGATTCTACTGATCTATTTGATGTAACTGATGCAAGGAGGTTCACTTCTTTTTGCACCTGCACTAATTCCCTTTGGACCCCTGCTCTGACTCTTTCACCCAGTTCCACAGTGACCCTGTAAACCTGGTCATATTGCTGTTGGCCCCAAACCAAAGGGCCGTGACCACCTCACCTCATCCGATGCACATGACTGGCACCCTGCCCATCAAACCCCTAGTACCCACACATGCTCTACCCCGCCCCTTTAACCCTCTAATGTAGACTCTCACTCCACCATCCTCATAATACCACAGTGACACAGGTCTTCATTACACTATCTTCACATGGCAAAAATACTCAAATAGTGAGCCGTATTAAAAAACCTGAATGGGTTTGGTTGCTTTGCAGGCTACATTTAACTTGACTCATGACTTGACTTGAGTCCTGTGTAGAGAACCACCATCATCTTCCTTAGCCATCATCTTTTAACCTCTGTATGGCAGCAAAATGAAGTTAGGGGAAGTACCCTCCATTAGCATGCATCCTGCCATACAGTGTTATTATAACGGAAATGAAAACTCTACCGTCTCCTGTCAGGTTAGTGACAGCTAGTTTGTTGACGGGTGCCATCTATTGTATAACACTAAATTAAGTATTTCAGGACTCATCATTTTAACTTTTTTATTTCTATTTTTTTTTTTTTGTGTGTATTGTTTAGGTGACGGGCGCTACTCTCTGCTGGGCCAGCCTCTCCAGTACAGCCTGTGTCCTCCTCCCCTCATGCACGGCCAATCCTCCTACAGCTCCCATCAGGTCAGTATGTTTAGACCTTTCTACCAGATCCCCCCCCCTAACTTGAGCCATCTATCTTTAAAGGTTTTGACATTGAGGGGTCTGAATAACTTAGAATAATTTAGAATAAAAATAATAATCTGTCAGTTTTAGTTGACTGGCAATATTTGCTTACATTTGATCTTTTCCTTGGCGATTTTCAGCAGCAAAAGGCTCAATAATAGATTCTGCTCTAGAATTCTCTGGTTCTGTGAAGGTAGACGCTTTTGTTGAGATGGACATCAGCTGCAGAATACATGATCTTCCATGTAAGACAGGATGAACTGCAGAATCATTTACATTTACTGAAAATATTGTGGTTAAGCGTCACCAGCAGTCTAAGTGTCCTCCCCACTTCGGTATCACACAAGGCATCAACGCACGGCTTAGAATGCATCGAATGGATCAACTCTCAGCTTCCGTGGTGATGAATTGATGTTGTCCTGTGCAGTAAAACAATCATTTAGGCAGCAAAAAAGGCTATAGCTAATTGGTTTGCTTTGTTTACTCAAACGGCTATTTCAAACTAGCTTTCAATCAGAGATCTTCTTTTCCACTGAATGTTGAGGTAGATTAACATCCTGTATTGTTAAAATAAACAACTTTCCACTACATTTACAGGATTGTTTGTTCTTCTCAGCATTCATCAACACTCCTCTTTTCATTATTTTCACAAAACGTGGGCTGTGTTTAAAATCTTTCCCCTCTTTGCAACTTTTTGTGTGGGAAACGTTATGAGAAGGTAAAAGGTTGCTGTTTTTAGACAATCTAAATGGAGACCATACTATACGGATTGATACCTGGTGATTCTCTCCTTCTCTGCTGCAACCTGCCTCACTTCTCTTGTGCCTTGTACTGCTTGTTAGCAGTGTTTGTATGTCCACGACCCAGTGGCAGCCTCCTACTGAGCTTATACCCCCATCTACTGTCCTGCTGCGTTATTACATATTAAGTGAGTTAGACACATAATATCTGTTATTGTATTAAAGGGCCAAGGAGTAATGAAGCATGGGGCACGAGGTAAAAAACAAACCCTCAAATCTGCATCAACGGATCTTGGCATCACTGACGTTGGTAAGAAACAGATTCAACATCACAGATCAGCCTCACATCTTCTATCAGTGTTATCATGTGATCATGTTTTTCTTAAAATATTGCTATAAACACTCCCGCAAAGTCTATTTTTACTCCACGTGAGGCCCCTCTCCCAAGCCACTTTGCTCTTGAGTAAAAATACAGCTTGAGTAATCAAGTCTGTTCACATCTTGTCTCTCTCTGATTCTCTCTGTTTCTTTGCCCAGTGGTAAGTCGAGTACTCGAGGTAACGGACCTGCCAGAGGGGATTTCACGCCCTGAGGCTGAGAAGCTTTTTAACCAGCTGTCGCTGTGCGGTGCCAAGATCCAGTGGCTGAAGGACCCCCAGGGAGGCCGAGGAGGAGCAGGAGGCTGCGGCCCCTGCCCCGGCGCAGGGTTTGCTGGGGTGGGAGCTGGTGCTGGGCCTCGGGCCTGCGCTGGGGGAGCAAAGGGCGAGTGCCACGACCCGGCCCACCTCTACACAGTTGTGGCGGTGTTCCCCAGCACCATGGCTGCACAGAGTGCTTCCTTCAAACTCAACAACAGTGGGGCCAGCCTCTTCAAACTGAGGGCCGCCAAAAAGAACTATGATCTGCGCGTGCTGGAGAGGGCCAGTTCTCAGTGAAAGGAAAAGAGAGGAGGAGGAGGAGGAGGAAAGAGAGGGAAAGAAAGACAGAGACTCTTGGTGGGGTGGTGGAAAAGGAAGGAGGACTGAGGGGGACTGCTCTCAGTGTAAAATAAATGGAGACCTGGACGGTGATCAAGATGTGTCAAATGTATAAAAGGGAAGAAGGTGTGAATCATGAGGTGGTGGCGGCGTTTGTTTGCAATTATTATTTTTTTGTTTTGTTTTAATTCTTTGTTTTTGTTTTGTATTTATATACCAGAAGAGCACACAAGACACGTGAGCATGTGTTTCACTGTTGCTGTGGAATGTGTTTGCTGCCAACAGACACACACACACACACACACACACACACACACACACACACACACACACACACACACACACACACACACACAGAGACACCGATACAGATGTGAAAACACACACATCAGGTGACAAACAAATGCACATGCTCACACACACAACAGGGTCACGTAGCACATAGCAAGAACACACTGGACAGTCGACCTCAGCCAGACCTCCCCCCTCTTCCTCCTCCCTCCTCTCTCCAGCCTTCCTCCTTTTCCTCCTTTTTTTCTGTCTATGCTTTCTCTCCTCCCTCCTTCTCCACCCTCCTCCCTGCCCTCTCTTAATCTCACATATTTATAAACTTTCATACGCACAGTTGCGCGCTCTCTCTGCCTTTTACTCCCCCCCCCACCCTCTTTTCTTGCCACGTCTCATACTGCCTCCCCTGCTTTATCTTTTCTCTGTCCCTCTCTTGTACTCTCTCACTGCTCTCTCCTCTCTTGCTTTCTGTTTGCCTTACTGCTGTTGTGGGTTTCTGTATTGCGCTGTTTTTTCTCAGAAGAGTATTGTTCTTTTTTTTGGTTCGATATATTTATATAAGTGATGTAAGGAATAAAAGAAATCTATATATTCAGTGATTTTTTTTTTTTCTTTCCCCCCCAGTGGATAAGTTTAGGCCTTCCTTTTATCCTCACCCCTTCCTTCTTCAATCCCTCCTACTGCCCTCTACCTCTCTTCTGTCCTCTCCTCTCTCCCTCACTTCCCCCCCATTGTGTTTGCGTTTTTTCGTTGACAGCTGTGCAGAACGTATCAGAAGTAGTTAAAGTGCACAATGATTGCATATGTCTAATGTAAATTTTATTTAATCTGTTATTTTTTGTTTGTTTTTAAAAATATAAAAGTCAAGAAAAAAAATCTATCAAAACATGTACGGTGTCCTGTGGTTCGTTATTTAATGCACTGAAGCCGATTCCAGGAGTTGAGCTCGACACGCATGCTGGAGGTGAAGAAATCGGCGATTTCCAGAAATACACCCGAGAGGTGAATCATCCGCGGGCTGTCGTCACACTAGAGGCAGGAAAACCATGTCGATGGGTCAAATCCAATTTCACAGATGGTGCTCCTTTTAATCCCACTGTCTGGATATTTATGGCAAAACTATAATGGGCAACATTGAAACTTTTACGGGAGTTGATTGAATTTGTCGACCCAGTTTACCGCCTGAGACAAAACTCGCCTCAATATTTTGTGGGGGTTAAAAGAAAAATCAAACACTTTTGTTGTTTGGCGTAATTTTTTTTTCCCCCCATGGATAATGCAACTATGTGGGAAACGTTTTGCTGTCAGCCCCCTCAGGTCTTTCTTGTGTTTCTGGAGATTTCCGTTAAATCACTGCATCTCAGTGCAACTTTTATTTCCTGCCCTACGGTGGTTGTTGA
Source organism: Hoplostethus atlanticus (assembly GCA_034670405.1). Classification (NCBI taxonomy): domain Eukaryota; kingdom Metazoa; phylum Chordata; class Actinopteri; order Trachichthyiformes; family Trachichthyidae; genus Hoplostethus; species Hoplostethus atlanticus. Next base: position 384,514 of record JAXDDX010000259.1, read on the forward strand.
GAAATCATAAGACGGGCAATTTGGTGGATGTTAACAATGAAAACTAAAATCAGGTAGCCTATGAGCGCGCTAATATGATAAGTAACTCATAACTGTCATTACAGAGTGAGGAACCTGAAGCACGGCGGTCTCATTTTTATCACTCAGCTGAGGGGCTTGTCAGCTTTTAAAGTGCTCAGCTGTCCCAAGCAGTCTCTCACACACACACACACACACACACATACACACAGGGGCTGGGCTGCTTGCATTACTCATCCCAATCTCCCACCTGTTGGAGCCTCATTTGGAAAGATGACCATGTAAAGGACCAAACAAAGGGGGGGGCGGCAGAAAAAGCTGGAAAGAGTCCCATGCAGTTCCCATGGCATTGTGGTACTAAGCCATAGAGCCCCTCCTGACGGCACTGTGTGTGTGTGTGTGTGTGTGGACCCCCTCACTCTATGAGGAGCTGCATTCAACTATCACGGTTAGTTGCTTTTAGGCTTGTATGCCTGGAAAATCTACTGCACTGCATGAGGGTACTCATCCAAAATACTGACCATCTTGCTCTCATCGTTCTTAACCCCTTACTAACACTAGATTACTAAGTTTTGTTATATATTTGCATGTAGAGCAACATCAGCTGTGAGGGGGGGGATTCCCTCTAGATCCTTCAGATCTTTTGTCAGGTTATGAATGCTCCTATTTTAACTTGGGAGTTCAGGTTGCTTCCCCCACAATAGCCCTCACTGTTGACTGCATGTTGAAATTGAACCCGCACCGTTACTGTCACACTAAACCGGTAACTGCTGCGATGTTATGCTTTCACGGTGAGGAGAGATGTAGTCATGTTTTACTCTGATATATAAAGTGGAATTTGACAATTGTTGATTGTGACCGGACGCCGAAAAGGAATGGTTTGCTTCACCATTGCACACATCTAGGGAGTTTGCCTTCCCACAGCAGTGATGCCGGTGTGATTTCCGTTTCTTTAGTGCCCTGTACTGGTCCAAAGCCTGACTACCTGGAGGAAGAGAAGCCCTGAGTGACAGTGCAACACCATGTCTCATTATGACTCGTGAGTCCAGTCTTTTTTACTGAAGATGGGAACAGGAAAGTGTTGTTAAGTGCTCTTGTCAATTTACTTAATGGAATATCCCCATATGTTTCCCCATAAGTAGATGTGCAAATGAAAAGAAGTATAATGTGTTTATTTTGTAGAGGGGCAGATGGGAAGGTTGCCTGTGTGGAAGAGGGATTTACTTGGGTTTGGAGAGACAACAATAACCTGAGAGAAAAAACAAAGGAAACAAAAGCCACTGCTTGGAATAATTTAAATCCCTTATACAAGATACAAAATAAAGTTTCCATTTGTTATTATGTCTTGGGCAGAAAAAAAAACCACCTAGGTGGTCCTCTGTATAAACGTTTCACCTTTGCTGCTTGATGACAGATTGGATGACAAGGACTCTGTGGATATTCACGACAACCCGCCTCTCCCCGATAACGTGGTGAAAGAGGAGGGCAACACGGTGAGAGATCCAATATCCACCGGCTACCGCGCACACATCCAGGGGTCATGTACTAGCCAGATAGACAGGCAACTGATTTACCAACACCATGCAACTCTGATGAAGTGTTGTGTGTCGTTAGGGATGGGTTTAATATTGTTTAGAGCTATATGGGATCAAAGTCAGAGCTTATTTTAAAGTATTTTTTTAGAAGTATCACTGGGGTTGTATTGATGAAGCTTCAATAAATCCAATTGTGGTTTCTTGATTTGTGTTTGAGCTGCCAGCCGTATTGAGGCGCCATACTAGTTTTGCTTTGGGATACTGACAGCTAAACAGAGCTGCAGAGTGATGGTCCTGTAATGTGTGAACTGTCCTTGGTGTTAGTCAGCTATTGTAGTGTAAATCCACAGCCTGCCTGCCACAGGACACTTCTAATCCTGCATGTGATAGGGAGCTTGGAGCCAGGTGTGTGTGTGTGTGTGTGTGTGTGTGTGTGTGTGTGTTTGACGTTAGTAAATTTAGGAGGAGAAATGTCAAACTCCTTATTACGTGCAGTTGGGAATTCGGTCCCTGTTGAAGGCTATTTTAAGATCTAAGCCCTTTCAATCTACCCCACCTATGGTTGTGTGTGTGTGTGTATGTGACATAGTTTTAACGTATTATCCGTGGATCTGGCTGAAATGGATCCACTTCATATCATGTTCGCCGTAGCCTTTGACACTCCATAGGAGTCAAAGCCCAGGGTGGATTCAGTATTAATAGAATCTTTCCAATAGAAAAGCTGTCATGCTGTGGGATGTACTGGGATACTGGGACTGCTCTGCTTAAATGAAGAATGATCCAGTTGCTGTCGAGCCCAAGACTGAATCATTTAGCTTATTTTAGCTTGTTTTATCCCCAATTTCAAAAAGTACAGACAAAGAGGAAAAAGATAAATTGTCAAATATCTCAATACTACTACACCCAATTAAAAAGTTGTGTAAAGTTCTGTCCGCGTGCCTCATCTTTTGTACCCTTTTGATTTTGAACATCGATTCCCTTACACGCACATCCAGGTGTATTTCATCTACGACGAGGAGGTGGAAGAGGAAGACAAGGATGAGCCCCCTTCCCAGGAACCGATAAAACCAGTCAATGACAAACCTCACAAGTTCAAGGACCACTACTGCAAGAAACCAAAGTTCTGCGACGTCTGCGCGCGCATGATAGTCCGTGAGTCCCCGCGCTCGCCTCGTCATCTCCTGCAAGGACTTTAAGCACAATGTAGCTGCTGCACGATGCAATTTTGCTTTTCTTTTTCATTTTCTCTTCAGTCAACAATAAGTTTGCGCTGCGATGCAAGAACTGCAAAACCAACATCCACCACCAGTGTCAGTCCTACGTGGAGTTCCAACGATGTTTTGGCAAAATTGTGAGCTTTCCTCCACATTCTCCGTATTTATTGAGCTTTTCATTCAGTACTACAATACAAAGCGTGTTTTTTTTCTGAAGTGCATATTCCTCTCTTCTCCCCTCTAGCCTCCGGGTTTCAGAAGGGCCTATAGTTCTCCTCTCTACAGCAGCCAGCAGAATGCCACAGTCTCTCAGCTCCTGCCCTTTTGTGAGTCCAACTTCCAACCATTATCCCACCTGCTGCATAGACGGGAACAGTAACCATTCATTCAGTTGATCCTGAACAGTTCAGTCAATGTCTGTGCGCATGAACAACTCTTTTTCCCAGACAAATTTCCAGAGGATTAAATGTAGTATTCTGTGATTCCACCAGGCGACACATTTTTTGGCGCTGCTCCACCTTGCTTGTTTAAATATTTGCCAGAGCTTCATATTGAGATAGACTTTATATTCCTGGAGTGCTGACGGCTCTGAACCAGAGAATGGTCCTGAAAAATCTTTCTCAGCACAGTCACACTGTTGGCAAAGTTTTCATTGGTGACAAGGCAGGTAACAGAAGTGTCGCTCGATGCCACCACAGATGACTGTCTTGTTTCTTGTTGCTTTAGCTAGACCTGATCATGTGTGTACTTCATGTGTGTACTTCTGCCTTTTAACTCACAAATACCTCTGTTTAGCAGCGCTAACTTAACTGCGTTTGCCTCAGTGTTATTTCCTGGTTGTTGATTGACGACTCTTTTATTGGCAGCGCAGTCCAACCGCACTGACCCAGTGTTTGAGACGCTGCGCATCGGTGTGATCATGGCCAACAAAGAGCGTAAGAAAGGATCAGAAGACAAGAAGAACGTGAGTGGGAATGTGTTTTTTTTTAATTTTTTTTTTTTTAAATAGGCTGCTGGAGAATCTTAAGCTTGCACAGTCAATATTATATTATATTGTTTCTACTTAATCTTTATATCTACTTAATCTTTTTTTTTTCTCTTTGTTTTTCACCTGATCTAGTTCTTCTCTCTTAAGTGCCTTGGGTACCTTGAAAGGCGCTCTAAAAATGAAAGTTGTTATTATTATTATTATTATCTAGTGGTGCCTTCTTTGTTTTTTGCGATTTCAATAATTGAGTATGGTGTATGGAGTATGGATTTGAATAAATGAGTATGGTGTTTGCTTTTATTGAATGTATAGCACTTTGTAATCTGTGTTAAAAAGTGTGTTATGTGCTTGTTCATGAACTGCAAATTCTTGATTGGTGTAGATGATGATGATGTTGATGATGGAAGAAGATGAGTCCCAGCCCAAACAGGAGCAGGGAGGAGGTGAAGGAGGTGAGCTTATATTAATGACTTTGTTTCCGAGTTTGTGTCACCGTAACCGGATGTTGCACAGCTGAGTTCACGCCAGCCAGCATTTCTGACCAGACAGATACTGTAGTAGAGATCTACTGAGTAGAGATGTGTGAAGTTTATTTCAGTTTTTTTCTCCGCATGGTGAATTTGTGTTTTTTTTTTTTAATCTTTGTTTGCTTTTCATACGTTTTGTTGTGTTGCTTACCAGCAAACACAGAGGCAGAGAAGAAGGGAGACAAAGCTGCTGCTGATGACAAGGTCAGAGAATGTGGACGTGAAGATGATGATGATGATGATGATTATGACCTTAAGAATGATGACAACGATGATAATGCCAATTATGGTAACGCTAATAATAATAATGACAATTTGTATTATGATGGGAATTATAACGATGATTTTTGGGCACGATGCCAGTCAAGATCAATCATGTCAATGAGTGATGATGATGTAAAACAGAATGATGGCAAGACAATGGTAACAACCGTGATGATGATGATGATGATGACTACAAAGGTGATGCATCTGATGGGGATCACAGTGATAGAGATGGAGATAATGTGCATTAGGGTGGTTGTACTGGAAATGGTGATGGTATTATTGGAGAAAGTTATGACAGATGAGGATGATGATGATGATGGTAACAACAGCATCTCTGGGTGTTTGTCTTTAGAGTAAGAAGCCCCAGCCAGGGAAGATCGGTGTGTTCAGCCAGTCTCACTATTACCTGGCTCTCTACCGTTTCAAGGCTATAGAGAAAGATGACCTGGACCTGCAGTAAGCACTGTGGCCACACATCCCTTTCTTTCTAACCCTCTTTATCAGTCTTTCTTACATACATGTACATTCTTGCTTTTGTCATCATTCCATTGAAATCCTACTTGTTCATCTCTAAGTGCTGGGGACCGCATCACAGTGATAGACGACTCCAATGAGGAATGGTGGAGGGTGAGTCCCGGTTTTGATTTCTCACACTATGTCACTGTATTCATTCATAGTTATACCCTTCAACAGGCCTGGCTTGCAGATAAATGAGGCATTAGGGTCCTGGGCTGTTCAACTGTTAGTGTTTTGTAATTTATATAGTGGATTACCCAGTTTTAATGATTTTGGTAAAAGAACATATTGAATGAGTTATTTCTTTAATACATTTCTTTTATTGAAAGTACATATCTCTGGTAACAATAATATTCACAAATATGTATTGATCTTTTTTGAACAACAACAGAGAAGAGCATCCCATCCCCACTAACTGTAGATTCACAATATTTGCCCTTATAATATTTGGTGTCGGGTATCGTCACTGATGGAAAATCCAGTGACCAGTGACAAATCGAAACTTAAGAGCAAAATACAAAACTTCTAAACAGCAGCGAGCAAGTGCTTTGTCCAGAGAGACCTGGACTCACCAATGATGTCTATACGTCTTAACCCCCACCAGCTACTAAGAAGAAGAAATATATATATATATATATATATACAGCTCTGCAGGTTGGCGTATTAAATAAGCTACGTAGCAACTCACTGTTAAAGCTTGTGCTCCCACCAGGGTAAGATAGGCGACAGGACAGGCTTCCTCCCTGCCAACTACATCATCCGAGTGCGAGCAGGAGAGAGGGTCTACAAGGTGACACGCTCCTTTGTGGGCAACAGAGAGATGGGCCAAATCACTCTGAAGAAAGACCAGGTTAGCACACATGCATGGAGACACGCGCTCACACACACACACACACACACACACACAGTGGGGAGTGTTATGGATAAAGACAACCAGCCCATGGAGCATTAAACCCTTATATATAACCCTTGCCTTAACTTAACCCTAAAGCTAACATTAATCCCTCACCATAAACTAAACTGCAGACCACACACACACACACGTATACACACATACACATTCCACTTGTCATACACACACACACACACACACACACACACCTATGTACATGCAGATGCACATACACAGGTACACATACACATGAAGAAATACACACACGTGCACACACATAGACACACGCACTAACATACATATACACACCCAGACACACTTATATACACAAACATAGTTACACACACTCAAATGCATATGCAGACACAGACACACACACTTGCATTCAAACACATACATAAATGCGCACACACACGCTTACACACTCCAACTCCCTCTCCTGGATGTTCTGTGTCTCCTCAGATTGTGGTGAAGAAGGGCGAGGAGGTGAACGGCTACCTGAAGGTCAGTACAGGACGGAAGCTCGGCTTCTTCCCTGCCGACCTGCTGCAGGAGATCTGAGGAGAAACACCAGGCGTCTGATTTCCACCGGCAGCCAGCTCACATCTCACTTTCACCTCCTAGCTGATCTCTCGCCATCACTCGCCATCTTCAAAACAGCAATAACATCTCGTATTTGAACTATCAGCTACAGATTTTGGTACTTTCATTTGAACCCTTTTGTTTTATCATTTATCAAATGCACATTTTTAGTCAAATGATATTTCTCAAAACAAGATTACATTAATTTTCATAAATGAATAAAGTAATTATTATTATTAAAAGAGATTTTCAAAGTTAAAGCACTAGAAGTAGCGTCAATAACGCAGAGAGGACCATATTGATTTAGTCAGTACAATTCACACTGTGGATGAAATATATGGTGTGAAAACAACTTGAGAAAACCAAATGATGTGAGAACAAGATATTTAGGTCTATTTCAATTTCATGTGAGCATTTCTCAAAGATCTAAAAAACAAAAAAAAAAGAGTTGTATCAGTTCTAATTAATGAATAAGAAGAATCAGTTGAGTTTTTGCTGAATGATGAAAACAAACAGCTCTTGTAGTGGACTCAGACTTTTAGACCTCACTGTACCCCTACATATATAGTGGTGAGTTTCACTTAGTATGAATGGACAGATAAATAACAAACAGATGAAAATAAATATCTGTCGACTGCAAAGGGCTGAGCTCGCCACAGTTTGTCCAATGTGTGTACAAGTAGATGTAGAACGGAAATGCAACGTTGGAACCAACAGATCCAATGCTCTTGGGTTGGTCGGGGACTCTTGACAGTTGTTAGTTCACATCCTTTGTCTGGAATGTTATCCTGATTTATTTCTCGTCTCTTCATACAATTGTGTGTGCAAGTGGTTATCTGATGTCAATACCATATTGCCTATTGAAGATAAGATAGAAGATAGATTGAAGCTGTATTTAGAAGGACTGCATAAAAGGAGACTTGCTTTCAAGTTAGCTTTCACAGGTTTTTACCTAAATAAAAAGAGTGTCAACTGCGTCAGCAATTTTTTTTTTTCAGTTGCGAGAGAAACTCTTAGTGAATTTCAGTGCACTTTTTGCTGAAGCATCGCACCGTTGTGCCATAACTGATCTGTGGGCCCTTTCTTCCTACTCTATATATGTTGTAATGAAGCGCAACGGAGCTCCTCTAAGAAAACAATAATGGCATCTCAGTGGTTAGAAAAGGCCCTTTTCATCAAATGTGATAACATTTCCGGGCTGGTGTTGTCCTTAAAACACTATTAGCGTTCAACTTGGCATTCAAAAGGCAAAATGAGATTGAAGCATTATTACTTTTCTGAGAATTCCTTTTCCTGAAATTCATTGCACAGAAAAGCATTATGTGCAATTTCTTTTGTTGCCATAAACAGACACAGGATTTCTGTTTGACCTTACGCTGACCCCCGTCTCTCATCTGCCTCTTTAGTGAGCAGTAGCTACATCTCCAGAGTCAGGAAGCTATTTGAGGGGGTATTATTCTTGTTAGCACACATTCTGATATACAGCTCCCTTTTTTAACTCTGGATTTAAGGGAAAAGGAAAAACAACAATGCCCACCTTCCTCTTTGTCATATGTGAACACAACATGTGTGAAATAGCAGAAAGGTATCACAGCCAGGTACTAAGGAGCCCCTCCTCCTTCCAGAGTTAGCTCTTTCCATCCGCTCATGATGCAGTTTTTGGACATGCATCTGTCTTTGGTGAGTGTTATGCATTATACACACTGCTTCAGTTCAGAGCAATGCTTGTGTGTGTGAGAGAGAGAGAGAGAGAGAGAATCTGTGAGTGTGAAACAAACAGAAGGAAGCAGGTGAACTGGTGGATCTGCTCCTTAGTTTGTCTATGGGGATTGTTCATTAACGGTAAAGGGAAGAATGCCTTAATTTCCTCACGCGTGGGGGAACAGATGAGAGGGAGTCTAATGAGAGAGAGGCATACTACTCGACGTGCAGTGTAATTAGCAAAAGGGAAGCAGGGGAAGGTTCGCTATGTGAAGGGACCGCCTCAGAGATCAGGAATGTAGGGAATGGCATCCGTGCATCCCGAGAGGCATTCCAGTGGTAACATCCGGACGCGACACCTAGACTGACAGGCACAGGTTCACTTTGGCTTCTTTTGCCATACTTACTTCCTCCATTTTTTCCCTTCTTGTACATTTTCTCTCTCTCCGTTTCCCCCTCTCTCTCTCTCTCACACGCTCACCGCCACGTCCAGATGCAGATGGTCATGCCTCCTTCCTTCTTCTGCTGTCTGTCAGAGGAAAGGAAACAGGGTGGCCTGAACAGGTAGCACCGCTAGGCTTCAGCAGTCCCCAGATTGGACAACAGACCACCCCTTCAGACACGGGTCACTTCCTCCCGTGAAACAGCCTCTGCTTTCGTGCCACCGCGGATCAAGGGACCGGGTGGGGAAGGATATCACAGCTGCCATGTTGTCATCCCCAACCCCCTGACCCTGCCACTCTAGACAGGCAGGGTGGTCGAGGGTTGCGGAAATGTGTGTGTGTGTGTGTGTGTGGATGTGTGTGGGTGGATGGGTTTTGTGTTGAGCATGTGTGTCTGTATATATGTGAGTGCATTGGCGGGGCGACAAGGGCAAGGAGGAGGGTCAGTATGATGCTGTGCCGCAGAATCCGTGCAATTCAGGGGAATTTTTTGTATTTTTGCTGGGCACACTACGGCAAGAGTCCCAGCCAAGTTTTCAGAAAAACTTTAGCAAAGTCAAATCTTTAAAGAGCATTCAAAGGTATGACATTTATCTGTTGAGCGTTGTGGAACGGTATGATGTAAAACCTGGAGCTGGCCCAACATTTGTACACCTAGACAATGGCATACCATGTATTATTTGGAGTTAAAACGGTGACTGTGATGATGACGTTGACCAGCAGAGGTCCCTGTTGCACCTGATATAACCCTAAAGCACAATTCTCACCAAAACAACTTGACATGCAGCAACAGGGAGAGAGAGGTGTGTAATCTCGTGGGTATCAGTAGTGATGCTGATGCCCAGTCTAGCTAAAGCAAGAAATATTATATAATAATATCCAGGAGCAAGCATATGGATACCATAGCAGTCTAGATAGCAGTTTAGATGGAAGGGAAGACGTTTGTCCTTATCAGAATAAATCCGATATTTCTATAGCACTTAAGTCATTTCCTGATCATCACAATGCAATGTAGACATCAAATTTACACTAACAATCAACAGGTTGTCATAGTTACAATAATAATAAGTTACAATAGTCCATCTAAGTCATCTAAATACAATGTAAAGTTGAAAATAACCCTTTTCATATCGAATGTGATCCATTCCATAGATTAAAGGTGCACAGAATCACATTGGAGTGTAGTTCGGGACCACACACAGCTTGCTACTGTTCACACATCTTGGTACATACATGTAAGACATTGCATTTGTAACCCATGTTGGCAGAGCATCGTCCTGCCCTCACACTAGTGGTGCCAAACTCTCATGGATGTACAGAAAATGACATCCCTTTTTACAAGTGCAGGCCCACGTACCGTCTCATTGACCCACCGCGTTCAGAATCGCATTTAGCATCCATTCGAAGAGAAAATCCATCTTCCCTCCACCTGCCTCTGCGAAATGTAGCAATGTGTGAGGAAAAATAATAACATAAAACTGTATTAGAGTTCCTCTTTGCCTGGCAGAGAAGGTATTGATTTTCAGAGCAATGTTTCAGAAAGTATCTTCTACGGGCCAATGCTTAAGCTGCTTCTTCTCCCTGCCCTCAAAGCAACAAAACAACATTTAGGCTTTTCTCAAGGCTTCGGGACTGGCTTTATTTTTAGAAAGTTCTTTTTTTAGGCTCTCTCTTTGCTGTGTTTTTTGTGACGCGTTATATGCATTTGCGTGTGTATCCTTTCAGAGGTTTACCGAAAGAACTTCTGAAGCGTTAGATTAAAGCCCTGACATGATTCTTTTAATAATTGTTACAGAACAACACCCCTTTTATTTCCTCCCATTTTTCACCGAGGTGCCGAAATTCAATTATCTAATCTGATTTGTACGATTTCTCCATTACTCATACATTCAAAAATGATTTTGCAGTCTCGTGAGTCACAAATGGTATCTTTTAAAGTGGAAATGTAATGGGATACGGAGATGGCTTGGAGATAGGCTTGGCCCAGGGCGGGCTCAGGAGTCATGGACCAGATGGACGGATAGATAGATAGATGGATGGGTGGAAAGATGCAAACAGTTTTCCTGTCTGGCATCACGAAACAACTTAAAGCGTTCATGCACGGGCTTCCAAAAAAGATACTGTAGGTGAAGACAGTGACGAGACATTGGGCAGCCTTGTACCTCAGTATGTGACTGTCCATGCATCTGGGTTAGGAGAGAGCGAGAGAGAGAGAGCGAGAGAGAGAGAGAGAGAGAGAGAGAGAGAGAGACCATGCGTGAGCGAGAGAGAATATGCTGGTGCACATGTGTTTTTGTGCTTGTGCAAGAATAAATTAAAGATGCTGATGACACACACACAAAGAGAAAGACAAGTTTACCCAGTCAGTCCCGAGGCCCAGAGAGAGAGAGAGAGAAGGGAGATTGTGTCTGCGAGAGAGAGAGGGAGAAGGCTGGAGAGAAGACTGCAGGGTTGGAACCAATTAGTCCTGGAGAAGCTCCCTCCACCTGCACTGCGAGGCCCCCGGGGGAGAGCCCCGGTGACAAGATGAGGGATCATCATCATTACCATTATTTATTTGCTAAGCAGAGGCCGGCTCTGGGGCCACTCCTAATAGGATTCACCAATTACAATGAGCGTTTTGCTTTTTGGGGCAGGTGGGATGGCTTGGGGACGGAGGCGGGGCGGGCTAAAACATGGATGATAGCAATTGGGAACATCACCCGCCAAGCTACGTCCAGACAGGTTTACGCTAACATACAGTAAAATGCATAGTTTGTTTCAATGGATGTACCTTGGAAGCCATTATATCTACCTCCCGGTATTATAAATAATGTATGTGGCAACGTCTATCGGTACATTATGTGTCACTGCTCCCCAGGATTGAGTCAGAGGTTTGAGTAACACCAGCTAGGAATGAGGACGACTCCTGAATAAAGTTTAGTTTACTTGTGATTGGCGTCAAGTGTGCAGAATTAGTGAAGTGAAAGCACCGGTGGATGTGGGAAGGGGGATCCTTTCAGCAAGGGGGGTGGGGGTAGGGGACAGCCCTGACACAAACCTTTTGGCTAATTCAGAAAGCATGCTATTGAGTTTAGCTGTGTGTTATATTGTCAGGTGTAACTTTATTGAAAAGTTAAAAGTCCTCTCTGTGTCGACTGATTTGTTCAATTTTTTTCCCGATTCAACCTCAACCTTCATCTGCTGTCCTCGCACAGGTTGACCGCTTGTGGTTTTTTGTGATATGCATCGTCGATATTTAATTTAGATACTTTCATGCCTAATTTAAAAGAAGTCCGGTAATCTATACTTTCTAAACTTTTTTTCTCCACTTACACTTACTTTGCTACACTTCAACAAATACATTTGCAAGGTTAGAGGTCACGGATGGGTGTAAATCTGGAAGTATGGCCCTAGCAACAGTGCAAGAGGTTACAAGATGAGGCCCTCAAGCTAAGTTACCATGTCTACGATGATGATCACGTCATCTTTTGCGGTGTGTGTCTGTGTGTGTGTATTCTTGTGTTTGTCTGTGGTTTGCATGGGTGTCTGGTTTCGCGGTTGTTTGCCGGTGCGTGCGGATGTTGTCTGTCCGTCCGTCTGTGATTCAGGTGTTGTGGAGGAGTGACTACAGTTAGTCCATAACTCATGATGCTCTCCATTCAGAAGACACCTTAGGGCCCACATTACACCCAGTGAGACTCAATCACAGCCTACACTAAATCGATAATCCTGGAGATAGGTGGTGGGAGGGTGAGACAGAAAGAGAGAGAGAGTAGCTGAGGGAGAGAGAGTAGAAGAAGAGAAGGAGAAGTAGGAGGAGGAGGAGGAGGAGGAGGAGGGGGAAAGGGAAAGGGAGAAGAGGGCTCAGGGTGGGAAGATGAAGGATGAGGGCTGGTTTTCTCACAATCTCCCAAAGGCCCCTCTGCTGACTGTGTTTTTATCTGAGGATGAGAGGACATTGTTGAGGTGAAAGAAGAGGGAGGGAGGGGAGAGAGAGCAAGTACAGGTCTGCTTGGGAAAAAAAAAGGCCGTTGTCCACTTTTTGTCTGACTTCATTTGGTATAGCCTTGACAGAGCTTGCTCAGGAAAGCAGAGTCATTTTACAGCCGGTCCTCTGGCTCCTTCTTTTCCATTGTTGTTGAGAATTGGCCTCGCAGACAGGACAATCATTTCTGTGTTAAAAGGAGAGTGGGCAGTCCACTCACCTCCACTAGTGTTTTTTATTTTTTATATACCTACACAGTCCCACACAAAAAAAACACTGTGTTGTTTCTGTAAACAAACTGACGAGCTGAAGGCAAATACTTCGGTGCAGTTGCTGAAAAGTGAAGGGTTGGCATTTTAGGGGAAGTTGCTATAAAATTGGTTAGGCTTTCACGTAGTGCAATAACTCACTCACCGGGAAGATCCCTCACCGTCTTTGTAAAAGTCGTAATATACTCCCAACTTGTGTCGTTACCGTAAGGAAGGAAGGAAGGAAGGAAGGAAGGAAGTAGAAAGTTAAAATACTCTGAGAGACCGTAAACAAAGACGTTCGTGAGCGATGCCAAAAAGTATCAAATGGAGTGTTATACCTGAAATGTCATGCGATAAATGTTCAGTCACAGCTATTGAAAGACATGTTATTGTGTTGAAATTGTTTTAATCGTTGACTGATTGGAGAGCAGTGCTTCCTGCAAACTGAGAGGTTTATTTATATAGCCTAGGCAGCCTTTAGGTAGCCTAACCTGGCCGGCACCACCAGCCTAAGGCACTCTATGAAGGCTGATGAAGGAAAAACTTCGTTAGGAGAAAGAAGGAAAGAAACCTAGAGCTCTACACTGAAGAAATTGATGAAATTTTGATCAGAATCAATCAATATTAGAAAGGCGTGTTTGATATAATATTAATAGTGTTAATAATAAATATAAGTGTTGAAAATGATAAGAGTAGTGATTGCAGTGAGCTAGAGAATAAGCCAGTGTGTCAGTATGTGGGTCAAATGATCAATCCAACTTGTGGATTGAAATAGAGCAACCCAGCAGCTGGGTCAATTCAATGCAACGTGTCTTCTGTCCTTTAGTGACCTGGCAATGTGGTCCAGTTTTTTTTTTTTTTTTTTTAACCCAGCACTTTTTAGAGACTAGGAAAGTAGAGAGGGTGACAGAGTAGGGGAGGCAGAGGAGAGAAAGCTCCGGCGGGGTTCGATCCAAGGGCGCCAGCAGGGGTCATCGTGGCTCCAACGGGACAATATCAACAGGTTGGCTCATATCTGGTCAACAGAAAACAGACTTCTTTCTTCGTCTCTCTCTCTCTATCTCTCTCACCCCTGCACTCTCCTCCTTCACCTTCTCTCTCTCTCGTTCACTTGCACTCACACCCCCTGTCTCTCACTCTTATGCTTCCCCCCCTCTCTTCATCTCCACCCCCCCCTTCTCTCTCCCTCCGTCTGTCTCTCCGAGGCATCATGGTGTATGGGCCCCTTCTCTCCGTGGCTTGCTGTTGTTTTTGAGTGATGTGCGGCTGATGGCAAACGCTAGGCGATGACAGATGGATGTGACAAGCAGATGGTTTTGCTTGTCGTCTCTTTAATCACACAGATTCAGTCGGCCATGAAGCCGGAGCTCTGTCTTGTCAAAGCAACACAAACTGGAGACAAATTTATCCACCGCGCCGCAGAATTTGTTTCGAGAAAAATGCAGAGGCGTTCGGGAAGAAAAGGGGCTCAATGTAAATGGGGGGGGGGGGTCTTTGTGTTGAGGTCGGTTTCATGAGCGTTGAGTGAGTTGTTTTGTTACCAGGGCAGGAAGTTGCATTAATACATTTATTTTGACATTTATGACAGTGTAAACAATTGCTGTTTGACATATGTCGGTCATCGAGCACATTTTTATAGTATTATGCTCATACTATTTGTTTGGTGAACACACACACACCCTCACACACTTTACCTACATTCATTCCCTTTACCCCAACTGCAACCTTTATAACTACATATCATCATTTACAACAACCTTAACACAGCACCACTAGTAATCCTAACCTTAACTCCTGACCCTCACAAGCTTTTTCTTACGAGGACCGGCAGAAATGTCCCTTTTTTCTGGTAATTGTACCATAGCTGTAAGGATTTCTGGAACCTCTCTCTCACACACACACCTACACACACATGCACACACACGTATTGCGCGCAGCCACGTTGGTTAGCTTCTCAGAGGTTTCAGGTGAGAGGTGTAATTAACACCTAAATGATCAGCTCAGCAAAATAAGCTGGCAATCGCTTCGTTGCGTGATAAGGGGGGGTAATGTTGCATGCAAACACACACAAACAAACAAGCAACAAACACACACACAGAGAGAGAGAAGGTAGAGAAACCTATCCTACACCGCTGCTCCTCGGTCTCGGCTCAGACGAGAAAGATACCACCGGTGATTTCTCCGCTAGTGTAGAGATAAGTAGACATTAGTCCACTGCTCCCCTCCTTCCCCCGCCATCCCACCCCTCTCTCCTCAATCTCAAGGTTAGGCCGGCAAGGTGAAATTGACTTTAGATTAATTAACTGTCAATTAAGGGAGTAATTGTTTCATAATGCGGTGTGGCCCCCGGGGACAAGGTGTGTGTGAGCGGGGGGGCCTGGCGCTGTCAGAGCTGGTTTAGCCAGATAAGGTAGTGAGTGAAGCCTTTCAGACCGAGAGGTGTGTGTTACCGTGTGACGGGGGGAAGAGGAGGGATAGAGGTGTGTGTGTGTGTGTGTGTGTGTGTGTGTGATAGGAAAGAGGTTGGAAAAGGTTGTGTGTGTGTGTGAGAGAGAGAGGGAGAGAAAGCGAGAGATTGCGACCTATAATGAGAGAGAGAGCGAGGGAAAGAACGAGTGATACATCCTCCATTATCCCATAACAGCGGCTCTGCTGGACACCTCTGCTGCTCTCCGCTCAGCCATCAGGGGCTGCACCGGGTCACCCCGAGGTGGCACCACATACGTTGCGCGCATGCATATACTGTGGTGGTCCGCCTGTACACACACACACACACACACACACACACACACACACACACACTGGGATGACATTCCTCACTCTAATCAACAGTCATTAGTGTATCAGAGGTGGAGGGATGGATGGATGGATCCAGTACCACAGCAAACCAAAGGCAGAGGGGAAGAGAGGAGACCACAGAGAGAGAGAAAAGAGTGATGGAAATGGAATGAAAATGAGAAATGGAGGACGACGAACACGACGAGTAAAAGACAGGAGAAATGAATAAAAGAGAGAGAGAAAGAGGCCGTGCGGCGAGCGCTGATGAAATGGTGATTGCCTCTTGCTTGCTAATGGTTGGCCTGGAGGCGTCTCGGTGAATGACATCCACCGCTAAGCTCTTCCCTCCGCGTTCATTTCCTCTGTTCTTCTCTCCTCCATGTTGCCAGGGAGCGTTGCCGTCGCAGACAATTACAGAAGTTGCGTCGAGATAGGGCGAAATCAATCGGAATTTAATAACGCCGCTAATTGTCAATTCCTCGCGATATCAAATCCACGTCAAATGTTGCTGTGTTTATTTCCCGCTTACTTGGGTGATTTAGGTATTTTTCGATATCAGTTTTCATTACCTCTTTCTCTGGGGAGCCCCCTGTTTGAAAACACATTTTCTTTAGGCCAAAGCTGCTTTTAGACTGTAATAGTAATTTGTTTTTGGAATGTATCTAGAGGAAATTGACTTAGCGCGCTTTCTCTCTTCAACAACGCCTGCTACACACTCACTAAGTCCACATGCTGCCCAGTGCAGCTACAGTCTTCTACTGTTGTCTACTGTTGCAGTTGGGGGTTTAATGCCTTGCCTCGGCCGTAGTTGTTCCTAAATCATGGTTCTCTTCACAATGAAAACCTTTTGTCTCACCATCTCCTCCACATTAACCATGGAAAAAAGGGAATCCTACAAAAAATAGCACAACTGAGCTTCAAGCTTTCAAAAGTTAGCTTCACACTTTCAAGTTGTAGCGAGGATATCACTCCATACTTTACAAGCACTATCAGTTGTATGGGAATTCATTGATTCAAAAAGAAAAATAATATTTTTGTTGTTTTGTTGTAAAATGTAAAGTAACATGACAGGGAATCAGGTGTGGGCTGCTGATGAAAATGCATTCTCATCATCTTGCAGATGCCTCCTTGTTTTTGAAAAGGTCTGCAGTGGAAGCTTCCCTGCTTTGGTAGCCAATGGATCAGCCCCAAAACAAGACTCTATTTCTGTAGGCAATATTGAGAGTTTTGTTCCAAAATGACAAAAAAATGACATGCACACTTATAAAACGATTTGATGGCACAAAATTAAAACAAAGAATAATAGATCCCTTGGTTTATACAGATAGAATCCACAATGTATTTAGTTTAAATACATTTATTTGACCATGACAATAAGCATAATGATTCAAGTACGATTTGCATTAGAGGATTTGCTGTTCTTCTTTGGCCTGAAGAGACGGAAGAGCCAAGAGAAGCAGCCAGAATTCTTCCTCTCTTTCTTTGGTTTTGAAGCGGTGATCTCAACGTTGGAGCAATCAAGTCCTGCAGGGTCGAGCCCTTGGACCAAGTCTCCCTCCTCCTGTGCAGTGATACTGCTGTCAGGCCCAGCACAGAGCAAAGTAGTGACGTTGTTTTTCTCATCACACTCAGGATTTGCATCTTCATGGACACTTGTGGCACTTTCATCAATTGGATCACTGGTAGAAAACATGACTTTGTCTTCCTTGAGGACCACGTGGTCTTGGCCCTCTTCCTCTTTCTTCAAGTCTGAGAGGAACTGCATTGAGTCAGAATCTGCTGTGACGACTGGCTCCCATGCATCAAGCTGGTTTATAGACGGCCCACAGGGTGAAGAGCAGTCAACCACAAATCCAGATACATCAGATGGAGGAGCATAGAAGTACTTTTCACCAAGTACATTCTTGCAGTATTCATACACGTGGTCTTCTAGGTCACCAATGCAGGATTGCTGCAGCAGCCTCCCAATGAGCTCTATGGTCTCACTGGTTTGCGCCATGCTGAATGAGGAGTCTACAGTCGGCTGAGAAAATGGGGACAGGGCACAGTTGAGCTCAACAGCGTATTCAGAGATAGAGGCTGGAGCGTAAGCGTATCGTCCCTCCCAAAGGTCTTCAGCTGAGGTAGGCTGAGCAAATGGAGACAGGGCACAGTTGAGCTCAACAGCGTATCCAGAGATAGAGGCTGGAGCGTAAGCATAGCGTCTCTCTCCATGGTCGTTGGCTGGGATGTAAGCCATGAATTCGTCATCATCACCTTTGAGGGCGTTGAGGCGAATGACTTGATCCATCCACGCTGAAAGAAGTGAGACAAGGTATGTCAGCATGTTAGCAAAAACATAGGCTGACAAAGAGTTTCAGTTCTAAAACATTTAGCTTCATCTTTTATCACACAGAGACAATTAACCAGACAGTAAAGGAACTGGCTGGCAAGAATGTTTTAGGATAGTAGATCAAGTAGATTTGTCTTACCTGGACAGAAATTCTCCTCCATAATTGCTTTTGTCAAATGAATGAACGGTTTGCTAACTAAGACAATGAAATCGCTGTTTATTCAGGTTGGTAGAGTGAAGTCTGAAGCTCTGAGTTTCATCTGGTGCCCATTGTGTCTCTCAGAATGTCATGATGTCACAGCCAATCTGAGCTCTCTGACCCCGGCACACATTTCATCACACCCAGAGTCACATGGTCACTAATGAATAAATAAAAATACTCAAGATAAAAGTAATCCCTAATAGAAAATGAGGGAAGCAAATATCAACAAAAAAGAAACTAACAATACTAGCTGCTTTATTTTCTGCAGAACTCACCACCATGTCCATGACATGAAGAATCTCTTTTTGCCTGTAAAAGGTGATCACACACTGCCCATCCAAAGCCCCCAGGCTGCTGCCATTATGCTTGACCTTCCTTGGAGTCACACAGTCTCATACTCCAAACATAAGAGACAACATAGACAACAGAACAGACTAGTTATAGTGCATACATACAACATGGGTCTGGTCGGAGAGGCTGACTTAGACAGTTATGCCGATTTTCCAGGTTTCACAATCACAATTCTGCAATCCAAATCCAAAACCCTTAATTGTACATCTAGTCCGCCTTTACAGCCTCTAGTTGTGTTTATACTCGCGCTCTTCCAAACTATTCTAACTCAAACTTTCCAACTTGTAGACTCATTTAAGAGCCAACCACATTTTACTCAGCCTACCTATGGCAGCATGAGACAAAATTTGAAATGTCCGGTCAAAACCCTGTTGAAATTTATTTTTCTGCAATATTTTGAGGATTAAATTTAATCTACACTGGTTCTCGGGTTTAGAAAAACACTGTTTTACTGTACATAATCCTTTAACGCTAATCCATTTAAATTACAATTTATGTCTGTGAGCTGGTAATTGGTTCCAGAGACTGGAGACTCGCGCCGTGTTAGACTGTGACTGTACATTGTTTTTTTTGTCAATGCATTTAATTGTTTCCCTGTTGCTTTATTCCGTGTGGTCCCAGCAGTATCGACTTACAGGAGTGATTACAGCTTGCCCTGTACATTGATCAGGAAACTCCTCTGATTTTCTCTGATGTCTACTGGAAGTCTACCCGTTTGTGTTCGCGTGAAGCACTTTAAACAACTGAGGGTGCAGTCTTGATGGTGCCGCCGGAGATTGATGGAAGTGTATGGATGGATGGATGCATGGATGATAGACAAATGGATGAGTGATGGGCAGATAAGTGGATGGGTAGATGGATTGCTGGATGGGTGCGCAGATGGATGTGTAGATGGATTGATTATCTGAAAGATGGAGGAGAGGCGGGAGGATAGTAGAATGGAATGGAGGGGGGGGGATTGTCATCAGATGAGCTGATGAATAAATGGGCAGATAGATAAGTAGACGGCCAGAGAGACAGATTGATAGGTGTTTTTCCTCACTGGGCCACCTGCATCCTCAAGGTTTAGAAGAGGCTGGAGAGCAGACACTCATCTATAATGGGGGTAATGGAGCTCAAAATAAACTCACAAACAACTCTCTCTATTTCCGTCTCTCTCTCGCTCTCTCTCTCCCTCCCTCCCCCCCCTCCCCCTCCCTCTCAGACTCTCTGTACGATCATTTCCTATGTATCCAGGACTCGAGTTTGACGTGTTTTTTTTTTTCCTCAGGGAGCACACGTGCACCAAAGTACTGGCACACAAAACAAAAAACAACAACTTTGGAGCGTGATGTGTGAAAACGGCCCGTAAAATACCCATGCCTACTTAGCAGCTATCACTATAAATTATATTTTTCTTTAATTTTCTGGAAGATAAAAAAAACGATCTACTATAGATAATATAGATAATACCTCTTCCTTTGTGGCTGTTCTATGATGAACACCCTTCCTCTTAGCAACATTTGTTTCCAAAAAAAAAAAAAATATATATATATATATATATACATATCTTATTGCACTTTTACCTCAGCACTGGTTCTGCTCTTAGATGCTTGTTGAGGAAGGAAATGCACTTACGATTTCTGGTGACTAGTAGTTCTCTACCTACCTATGTTGAATGCACTTATTGTAAGTCGCTTTGGATGAAATCTGCTAAATGCCTTAATGTAATGTAATTGAGT
The DNA here is from genome assembly GCA_034670405.1 of Hoplostethus atlanticus. Classification (NCBI taxonomy): domain Eukaryota; kingdom Metazoa; phylum Chordata; class Actinopteri; order Trachichthyiformes; family Trachichthyidae; genus Hoplostethus; species Hoplostethus atlanticus. Next base: position 404,799 of record JAXDDX010000259.1, read on the forward strand.
AATTGAGATTTTTCTTCTCACTTGTTTGTCATTGTACATCTATATTTCATGGATATCTGATGCCTCAGAACACCATCATGCATGTTGGTGTCATGCATCCCACCTGTTATGTCTAATATGAATGATTTGTGTATGTGTGTGTGTGTGTGTGTGTCATGTGCCCATCAGCATGTTTTCATGCAAACCTGTGTGCACAGGTGTGTATGTTCATGTTCCTCTGCATCTGTTTGTCTGTGATTTTTACTGTCATTCCCTCATCTCACCAACCCTCCTCTCCTCTCCTCTCCTCTCCTCTCCCTCTCCCTCTCCCTCTCCTCTCCTCTCAGCTGTTTTGCATGGAGTTATTTTGCTGTTCTCTCTCAACAGATGGGCCGGACACACATTGGTGGCTCAGAGTGGAGAGTAATGGTAGTGAGGCAGCAGGGTTGGAGTGATATGTATGTATATATGTGTGTGTGTGTGTGTGTGAGAGAGTGTGTGTGCATTTTAGCCACATGCAATTTTTTTCTCTCTTTCTCTATGTAACGTGTGTGTGTTTGTGTGTGGATATACAAGTGTGTGTGTTGACAGGTGGCGTCGGAGGCCACACACACTCCGAATACATGTCCCCTGTCTCTCATCACCAGTCTCATCTAACAGTCAGTCCTGGTGGCTCCCGCATTCAAACCAAGTTATGCTAATGTGGTTTTGGATATCAAGCTGCTTGCTCTTTAACCGTTTTATATTAGCTGTATCGATCGTCACGTCGCTACAAATAATTGTGCAGATAGCCGTTATCTACTGGGGGGGGGTGGTGCAGGACGTACAGATGGGCACAGAAAGTGAAGAGTCTGCAAAACAGGAAAGGCAAATAGAAAAAGAGAAATCAATAGAAAGTAAGCAGTTTTTTCCCCACCTGAGAAAAGTTCAGGAAAACTACAGTCGCTATCCCGAACACGGAGAGTCGCTCGAACCTGTGATGGTTGAAACGCAGTAATCTAACGGGCGCGGTGCATTCAGAAGATGTGATGAGGCTGGAGAGAGTGTCTATTATCTTTTGATAGCTGGAATCCTGTAGAATTTCCACCTGGCCCAGTGCTTTAAATGAAAGCTTTCACGTTGCCTTCAAATTTAGTGATCAAGAGTTATCATGACCATAGTGCTCAGTTGGCAGCGGCGCCGTGTCAGGAAGTCAAGAGGTCGTGTCACGGGAGAGACGAGCTGGCAGTCAACACCGTCAGTTTTATGTTGTTGGTGTTGCAAATAAAGTATTTGGACGATATTTCGTTAAAAAATGGCGTCATGATAAAGATTCATTTTTAGATTGATGATGGATGTTTCTACGCTCCCCTGTTGAAAATCTTTCCAGTTTGTATCTCTGAGGTTTGGATTAGTGAAAGCATGTGGCGGTGGGGGACAGCTGAAGACTGAAGGAGAGAGTGATGGGTATTGAATGTATTGTTTCAAGTCTTCCTACGTATTGGGAAGCAGTACTTGCGGTTACTTGCAGTACTGGTTCAGATTTTACAGATGAATGAAGGCCAGCATTTATTGTTAACAAAGGCGTTTCCATTAATAGATTGAGCTAACGAGGCCGACGTCATTTCCTCTTCACCCCCAGGAATGAATATTAGGTTATTGCACCCGAACAAAAGTAGAGTCAGCGCCCTGAAAGCTGAACCCAAGGTGTATACATTTATTAACACCTAGATATGTGACACTTCCCACTGAATGCACTTAATCTGACAAAAGACGCCTAGAAGCACTGAGCTCAAAGCCTCACATGTGCAGGTGTTGAAGTCAAACACCTTGGGAGCAGATTCAAGTGTATGGATTTGACTTTTCTTCCATTCCATTTTTTTTTAATTATTGTATTCTGTCCAGCACCTGGTTAAGACTGGGGGTGTGTCTGTTTTTACTGTGCTTGGCCAATCCATTCAGTGCCTATTTCTATGAGATATGCACACACACACACACACACCCACCCACACACACACACACCTGCACTGCTGGTGGGTTCTTTGCCCTAAAGGAAGCGCTATCAGTCAGGGTCTCGTGGGGAGAGGCTGGCTGACCTTCACAACCGCAGGGCTGCTAGGACGCAGCAGGGGGGGGGGGGGGGGGAAGGAGAGGGGAAGAAAGAGCTTGGATGAACAATAGATTTAAAGAAAATGAGAGAGGGATTTGGAGCATCCGCATCACAAACAAGCGTTGAAACTTGTCCGCTTGTTTTCTATGACCTGAGCCGCTGAGACAAGTCGGCCTGCATTGGCAGCAGTTTCCACTTGGCAAGGAAAAGTCGGCAGCGGTTTGAGCAACAATGCTGGCCAGCCGCCGAGCCCACGCTGATGTTATAGTTACTGCCTATACATGCAACGCCGTTATCGCTGTAACATTGAAGTAGTTAGAAAGTTTAGTCCAAATGCAAAATGACTTCTAGAAGTCTGAAACCCTGATATGTTATTGTCAGGTTCCCTTTGCAGAGGATTATTACCACATACACTTTACACTTTTCAGCTGCTTTGAACGCCTCAGAGTAAAGCTGACAGTCAGACTTTAAAAGGACTTTCACATTTAAAGTCATTACAGTAACGACCTACGACGTGAAAGCATCACTGCCCAAATGCATCTAAATCCACTCTTTGATCTGATGCTGACCTGCCAAACACCAACAACGCCGGTATGCTTTTTTTTGCCCCGGTCCCTACGAGACACTCCGGGGTCTTTCCGGTCAGATCAAAGAGTCTGACCTGACCTAGCCGCGGTGTCGTATTGCTTCGCAGCTGCCCGTAACTCACAGGTCCCACGTGCGAACATGACAGGTGTGTGGCCACGTAGGAAAACCCCCGGTGACCGTGATATGAGGAAAAAGTTACCGTCACACGCCAAAAGTAGAGCTGCACGTGTTTGAATAGTGAGAAGGGATGTGAGGAGGTCTAGCTATGCTGTAAGAGTGGAGATGTGTGTGTTTATTGCTCACGCTCACACACACACACACACAAGCACAATTACAGTCCTTCACACGCACCAATCATGTCCCAGTACTGCCGTGTCAGTGTTTATACAGTGGTGACCTTCCCCTCTGTGACCCCGCCTGCTCCTCTTCAGCCAATATAGTTTACTGACTGACTGGCTGGCTGGCGGGCGGGCTGGCTGTCCCACACCAGATAAATCACACTTGATCCCATCTCTCTTCCCTCTTTGCCTCCGTGTCTCCAAATGCTGCTCTCCAGAGTAGACACAGGAATACCAAGTAAAGGCGCAGACAGGATGGACTGATGCTGACTTGACAGAATCAATGGTTTCCCACCAGGAGGAGGAGGAGGGGCCGCGAACAAGATGCAGAGCAAGGCTTTTGTGTGTGTGTGTGAGAGAGAGAGAGAGAGAGCAGGTGTGAGACAAAGAGCTAGATAGTCACAAGCAAGAGAGAGAATTTGAACATTTGAACATGAGTGATAAAGTGGAAAGGGCTTTGTGATCTACTTGGAGGTTTTCTTTAATCTACGAGGCCCAAAGGGGGTCAAGGTTAGGATGTGACTCCAAATGACATGAGTAATAATGTGCCTGGGTCCCCCGGTTTAGATACTGGGCTGAAAACACTCAGTACACGGGAAGTAGGTAACTTAAACACTTCCCTACTCTCCCAGTCTGTAGCTGCCCTTCTGGAACATTTGGATCTGATTAACAATTATAGTAAATGGGCCTTGAGCATAAGACGTATCCCCTTACAAACAAGCCATCCAAGTAAAGTGCTTTCCAGTTTTTAGACGTCCAACTCCCATTGATTTCCCATTGATGAGAGATTAGCGCTTTCCCGTTCCCTTTGTGTTCTGATTTTCTACCTGAATATGTCTCTATGTGTGATACCTGCAATCTTGAACCAGGCAGAGGGATGTTGATGAAGAAGAGGCACTGAAACATCCCGACAAAACTCACCTCTTACCCGCGTAAAAAGTTGAGACGGGCCGTTTAGATGCGGAGGAAGAGGGCATGTGTTACCCGTTTAACAGCTCAAGTGGAGCCAGAGAGGGGCTCGAACGCACGGGAGGCCTCGGGAGACACACGGCTGACAGGAAATAATGAATCGGGAGGAACCCTCCGGAGGGTTCGGAGATGAGGGGAGAGACAGAAAGTGTGTGTGTGTGTGTGTGTGTGTGTGTGCCCCCTCTTCAAGTCAGCTGTGTGTACATCATCAATGCCAGAGCAGCTATCACACACACACACCTGCACCCCTGGGAGAGAGGCAGAATACCTTCGAGTGAGAGACAGACAAGTGTCACATCAACATGCCTTTGCAGGGAGAGACACTCAACCATATGCTAACATCTGTTTATCACTATTTTCAGTTATCATTTGAAGAAAAAATTCAGTGGCGAGTTTTGGAGGGTGATTATTTTTCAGAGTAAAAGCCCCCCCACCCGCTAAGAATAAATGAGTTTTCTAGCACTAGTTGTGAGAAGAAGAAGCAGCACTCTCAGATAAGCACGTAATATGAAATCTAACAAGTGGCGAGAAAATGAATGCACCAGTCTGTGCCGCGTTACAAAACCAGACAGTTTACATGCAGTGGTGATCACCGGGGGAACATTAACACCATCGAAGAAGAATGAGACTTTCTCTTGCAACGGAGAGGGAACGTACGTATGTGCGAGCTAATAGAAGATAAATTCCGGGTGAGAAAAATGAATTGGTTAGAAAGAGGTTGTCTCTGTGAGAAATGGCTCTGTCATCGGGAGAAGGCATGAGGATGGTGATGAAGTGGAATGATCTTTCCAGCAGCTTGCGACAACAGCAAACACTATGGATACGCACTACTTGCGAGGTACAGCTGACTCACTGGTGACGCTATCTATCTCTGTGCCTATTAGAATTACGAAGTCAATGATTCTCAGCGTTTCGCAAAGTTGGCAGCCGGGACAACCGAGGCTGTATGGCTGACATCATGGTTCACCCACAATCCTAAATATACATGGTTGGGATGGGAATCTATGAGAGGGTGACAAGTATGTGCCCCGCTGGAGCATATAGCGAGGTATACCCTTACAAAAAAGTCACATGTGGAAAACAACATGTGAGTGTTCCCACATGTGGTTTTTGGACACATGTGTTTTAGTTTTTCACATGTGAATAAAGCCAATCACGTGGAAATGTCGAGTTCACATGTGATTTTGTGACACAGACTTCATTAGGGACAATCACATGTGGAAATGTCGAGTTCACATGTGATTTTGTGACAGACTTCATTTTCACATGTGTAAACATTTTTTCACATGTGAATAGGGACAATCACATGTGGAAATGTCATATTCACATGTGACTTTGACACATATTTTATGTGAGTAAAGCATATTACATGTGAAAGTGCAGGACGCACCTATGCAAACACTACGGGAACTGTGTAGGATATCATTCCACTACCTTCATAAATGTATCACCTGTGTAGTAAATAATTTGGCTGTCCAAGTCTTACATTTGTATTCCACATTTCTTCTACTGTCTGTGCTCTGCCAGACTGACTGCCACACCTGTGTGACTGTAAATGTGTAGCCACTGGAGCAGCCCCGCTTTCTACTGCACCGCTTTGAAATGGCGAATTACAACCCTGCCGCACTGTTGCTTTGCCCCGTGAAATGAATTATTTCAGTCAGTAGAAGATGTTAGGACTGACTGAGAGACAGTTTTACGTGACGATTTGTCCGTCGAGTTCTCGTTCATTTGAAGATCGGGCTACAATAGTGAGTTCAATACTGACGTAGAATAGATGCTGAAAAAGAAAAAGCGCGTTTGGCAACTTAAGATGAAACTTTAATGAAAGATGAAACTGGGTATAGCCCACTGTAGCTGGGCTACAGAAGATAGTGGATCTCTATAGGATGAATGTACCACCCTGTGCTGTTCTTCAGTATTCCCACTGCTCCTCATTTCGCCAAGGTATTTCCTTCCTACTTTTTTTGGGGCTCACTCTAAGAGGTAAATAATGACTAGCAGACCCTCATGCAGGTGAGAAGGAGAGGCTTTCAAGAGGGGAGGATCAATGTTCAGTAATGTCATGACCTTTCAGAGACTGATGTGTGTGCATGTGCAGAGATAGGCAGTATTTAATTGCATTTGTGTATTTAGTTATTTGTATTTGGCTGGATTTAAAAAAAACAACAACAAAAAAGTAATGTTCATCTGATTTCTATCAAATAATGAGTGGGTAATGGGTGCTATCAAATTCAGATTTTGCATGCTTTATTTAGGCTATAGCACAGTGATTGATAGGTTGACAGCAAAGTCACTGACTATGTGTCACATAACCCATCATGATGCAGCAGGCAGCCCAGACCCCCCGCCACACACACACACACTGTGAATCCATATTGTTTCATAAACTTGAAACAAGCCCGTCTCCTCACCGGCAAAGTGAAAAAATATGCAACTATTACTGCAATTAGTATTTCAAGTACTGCACATTAAGCTGAAAGCAACCGAGCATGACATTAGAGGGTGGTGAAAACAATGAGAGAACAGGTGGTGCTAGCTGGAGGCTTCATCTGGCTAGCTAGCATGTTTAGCCATGTAATGTGGTTTTGCTTGTAAATGCAGGAGACAAGAGTGACATCTTATAAAAGGAAGTCCAATTTAGCTGTGTCAAATTAATAGCTTCCTACTTCTCACATAAATCAAACACATTCAAGACAAGACAAGTAGCCAATTGGTTGATTATTATTAATCCATGTTCCTCATTAGCTGCGTTTCCATCGTCAAGTCCGTTTCCAAGTGTCCAGTGAACTTTTGAAATGTCACAAAAAAACAAAATGCGGATTAAGTGAGTTTACATGAACTAAATAGACTACCTGAACGCAAAACCTAGCTATGTCAAAAACATGGGAAAATAGTAAGTTGTTATTATTCTTTTTGTATTATTCTTTGTGTCAGCTTGTCATTTTTTCTGCTTTCCAAGGACGAAAACAAAGAAATGCACTTTTGCATTATTGTACCGCACCAGCTAATGGCCATACATCCATGATAGGCCTCTGGTAGATGGGACTGTCGGCTTGTATGACATTCCTGGAGGTCCGTAGTGGACCGATACTTTACAGACAGCCTGTGGTTGCAAACATCGCTATGTCATTATTTGTTCGTCAAATGTATTCCCATCACTATTTACTGCACAATTTCCTTCTCATAAAAAAAAAAATTCCGGGCTAAATGTTCGTGAATCAATGGCACATGTCTCAAAGCGCAGGCAAAGGTGCCCAAAGTGAGCGTTAAGGTCGTGGCTTCTGAGTTCTGGTAATTTCGGCACCCAGTGCACCTGCAGTGCAGTTGGAAGGCATTATCACTAGGTGTGGTGAGCCTATGACCAATCAAATCACCTCTGTTGCCCTTCTCACAAGAGGAAGCAGAATCACCACCAGCAAATATCTGGACTAGTTAACCAATCAAGAAGCCTTTTATGAAGATATTTAAAATTCTCTTCGGTGTTGTTCTCAGCGTATCATGGCACAGTTCTATGTTGGATGACAATCACACACAACAGCCATGTGTGTATAGAATGAAATATTATATTATCAAAGTCATATAATCATGGCCATGGCCCCTTTTCAATTTTGAAACCATAAAAGACTTGAAGTATTCACTTAAAGAAAGCCATTACTGTTTGAACTGTAAATAGTAATCTTATATGAGCCAAATTTCCCATAAAAATTTTAGAAATTAAAGAAAATGTTAAAGTTGAAAGGATTTACTGGGATTTATATTTCTTGACTAGTATTTTGTAATTTGAAAGGAGACACATTTCGATCTAGTTTTGGTAATATCTGTGTGTGTCCATGCATGTGTGTGCAAGCTCTTTCACACCACACCAGATGTAAAAGTGCTGATGTCTGGAGGTGCTCGCTAACACACGCAGGTATCCTGATGTTTGAGTACGCACATAAACATGCACATATGCTCCGGCGTGCTGATACTGGCTTACACAGACATGCACAGTGTGAGTGCTGACACTCTGGCCCCCGTCCTATTCCGGCTGGGATCTTATCAGCGAGGGTGGTGGGTGGTAATCAGAAGATATAAATGCATCAGGCGGGCCCGGCCGGCCGACCAACAATGGAGCGAACGCCACTCGCTGCGGCTACGGTAGCGCCGCGCTCTCGGCAGCCAACGTGTCCTTGAAATGTAGAATGAGATTGAGGTGGAGAAATTAGACGTCCGGCACCAAATAATGATGAGTTTACGCGACCCCCGTCCACGCTCGATCTGAGCTTGCACGCTTTCTCTTTCCTTTCTTTCACGTTCTCTTTTCTCTCAGGGTCAGATTGGATTCCACATTGTCTACTGGAAGGCTAGTCTGACATGCCTGTCAAACATCTAGAAATAGCTGAGAGCTCATGTAGTCTATATTAACAGGAACAACCTCCAGCGTGGGTGTTTCTTATTTGACTAGCTTTGTGCAAAAGTATGAGGTTACTAGTCAAAATTAGCAAATATATCTCTGTCAGTGGTGTCATACAAAACAAAAAGTTTACTTTTGAAAAAAAAAAATGCATGCATTTTTAAGATTTTACAATGCATTTTTAAAAGGTTATTTTTCATCACAGGTTCATTGAACATATCCTTTGTATGAGGGACCGTGTCAGCCACCAGTTACCTTGGGGAAAGAAAAAAATCTGACGATAAAGTTTGTAATTTCAGTGCATTTTTCCTCTTTCCTCCCCCAAGATGCTGCAGCCCAGAAGCAGCTCTAATAAGAGCGGAGGCATCAAGATGGCGACATTGCCCTGTGTGGGATTGTTTCATCTAAATTCTCTTATTCCGTCTGCTGCGGCGCCTCTCTCTCCAGGGGGTCCAGCAGTGGTCTGGGGCTGGCTGTCACTGGCCTGCTCCCTGCCTGCCTAAATGAACAGCCCTGCCCGTATGTCAGGGTCACCTTCCCCAGCCTCCGAGCCTCAGTACTACCACCACCTTCCTTCCTTTCTCTCTCTCTCTGTTTCTCTTTGTCTTCACTGTCGCACTTTCTCCCCCTCATGCTCTTCCTCTCACTCTCCACACAGACACCATAATTTCTTGTAGGGACATAGAATATTTGTATAACACCAAGCCTGTTTTGGTTGGTTTATTTGAACTCTGGAGCGTTTACTCCTTTAGCTGTTTTCATTTTGGCTGGTGAGAACAATGCCATTCGATCTCTGGTACACACCAAATAATCGTGGCAAGACCACCTGAAAATGCTGGTCTCTGCCCACAAGCAAACTGCGCTGTGTTAAGAGTAATCAAGCCAACTACAGAAAACAACCCCCAAAAAAAAGCGCAGAGACAGATGTCGATATCTGACAGCCAGCAGTTACTCATGCTTGGAAAGCCTAGCATAACAAAAGGGCAAAGTCTTGAGTGATGCTCATATTCACCTGTGGTTGGACCCCTATAAATGCAACAGCTTAAACTTTTCCACTATGGTTCAGATAAAAAAATCGCCCTAAAGGAAAGCAAAATCCAAGAAGAGATCTCATATTTCTACCTTTTATGTCTCCTATGACCTCTTTTTAAGACTAAAATGAGACTAAAGGCATTTTCTCCTGTTTCTCAAATTCAACTCAGGAGAAACAACCACATTAAAGCTCATGTTGATCTCACTGATCACAACAACAGATCTCCAAATGATCTGAGATAAGTGTCATTTAACTCTCATTATCATTAACAACTCAGAGCAGAAATTTAGAGAAAGATCTCAAAGAAAACTCAATGCGATGCTCTATGGCTCCTCGAACTCTGTCGTCTCCTCATTTCTCCTGAGGGGGTTTCAGGAGAAACATTTCAGATGGAGGTGATCTCAAAATGATGCCAAATTTTCCTCTGGGGTGGCCTGAGTGTTTATAATGATTAGAATGATAAGGTTAAGCAAAATTCAGCAAACATCTGTAGTATTTTCTTCACACATTCTGCATGCATTTCAGTGCCGAACACATTTGAAAGTTTTTTTCACCAAAAGTGAGCATCAGCATCAGGATCCAATTAAGCTCCTGATATTCCAGGTAATTACACTGGCTTTAGGAGTCCAATTTCCTTCTGAGGGCCTTTTGATGGTGCAAACATCCCATCGATCCCTGGATCAATCCGGCAATTAATCACCTCATTAATTACATCAAGTGTTGACTGTGATCAGGTTGAAGGTCAAACCTGAGCGGGCAACGAGACGGCATACGCTTTTAATGACTCTGTTACAGCGGGGGGGTTCCCAAACTTTTTTTGGTGTCAAGGTGCCCAACTAGATACGCTCCAGACCACAGACCGCCAGGCGGTTAAAGGATTTGTCCCGGGGGACCCTCCATCTAAGACTGTTGTTGTCCATCTACACTGTTGATGGGGAGATATCAGTGAAGCAGGGATGCAGAAGTGTCCATATTCACTCCTGTTACATACAGTAGTAGCCTGTATCCCTCAAAGGAACAATATATTATGCTCTCTTAATAGTTTAATATGACCATGACCTTGAAACAGACTCTTAATCAGTTTTTCAACTAACATCCCAACATATACTGGCCTATTGGAAATTGTCGCACAAAGCATTGTATGGGTATATAAACATGCTATGATCAAGCAAGCAGCGTAAATGGTCAAATGTCACATAATTGCATTTTGAAAATTTTGGAATGATTGTTAAGACTTTTTACCATTTCGGATTTTCTTTTTTTTAAGAACTGGCTTTCGCTTTATTTTGTCATTCGCATTTCCTGGTAATCTCTAGACTAGATTATCCAGGCCGATGCTGAGGTATCCGCTGACGTCTCCGCTCTCATAAATGTACCTGTTATGCCCGTGTGGCAGGAAAACACTTTTACCGGTACCGTATCTCAAGAGCAATGTAAACACTCCATAACTATGAAAGTGTTCATCAGATAGAGAGCGCTGATAGTGAAGGCAACACTGACAATAATCCTGAAAGAGATAGCATCCTACGCTATGTTGATAACACACCGCTCCCAACTCTCTCTCTCTCTGTCTCTCTCTCCCCCCCACACCGATGACTTGATAACACATCACAACAAGGCTGTATCTTTCTGTGAAGACCTCGTTGCACAGGCCCCGACCGAGGTTCATTCCCCGGCTGCTTGTGTAAGCGATAGGGCCGTTGGCTGCTAATTGCATTAGCCCAGCGTGTTATTGAGGTTTTTGTGCGCTCCATAACTTTTGGTCAGTGCTGTAAAAGATGACCCGAGTCACCAACGCAATCAGTAGGTTGAGCATCAGTGATCAGCGCGCAGACGGGGCGGCGAGCCGTGCGACCCAGCGTGGCTCCCATTACTGTCAGCCACGGGGCGAAATATGGAGGTTATTTAGCTCCGACACTGGGATGCAGAGCCAGGGGTCTTATCACCGGGCTGTCATGGTTAAGAGACCCCCTGCTTTATAGACTGCTACTAGTACTGCTACTGCGGCCATGGTAATGACTTGACTCTGAAACATTAAGGTCTTCGTTTCATTAGTTGCTTGTTGTTGTTGTTGTTGGGTGAAAATCCAAAAGGGCAAGTTGTCAGGACTTTTTTAGACTGTTTTATTTGACTTATTGTCCCACTGACGCCGATTGGTTTAAAACTATGCAGCAGGTTTAGACGGTTTATGGCAAAAGATGCAGAAAAATCGACATCCTAAATGGACCAAACTGAAAATGGGTTGACACCAAAGCTGCTACGCAATTTTGAACTGGTTTTGAAAGGATCCTAGGTTCAGTGAACTTCCCCAGATAATATGAAGAACACTAGCATCTGATTTGGAAGTTTTTTTTCTTTTTTTTTTTTTTACATGACACTAGTGTTACATGTCCCCATACCCTTCCGCTAATGATCACATAGGTGGGCAGCTATGGAAGCCCGGTGTAGAGGGGGGGTGGGGTTAAGTGGGCACGGAGATGGCGACAGATCATTACTGTATTTCAGCCTTGGACGCTGTATCCAGATATCTCGGATGTGTGAATTGAAACGCACCTGGACACACATACACACACGCACAGAAACACCACACTAGCACATACCACATGCCCACGGATGTCACATGCGAGCAAACGTATATAGTTGACCACCTGCACGCGTTGCTCGCTACATTCTCACAGCTTTCTCCCGAAAGAAATTTGCAGGAAATGGACTGCTTTGTGCAAATGAAAATAAGTGAGGCCTGGAGAGTCTGGAAATAGATCCCACTGCAGATTGTATAGCAGCTCCTACATGCATAGCAGTTTTTGATTTCATTAGAGAGGGTTTTTTTTTTTCATCCTGAAGAGTGTTTTCTATTCAAGTGGAGTGGATTTCAAGTAAAAGAAGCGGGGCTTTTAAGCCTGCAGTATTTGGGATGTGATCTCAGCGATGATGGTGGTAGAGGAGAAACAAGACAACAATGGAGGATGGAGGGATAGCATCTTTCCTTTCACTGAGACCCTCTACGGAAGAGTCTGAGTCGGGGGGTGGGGGGGCCGGGACCGCTGAGGCAATTCCAATTTGTCGCGAGGGCGTCACTTGTTGGTCACCGCGAGTTAATGAGGCGAGGCCCGGAGCTCTAAGTCATCCTGCCACCGCCGCCGATCCCAGCCCTGATTGCTGTAATAGAACGGTCAGGGGATTATTAACCAAACGCCGCTATATATCCACACACACACAAGATTGAATCTCACACACACACACACGTAAACAAAAACAAGACAAGCACGTGCAACGAAACAGAGAAAAAAAAGTGACGCGATGTAGAAAACACACGACACGAAGAGTAACGCGGCGAGCGCAGCCTGTAATATTTCTGCATCACTCCTACCGTTCTTCTGCAGCGAGAGAGACGGTGGGAGTCGTAGACGCAATACACAAAGAGACATGACGCAGATAGCGATCTGTTTACACGCCCCAGGATTCCCCATAGGAAGAAAATGGTCTGAGCGCCACACAGGATCCCTGTCGTAATACCGCGCGTGCGCTCGATCTATCGCGCCATCTTTTGACTGTTAACATGCCTGAAAACACAGTGTAGCGCCCGCCGAAAATGTGAAGGTTATCAGAGGGAGGGCAAGGCATCATCATGTAAGGAGGAATTTCACCGTTTTTTTTTTAATGCTCCTCCTTGTTAGGTTTGTGCAAATTGCCTTAAAAGAGGTTTTAGAGTTTTGGCTGGCTGCCGTTCTCCGGAGGGTGGCGGGGGTCAAAGCTAAGTTTCAAAGTCGAGTCTCGGTGCGCCACGGCGATACAACAGAAATCTCCTTTTTTCGGGCTATAGCCGGGGGGTCGATGCCAGGTTGCACGCAAGCCTCATCTTTTACTCAAATGGGCCCTGTGCGATGCAGCCTACGGTAGTTTGCGCGGAGAGGAGAGAGAGAGGAATTGGCCTGTGTACAGAGCAGACCGCTCGTCCGTCTGCCGCTTTCGCTGCTCCCACAGAGAGCGGAGGTATTTTTCACTGAATTATCTCCCCTTAATGACCAAGGGATTCTAATTAAAGGCATGATTAGGGATCGCTCTTAAGCACCTTATTGGAAATTAAGTACAATCCATTCTGCCTGACAGCGTGTTTTAAGAGCTGCTCTTCTGCTGATCACCAGGTGAAAAGAAAAAGAAGGTGGGGGGGATGCTTTGTCTTGCTTTTTTTTTGTTTACACCGGCACAACGGACCACGCAGGCAGGCAGTTTTTATCCACAGTAGCATCGGAGATCAGATGAATGAGACCCCCCACCCCCTCCTCCCTCCCCTAGAAATATAGAAAGTAATATCTGTCCTGTTTCACCCTCCATTCTCTTAATTCTTCCCCATCCTCCTTGGGAATAAGGTTAATGCTTCATATCTCATCTAGGTTTTTTTATTTCCACATGTGAGATCCTTCAAGGGGTATTAGGAGCAGTATAAAACTTTTTTTTTTTTCTCAAGGTGTAAAGTTGAAGGTTTTCCCCAAGCTACATTTAAATACTGTAGCAGCTCACTTATCAAAACCCTCAGCCGTCCAAAGTAGTTGACAGAAGTGAACTATTAACTGAGGTGGAATATAAGGACAGCTTCTGTTCATTGCATGACGTTTTTGGATGTTTAAAGAATTAAACACGCAGATGATGCTTTGCAAGTTGCATCAGAATAAGCATGTATCTTTTCTATTTGAAATAAGCTTTGACTGCCATGCAATGACTATATGTAAGAAACGCAGCCTTGCAAATGTTATATTTCTTTTTTTTTTTTTAATGGATTTGTCTTCTGGCTACTGAAAAGGTAATAACATTGCATCCATTCTGCATTCTGGCCCTATTGAATCTGGTCCATGTACTGTACATACAGTGCGCGCACACACACACACACACACACACACACACACACACACACACACACACACACACACACACACACACACACATACAGACACACACACACATACGGGTACATACACTTTAATGAACCGCCACCAATCATCTACACGCACACAACAAAAAAACAATTCTATTACAGTATTGATTTGCTCCATTCAGCAGTAACAGCTGTAGAGTATTGATCCTATCTAATCCAGCTATACATTACTGGAATGCATTACTTGAGGCTAGAAACACTTAAAACTCCTATTGTGAATATTACATGTCTCTGTGTGTGTGTGTGTATATATATATATATATATAAAACTGTGTTTGAGAAGTACTATTGTAGTATTATAAAAGTAGTCTATTATTATAGTATTGTGATTGCTGCTATTAGTTTGTTTCTCCCTATCGGTGTGACATGGTAACAATTAACTTCTTTGAATCATCACGTTAACAACTTTCTGAAAATGTGCCATTTGAGAGAAGAATGACGAATGACCCCCCCCGATTTTCAATCCACAGGAAAATGCATGTAGCGGGTCCTCCTCTGACAACAAATGAATCTATGTTGCGAATTTTAAAGCTCCACAATTACAGCGTCTCCTCACTATTCTCGCAAAAAGTTTCCTGAAAAGGTCACTTCCATCCTGTTAGAAATGAAAATCCTTTAGGAGAAGATTCTCTACCCTTTTTATAACCTTTACACAAGAAATCCCATTGGGTTGACTCATTGTGTGGAACAGGGGCTCATAAATCTATATATTCCTATGCAGTGGATGTCTGTAATCAATGGCTTTCGGTGCTTGTCTTGTCTAATCACCTGGTCACACCCATTGATCATGACAGCCAGGCTAGACCTAGGGATAGCATTTACCAATTACAATACGTGCTGCCGGTGAACTGTGCGTGCATGTGGATGTGTGTGTACATTGCGGTTTGCATGCACACGTGTATATGTGCACGCATGCATACAATCCCCAAACATGAAATCTTGCAGTGCATGTGCTATTGGCTGTTAATTGAGTTGCTGTGGGAGTAAATGGATCATAGGGGGTTCAGCTTTAACAGCTCAAGTGTGGAGCACGTGCGGGGGCGGGTTTGAAAGTGTGTGACAGGAAGGGTCAACTGTTCCCTCAGGGCCCCAGGCACTCCTGACCCTCCTACAATACCAATTTGGCCCCTCAGTTAGTCTAGCGTGTGGCATGGGGTTTGTACGGGAGGGGTTATTGGAAGCCGGCGGCGGGCTGTCGCCATGTCCGAGGGTTCTGGATGTGTTCAGGTGACATCTTAACTAAGTCTGCTTCTCTCAATTAGAGTGAAGAGGAGAGAGGTTGCGGCACCACAGGAGAGGGGAGAGGTGGGGGAGGTGGGTGTGAGGGGTGGGCGAGGCGTAGTGTTGGTGAGGAGGAGGAGGAGGGCACAAAGCTCTGTGGTGTTACTTCCACTTGTAATAAAGATTATTCTCCGAGTGTGCAGACGAGAGCGACAAGAAGGATGAGAAGGGTGGAAGAGAATGGGAGCGAAAAAATGACCCACAATGCTTTGGGTATGGCGGTACACATCGCAGGCCCCCTGAGCCACCGCAACGTCCCACAGCCCTGTAGGACTCCTACACCTAGAACAGAAACATTAAGTCTCTGTGCTCTGATTGATGTGAGTTTGACTGATGGAAAGCTTCATTAAATGGTCATTAGGTCGCTATATGAAATCCATACAGGGCGGTATCATAACGACGGGCCCCTCGAGGCTCCTTCAGCTCTTCCACAGCACTCTTTAGCACTTCTATAGAGTGGTGCAGGAATGAGTCCTAAAACCAGGAAATGAGTTAGAATTTTTGCACTTCCGGTTCCCTCGTCTAGAAGTCAATGGGTTTTTTGAATGGATTTTTGGTTAGATGCCTGAAATAAGGTCTGTGGTTAACACAAGCTTAAGAGGTTTTCATGTTTTGTTCTACAAGATAAAATATGTCAGTAAATACCCCACTCGTGAATTTTTTTTTGCTAACAAGTGGCTAAATGAGACTACAGAGGTTGTTGGGGACATTAAACGCCACCACGCCTGAACACGGAAACTCATCTCCTCGCTAGTCCGCCTTTACAGCCTCTAGTTGTGTTTATACTCGCGCTCTTACAAACTATTCTAACTCAAACTTTCCAACTTGTAGATTTATCAATTTATAGTATTTTTAGTGGTGGTGACGTTGAAGTCAGGCGACCGTGGTGTAGTTCGTTTATAGCCTAATGTTAGCTTTTTACTTCTGGTGATTGCATTTAAGCTTCAAAAATCATAAAAGTGGATTTGTGAAGATTATATTGCTGAACAAAACGTGTAAGTATCATAAACTTTTGTTTGCCACAGAGTTTATTTTCTGCAATAATCCAAAATCCAATGGAAAAATCCCATTAATACTAACTTCCGGGTTGGCCTACAAAAACACGTCATCCCTGCACCACTCTATACCATTTCTCCTCCCATGATGCCTTCTGCTCCCTTTCTATTCCTCCTCCTCCGCTACCTACTCATTCTCCTCCTCATCCTCTTCTTCCTTCTCCTCCTCCTCCCCTTTCCACCCCTCCTCCTCCTCCTCCACCTCCCTCTCCATCTTGCCTCCAAAAACACTTGCTTGCATTGCCGCTATTACCGTTAATGCGCTTATATGCAAAAAAAAAAAAAGAATAAATGAAATTTAAAAGAATAAATGAATAAACAACCCCGAAACCGTTTACAATCTAAAAGTTGACATCCTAATATATACCGGCCACCTAATGGGTGTTCCATCACAATTAGCCTCAGATATAGATGTAGTGGCTTCTCATGTATCAGACAGCGCCTCATCAATCTTAGGGGAGCTGTCCCCACAACAAAAAGAGGAGAGGAAAGCAAATTGCTGTATTTAATTAATGTACTGCCTCTTTTGTTATACTGCAGCTCAGCATCTTTCCGTCCATGGTAGGAGGGAAGGAAACGAGAGAGTGAAACCCGCTCACATCACGCTGTAACACGCAAGCACATGCACGGAGAACACAAGAGTGGAGGGAGTGAAATGGACAAAAAGAGATGGAAAGGCGGGAGAGGGAGAGGGACAGAGATAGATAGCTAGAGAGAGAGAGAGAGAGAGTTCTAAAAAAAAAATGAATGGCCGAGCAGAACGGGCTGCATCCATCGGCAAACTTTATAATGAATGTCTAAGTTTGGCAAGCATGATGGATGAGTGGGGAATGGTGTTTGTCACAAATGCAATCTTCTTTGAATCGCTCTGCCGTTTCCCGGTACAGCAGAAAGCCTCAGCGCCGTGCTGAACTAGCTGCGGCGAGGCCCTAATCGTGTAATTAACGTTTAATGATCTGACAATTAACTCAATTACTACGGGGTACATGTGTGTAACAAATTTGTCATATTAATGTAATTGGTAATCTCAGGAGACTTATTTACACTAATATATCAGACGGTTAAGACAAGTACATATTGCGTAACTGATGAGCGGTGTGTGTGTGGTAGCTGTCTTTAGTCTGGAGTGACACGGAGCTGAAAGATATTTAGGTTTTTGTCACATATCGTAAAAATCTTTCGATTTCACATCACAACGTTCCATCAGCACAACTACAGGTGGAATTCCTGAAAACATTTTTAGCGAGATGATCCTCTAAGGCATGTGCACCAGGTTTGAGTAGCCTACTGCTACTGAGAACCACTGTGGTAAAAACAAATTCTCTTCATCCTGGTTATATGCCCCTTTCAGTGATGCCCGGCTCAGTGTGCCAGTGCCCTTTAGAAACTCCAAAAAAGGGGCCCCTAGGACACACGCTTGCGACTGTTGGTCATACCCGTCGACAAAATCGCCCACCGAAGGAATTGCCTGTGACTCCACGCCGCCTCCCCCCTGGTCTGCTCCATCTAAAGGACGAACAGCAGGATCCATTTCTCAGAGATGTGGGTGGTCGCCTACTTGCTCACCCATCAATATCACGCAAGTATGCTGCTGTGACCTGTCATGCGTGTCCCCTCAGCCCAGATCAATAAGCAGAACAGATTGTGTGCCCCCCCCCAAACCCTCACCCCAACTCTCTGAGGGATTAGACTACAAGTGTATTTTTTTTTTTCTCCGTCGTTATCATATATCCCCCCCTCTTCGAAAGGGCAATGTCGGGCCGGATCGTAGGAACACTGCCGAAGTTCAATTGATAGGAATGGGCTCTGTGGGGTGTAATTGGATGGATGTAGTGAAGCAATCGGGCAATAGGTCGAACTCTTGATACATTTTTTGCCATCCCTTACAGGTACTCAAAATGTTCATAATCGTCATCTATAACACTGAAGTAATCTTTTATCCGTAATCGGACGATATTCTGAGACGTTTGTGGGATAGTCTAAAAAAAATATACCTTTGTATGTAAATATACCTTTCAAAATAAAAGCTTCACTCAAGTTCACTGGGTCAAAACAGCAATATAAAACCAGCCAAAGCAGACTGGGGCTACATATGGCGGGCCCCAGTGGAAAAGGGGACACATGGGACCGAGAGGAGAGGAGAGGAGAGAGGAAGTGAGAGAAGGAAAGGTGTTCACCTTGAGAG